>CM052257.1:2227939-2242515 GCA_028455795.1 Lasioglossum marginatum | reverse complement strand
TTTTCGGGCGTCTGGCCCGACGTTGACTTGTACTACTGAAAATCCGGATACCTCCTTCGATATCATGTTCTCCTGATACAAAGTAAAATTTTCGAGATTTTCGGAAAATTTCCGGGAATTTTCGACCGTCTGACTTGACGTTGAGATGTACTACTGAATTTTCGAAATTTTTCGGGTGTCTGGCCCGACGTTGACTTGTACTACTGAAAATCCGGATACCTCCTTCGATATCATGTTCTCCTGATACCTAAGTTCAATTTTCGCCGTTTTCCGAAAATTTGTCAAAAATTTAACTTTGTATCAGGAGAACATGATATCGAAGGAGGTATCCGGATTTTCAGTAGTACAAGTCAACGTCAAGTCGGACGCTCGAAAAATTTCGAAAATTAAGTAGTGCAACTCAACGTCAAGTCAGACGATCGAAAATTTCGAAAATTTGTCAAAAATTTAACTTTGTATCAGGAGAACATAATATCACAGGAGGTGGCACGAAATTCAGTAGTACAAGTCAACGACAAGTCGTTGGAAAATTTGTGAAAAATCGATTTTTGTTTCGTCTATCCAAAATTCTATCCAAAATTTTCGGAAATGTTAATCTAATTCTCTTATCGAATATTCATGTGCTGGGTTGAGAAAAGAGAACACATTAATTGTTGTAACTAACATTCTTTATTTTTCACCAAACATAACATTAGAATATACAATACAATATTAAAGCGGTTATCGCAGTAAGATGAAAAGGAGGTCCCTGGTAGGAATACGAGACGTAGGCACGAATGTGTAGGCTTGAGGTGGGTCGAGAACCAAGAACTTCATGGGAAGTTAGACGTGCAGCCGGTTCAAGGGGGTGTAGCCTTCGAAAATGCGTTTGATCGAGCAGCTAATTCCCATGCCTGATATACATATATAGTAGTCCAAGAAGTCTGTGGTTCCTTTGGTCGCATTTCTCTAGTCGTATTGAGCTGGCGAAAACTCAATTTATCATTCTTTGGCATGGCCTAGAACCCAGTTTACTGCTTTAGTGTACGCCGACATCCTCAAGACAAACTGGGACTAAATTATCTCGAAGTCTCGAAGATTCTTTGCGTTGATCTTGGAATATGTTGTCACTGGATTTCTCAAACGTTTAAATTAAAGGGTACAGGATGGTTCTTTGTATGGGGATTCTTGGGGAAAGTGACAGAACAGTAGTGGCTCGAAGTAATCTTATCCGCGTTAACCGCTTGCCCTACGATTTATTTTACGTTTTCAGTGATTAGAACTTTTTAAGTAATTTGCTAAGAAGAA
Organism: Lasioglossum marginatum; assembly: GCA_028455795.1. Lineage (NCBI taxonomy): Eukaryota > Metazoa > Arthropoda > Insecta > Hymenoptera > Halictidae > Lasioglossum > Lasioglossum marginatum. Next base: position 2,241,228 of record CM052257.1, on the reverse strand, counting down.
AATGTATATCTATTGTATGCCTTCAGGTTCTCTAATGTATAGACATTAACAAACTTAAAATAGAATTTCATCTTGGTTTAAAGGAAATTAATAACATACATAATTTATTAGACTCTGTTCAGAATTTTCACTAACGATTTTGACACGATATAGGGCAAGGGGTTAATGCAACAATCAAATGGACCAGCTTGAATAATACATAGCCATTGCAACATGTTATATGGAAGGGAATAGGTTCTGTTACGAGCCAGGACCGCGAGCAGCACGAGTGGCCGGCGAAGGTCTGTTACCCTGGGAATATGGTCTCAATTTGTTAGTTAAGGTACGCGGACGAACCGAATGCAAAATTGAGGAGCCACTACAAGCAAGGCGCAGACGAACCCGATGCGTAATCGGGGAGCTGCTAGGAGGTTGTAAAACAACGCGGATGAACTCAATGCGAAATTGGGAAGCTGCTGGGAAGTTGGATGAAAGCCCAGACGAACCTGATGCGTAATCAGAGAGCCGCTAGGATAGTACAGTTTTCGTGGACGAACCCAACGCGAAATTGTGGAGCTACTAGGATTATAGAGAGCGAGGACGAACCTGACGCGAGGACGAACCTGATGCGAAATCAGGGAGCTGTTAGGATGCGGACGAACCTGACGCGAGGACGAACCTGATGCGAAATCAGGGAGCTGTTAGGATGCGGACGAACCTGATCAGGGAGTCGCTAGAATAGTTAGTGGGCCTCGTAACTAGTATAATCTAATTGATACAATCCGAGCGGTTAGATTGTATCGTGTGCGGGACGTTCAATTACTCGATTAGGATTGTGGAACGATACTTGAGGGTTTAGTAATTTGTACGAAATTATCAATAAACACTAATATATTTTAATAATAAAGAATGAGTTATATTCGTGTAAATGTTGCGAATGAATGAAATAAGATTGAAAGAAATGTATTGTTACCTATCGGTTTTAGAAATGTCTAATAGATTTTATACCCGACTCGTGGAATCTATACGGTTAATATTGATGCGAAGGGGAACTTTAGCCCGATCTTACTGGAAGTTGACTCTACGAGATGGAACACGGAGCGACACGATTCGTGACTACGAAAGTAAAAATGCAAGGGTTTATATACCCCTAGAATGAATGGGGTGGTCTGTTTATAATCTGAGGTCACGATGGGCCAGACTCTCGTTTTCTATCATTTCCAATTAAATCGGGCCAGAGCTCGGTCTTCGTTAAAAGGGTCGACTATGATACGAAAGGTTATCTAGGACGCTTCCTGCCAGAGACGATTTTGAAGAGATTCCCGTGAGAAAGTCGAACGGAATCTGTTCTCCAACCGTCACCGTTTAATAGGTTTTTATATATTTCAATATATTTGTTCTTATATCTATGACATGTCTTACATTCTCGTATATAATAATAACACAAATTCGAAGCGTGCAGCTATTAGCTCGATATTATCCATTATTTGTAAGATACAACAAATTCTTACAAATAGAGGATAATGCCGATTGCCCAGGTCTCACTACGAGGAGGTTGCTGCACAAGAGACCCGAAAGAGAGTCAGAACGAATGCAATATTCCTCCTGGCTCCCTTACTTACAACGACGGACTTATACTAAATTTCGCAGGTAATCGGAAATCGAAATCGGTTGACGCAGGTGTCACGTCCGGTGGTTCAGCCATCAATAATAATTGATAAAATCAAGCATACTTAACATATATTTTCCGAATTTCTTTTAATATTTGCCAAGTAATGTTGCACGAGAAATTAGATATCAAATACTATCGTTGATAATTAATATTGAACTGTCGAATATTATACCACATGGCGAGCGATAGAATTAACGAAAATCTATAAGATATATTTCGCAGTTGTCTACATGGGATTGCTAACCCATGAGATTTATTTCAAACTTAAACTCATTATGAATTCAAAACTTTATTGAACAAATTAAGAACACAGCGAAATGTATTTTATTAAAGAGATGATTCGAAATATAAAATTGCGAGCGAATATCCGTTGAGGCCTGTTCTTCCCTGACGAATGTGAAGATAGTCCAGAGGAGACTAAGATAGACACTGCGTAAAAGAAATGAACGAAAGATCGATGAATAATAAACTGATGACTAATTACCTGGCAGGATGTGCAAAGCAATATGATCTAGCCAGGAGAATGATAAAAGGGAATCGAAGACTCTACATCCGGTCAAAATGCAGACGACAAATTAAGAAGAAAAGCGATTACGAAGAATTGATGAGGCTGCACCCACCCTATGAAGATTAGGCTAGAACAATGGATTGATCGATCTATAAAAGGGATGGCTCTTCATCAGGATCAATTCAGTTAAGTTCAGTCGCCAATATTCAGTTGTCATCTGAAAACTATACAATTCTCTCTCTTCAATTCAATTGTGTGTGTGTTTCTGATCAGTAAAGTTTGATTGGTGAAGTTTGAGGGCGTGTATACCCGCCGGATCAGCAACATCACCATCATCATTATCATCATCATCATCATCATCTCCAAAAATCCTCATCAGAGCGAATATCAGAGCGAATATAAAAACGACCGTGTCCGTCTGAACACCCTTAAGCGAATCAACTACGGCAAATACTAACAAATATTAATAAGGTCCTAATAACTCTATGTATCTGGAATTTGTTGCATAAAATATATTTTGTTTATTTAAATCTAAATCAAAATATCAAATCATTTTTAAAAGAGTTTACCCAACTTCGATTTCTACGTTCCAAATCCTCAAACAAGGCCAATTAGATTTAAGAAATCCTCGATTCCCGAACCGAAGCCGGTGAAAGCAGGTAGCTTCAAAACTGCGTTTTATACACTATTTCAACTCTCAAAATTTATAGTATCTCCTTAAAACGTCCATCTCAGGACGTAACACAGGAAAAAACGACGCGCATCGAAAGTTGTACGATTCTGTGGATTTTAAGCAGAAACAGATCAAATGTCAAACAGATCGTGTAAAACTACCATTTTCACCATTTTTAAACGCTTGTAGCTCGTGTGTATGTTAATCAATTTCGATGAAATTTTCAGCATGCGTATAACTAACATAAATCTACAAAACATATAATTAAAATTTTCATTAAGGGCCCAAATAAAATACTTTTAGAAAATGCCTTCTTTATATTTGCATGTAACCTTGTAAATCATAATTTTTGAAAAATCTTTTTTTTGCATATCATTTCGTAAACCAATGCTTCTAATTGATTACAAAAAATCAGGTCGTTTGGCACAATTATAAAAAAAGTTATTCTTTTTTAAAGGGCGAATACTTTGGTCCTCCACTGTATATCAAAATTAGAAGCATATACAGTGGGTGTAGAAAGAGAGTATTCGTACACTGATCAATTTCAAACAAAACTTTGTGAAATTTTTGTTTATTAACTATTTTTCCGTTAATACTGATTATGTATTTAGTACATAATGTATATTATGAGAACTCTATAGAATGGATACAATGAAAAAAGAAATTAACTTCTTGATTAACTTGCGAAAGTAACAAGGAAAAATATACATCGTATACAGAGAAAGGTATACATATGTAGGTATATTAAACAAATACGATGAATAGTGGATTTTTATGCAAAATGTTCTGCATCGATTTTAGAAAGCAGGGGTTAAGTAAAAATGTATTTCTTTGTTTAATATATAATATACAAGAAATAATTAGACTCCGGATGTTTATACAAAATACAAAGTTTGTGCATCGATTGCACCATGCAGGAGCTAAACTTATATTCTTCATTAATAATTTTAATGTGATCAAAATAACATATTAATGCTCTCAAAATTTTTTAATATTTTCACTGTTTTAAATGGCACTTGCTCATTTCTGTTATAAATGCATAAAATCCGGAGTTCTTTCGATAATTATCCCGATAAATGTTTGATCTGTTCGAATATTTTCTGCTGGAGATACTAATTCACTGTAAATATATAATTACAACCAGTATAAATACATCCAGCGTAACAAAGATCATTTACGAACAACGAACTAGTACCACAATGTGCAATTTATTTTCCGGATCCAGAGTATAAAGTACCGTTTGGACGATTTATCATCTGAAACATCGGCCTTTGTGTCGTGTCAGAAAAAAATTTGTGACCCGCGCATTAGCGGGTCGATCGCTATCATAATACTCATCTGGACAGAGGCGTCGCCGCTGACCATTTTATCTCGGCGACAGTAGATCGGGGAAAAATAGAGCAGATTTTCGTTTGAAAAACGAAAGGATCGTTCCTTGATAAATCGCAGCTGGCATGATGCCCGTGTCGTTACGGAAAGGTCGTCGCGTGCTCTTGGAAACTATCGTCGGGGCTTAATGCAAAATCCTGTCCCTATCTCCGCGGTATTTCCGTCGTTCCGGTTTCTATTTATACGCGAGAGATTTCGATGTGCCTTCGACGATTCTAATTTACCGTTCCCATCGACGCGGTCGGATTATGGGAGACCGCGGAAAGCGAAAGTAATTAAACGCGAATTTCTGCGCACACGGAGAGCTATTTCGATACCAGGCTCTCGATATTCTATATGAAAGGCTAAGAACAGAAGTGGCCCAAATTACGCGTAACTTAGGAGATGTGCAAAAAGCAGGGCCCTAAGCTATGCTTTCTCGGGCAATTGAAGATAGAGAGGGAAGGGCCAAAGGTCCTTTTTTTTACTACGTTTTTATTAGCTCGCTTTCTTGTCTGTCTGTCTGTCTGTCTGTTTGTCTGTTTGTCTGTTTGTCTTTGCGGTATTCCGGTCGATCTATCTGTCGCATTCTTATGGGTTAGGTTCTTTGTTTAAACTAATTTCCCGATGAGTTAGAGACTTGAAACTTCAAACATAGCTCAGAACTGGGTGACAATATTTACGCTTTCTTGTGTGTCTGTTCGTCTAATAACGAGTAATTAATAAAAAATGAGCGTGTACTACGGACGCTGGACGGATTCCGGATCGGCTAATGCAACACCGGGCTCTCCGGGCCCTGTCCTCTGATTGGTCCATGTTAACCGTCGCGCGGCGTGGCGTTAGTGTTCGGTAGTACGACGAAACGAAAAGATTAGAAATACATGGTTATGTTATGTTATGACAGGACGTGCAAATATGCAAAATTGGAAGAAAGTAATGTTATTTGATAAAGATTTTCAAAACCTACCGTGTGTGGAACAGAAGAAATATGTAAGTAATGGACAAAGTATATAGTATATATATAAATTACAAAATTACATTAAAATAAATTCTATTCTACAAACAACTAGGTTTACATTAATTAAAGTTAATATAATTTACATATATAATATTACAGAGAGAAGAACACTGGACCAGAAAATTGAAGAATAATGTACATATCTATATGGATATATAGATATTATCTGTATTCAACAAATTTAAAATCAAAATGAATACATATACAGGTTTGTGCAAACGTTGCGCAAAAATTTCCAATTTCCAATAAAAGGTTGGATTTCCTTACAGTTCGAGAGTAATAATCTGTACCACAAATGCATCTATCTCAAAATGCTAAATAATGTATATCTGATTGTATACTAATATATGTTAATTTACATAAAATGTGTTTATGATTTTCAGATTTCAGGAAATCTGATTCCAAATTAGGAATATTTATTATGGTTTCCATTATTGCACACATGTGAAATACACACATGTAAAAAAATCTATAATTTAAGATCGATTGAAAAATTTCACTCAAATTAAATCAAAACTAAAAAGCAGAAAATAATTATTTAAATAAAAAAAAATTTTTTAAAAACTACGTTTTTAAGACGGACAAAAAAGTATACATTTATTTAAATAGAAATATCATGTTTAAAAAACGGACTAAAAAGTATAAAATAATATAAATAACATTATTTAAAATAAATTTGTGATTGTGAATTTTTAACAGCTGTGAAAATACTTGTCAGATCTAAAACGAAAAACGTAGGGCGCATGCAATAGATAATTGATGCATGAATAGTTCACCTAAATCACTAACAATTTTATTGCACTGCAAATGATACACTTCTTGCTATTACCTTGCGCCCTACGTTTTTCGTTTTAGATCTGACAAGTATTTTTACAGCTGTTAAAGATTCACAATCACAAATTTATTTTAAATAATGTTATTTATATTATTTTATACTTTTTAGTCCGTTTTTTAGACATGATATTTCTATTTAAATAAATGTATACTTTTTTGTCCGTCTTAAAAACATAGTTTTAAAAAAAATTCTTTTTTATTTAAATAATTTTCTTTTTGTTTTAGGACGATGGGGAAATACTGTTACGTACACCCTCCTAAGATGATGGTTGGGCGGTAGTGTGGGACTCGGTACTCTCTAAGCTGATATTTTAGTCCAGTCAATGAATGCTCAAAAGGAGGGTGTAGAGGGAAATGAAAGGAGCACAATTTTTGATTTTGGAACTTTGTTTGAACTAGCTAGGAGTCCCCATTCCTAGGAGGTGAGCGGGGTCCACCAGGGCACGTAGAAGGCTCCTTTTTTCGGTTTTTCGCTTATATCTCGGAAACTATGCGTCCTAGCGATAAGACCATATCATACAAAATTAAAGCTGACAAAATGTGCCACAAGATTGACTGCATTCAGTTTTTCGCTATCTCGCATAGTTCGGAAACTCGGAAGATATCCGCGCTCAAAGTTCACTAATTTTGAAGAAAAGAATTTTTACTTCACGCTTTTTATCTTATTTGACTAGGTAACTCTTCATTCTTTAGTGAATTTTGAGCGCGGATATCTCGGAAACTATGGGAGACATTGGGAGTGATTTAACGTGCGGCACCTGCTCTAAAAGCTTATCCACACGGCCCCCATGGGCGAGGAATTGGGATACGCCCAATCAGAGCATTCCCCCACATAGGGCAGGAACTAGTCAGCTGTAGAGCCTGGGAGCAGACAACTGGTGGTGCCGAGCGTCCTTCCTCGTTCTACCGACTCAGCAGGTCGGTACCCGAGCTGTTGGGACGCAGCTCACCCGCCGGAGCCCTCGAGAGGCTCCTAACCAGCATTTAGCTATCAACCACTGTCACCACGATGGTCCAACCCACGGCCAGGGTGTAGGTGTAGCGGCCAGCTGCATACAATAAAATTAACATGTGCTGTGCAAATGCTGGAGAGATTTTAGGACTCACGCGACAATAGAAGCTATTTTTGAGGAAACTGTCAGGTAGAGTCAGGTAGAGTAAGACATCTGCTAGGGTTGCCATTAAGTTTATTAGCGACAGTCTCAATAGCCCTCGTAAAAAGTCATAAAACCCCGAATTTCTAAAGGCCCAAGTCGATGGTACGGGACCCCGCTAAGGTAAAAAGGACCGTTACTTGAAGATGCACAAACCACGTTGAGGGTGTTGGGCCCGTGGAAATTCCGCTACAGGGTCAAACTCGCGACACGTCACTCTCGTGAATTTCCCACTCCTTAGAGAAGTGTTCACGAGAGTGGGGGTGAAAAGTAACCCCACCTATCGGCGACAAAGATATACTTTTTCGTCTTGCGTTTTTTTGTAATGTTAGGAGACTCTAGTCTTGTCCTAGCCAGCCAAGCAGGCAGTTCACAGAAATAAACGGATAGTTCGTCCTTATACAAGCTCTCCTTCACTGAACATTAATACTTCCTACATAGAACATGTACCCCAGGAGCTCCAGCAACCCCCGACGTACATGCCCCTGGGCCACCCAGCTCTCGTGATACCAGTTTAGGTCGATTGGTGGGACCTTTCGTAGCTGAAGCCACTTCCAGTTTGAGAGCCTACTCTCTCGGCAGGCTGGTAGGCCAGCGCATCGAGTTCGTGGAGACGCTACTCTCCAAAGGCCCTTACAGGAATCGGCCGTCAGGATCCGGTTAACCGTATCCAGACGGCCTTTCCACCTGCAGGAATCCCCCTGCGGGACTATGCGAGACAGCGAAAAACTGAATGGACTCAATCATGTGGCACAGTTTGTCAGCGCGGTGAAGCGGCTCAAACGGTGGCCAAACCAGGACTAACGGCCAGGAAGGTTTTGCTGTGCATTTGGTGGGACTGGAAAGGAATCATCTACTATGAGCTGCTTCCATATGATCAAACACTAAATTCGGACCTCTACTCTCAACTGTCAACAATTGGACCGTTTGAAGCTAGCGATTGACCAGAAGCGGCCAGAATTGGCCAACAGGGCAGGTTGTGTTTCATCAGGACAACGCCAGGCCACACACGTCCATAGTTACTCACCAGAAACTCCAGGAGCTTGGTTGGGAAGTTTTGATGCATCCACCTTACATTCCGGACCTGGCACCAAGCGATTACCATTCTTTTTTATCATTGCAGAACTTCCTTAGTGATAAGAAATTGGCATCAAGAGAAGATTGTGAAAATCGCTTAGTCGAGTTTTTCGCCAATAGGTACCAGGGCTTCTACATTATGAAATTACCTTTAAAATGGCAAAAATTATCAAACAAAACGATGCATATTAGATCCAAATCGGACAATTCGAACCATGTTAAATAAAGTCTTGAAATAAACGTAAAAATAATGGATTTCTTTTTCCCCAACCTAATATTTGGATAATAAATAAATAATGAAAATAGATAATAGATAATAAACCGTTTAGTTTCGATGCCAAAGGTTTCGCTGTCTTTTCATAAAATGCAAAATCTTTTTTGGTATTTAGTTCCTGTGGATCGATCGCGATTTTGAATACGGAAGCGATCTATTATTCTTCCACTCGGTTGATCACTTTGCGAGCGACACGACAATGGTAATAGGACTTTGGCGCCCTAGAAAATTGGGCTGCGAAAGTACCTTGGATGTCAGGTCTATTCTTACACCGCGTCTATGCTAATATGAAGGAGCGTGTCATCGTCGAGCGTGGTAAAATATCACTTGATACGTCATACGATGTAAGACAATCGATTTCGAAAATGCGATGTAAAATGGCCATCGCTATAGCCGGGTCACGCTAGATCGATCATTCTTTGACGGTGCCGACACCCATTTATTCCAAATAACTTATGATGTAGAGCTTGCAAAAGCGGTGGGTGTCACTTCACTCGTTTCGAATTTATTCGTGACGTATAGACCAGCCCACTCTATTACCTTATTTTAAAAAAAGATAGGTTTTTTATTTTTTTGTTTAATTTAAATTTAATCTTCTAGTTTTTAGTTTAACAAAGTTTTTTATTTTTCAGTAAATGATTGACCCGATTATTGTTCTAAATTATTGTGCTGATATTAGTATAGTTGCGAAAGTAATATTGTAGTACTGCAAATTTTCAGAAAAACAATTGCGTCTATCAATTTTTATTTTAGGAAATTATTCCTTGGATTTAGAATACGTAGTTCTTTATTTTTTAGTTTAATATGAATGATTTGACTGATTGTAACAATAAAGAATATATATATATATATATATACTGCACATTTTCAGAAAAACAATTGCGTCTATCAATTTTTATTTTAGGAAATTATTCCTTACCATTATTCCTATATATATATATATATATATATATTCTTTATTGTTACAATCAGTCAAATCATTCATATAAAACTAAAAAATAAAGAACTACGTATTCTAAATCCAAGGAATAATTTCCTAAAATAAAAATTGATAGACGCAATTGTTTTTCTGAAAATGTGCAGTACTACAATATTACTTTCGCAACTATACTAATATCAGCACAATATATATATCATATATATATCATATATATATCAGCACATATATATATATATACAAACAAATTTTACGTCCTAACGTAACGTCCTTACGTCCGAAAGTTAAATAAAGTAAAATAAAGTTAAATAAAGTAAAATAAAGTCAAATAAAATAAAGTTAAATAAAGGTAAATACAGTTAAATAAAGTTAAATAAAGTTAAATAAAGTTAAATAAAGTTAAATAAAGGAAAATAAAATATGAATAAAATAAAGTAAAATAAAATAAAATGTTTTTTCATTTGAGATCATATCCGCATCCTTACTATTATCATTGATCAATAAAAAAAATACTAATAATTTATCTCTATCTACAGCTAGTAAGCAAGAAGCTTATTTAGCTTAATCTGAATGATTTGTCTGATTGTCTGATATTAGTTTAGTTTCAAAAGTAATATTGTAGTATTAGAAAATTTTCAGAAAAACAATTGAGTCTATCAATTTTTATTTCAGTAAATTATTCCCTGAATTCAGAATACATAGTTCTTTATTTTTTAGTTTAATATGAATGATGTGACTTATTGCAATAATATTATGTTAGTAAGTTGAGTAATAGTGTTGAGAATTATAAATAAATTATTATTTTGCAAATCGTTTGGAACCAGGCTGTTTTCGAAGACAAAAGTAAATATGATGATGCACGTTCAAAACAGCTAGATGTTGCTGGAATACCTAAATAAATTTTGACTTGTTTTGTTAGTGTAGAAATGTGTTCCTGCACTTTCCATCATTTTAGCAAACGTAAATTATGATTTATTCGACTCTCTAGAAACCACACACGGAACTCAGAACTACCATTACAGCTAGATTTCGGAGTTTGTTATGGGAAACCCAATGAATACGGCGTGGAATTGACATTTGCTGTTTTGGGAAAATATTTTCTGTTGTTCCTGTGTATTCACTCATTTAATATTGCAGCGAATTATAACCATTTTACGTTATAGTTACGTACATTGCGTAATTACTATTGAAATGTTTTCCATTATTTTCGTTGGATTTTACAGAAAAATTTAGGATGTTCACATTTAATGTGACAACTTACAGGGTTTTATTGTTAATGAAATTAATAAAAAATTTTCCCGATTCCAGTTTCTATAAATCAATTTGCAGAACTTATATCTGCACAAAATAGTCTGGTAATTGCACCGGGTCTTCTATTAAGAAGTGTTATTGTAAATGATAAAAAACGCTGTCTTTTCAGTTAACAATTTTTTACAATTTACAATTTTTTTGAGAATTTTACAATTTTTTACAATTTTACTAACCACGTGTCGAAGCATATAGGTTTTGTACTCCAAATTCACCCTTTTGCAAATCAATTTCGCTCTTTCGCAAATCAAATTCAACCATTTTCAACCTTAAATAAAGTATTTTTAAGTAAGTTTTTGTAAGAAAAATCAAATCAAATGTAAATCGATTGTTAAGAAATTCAAAATTTTATTCATTGCGAAGATCTACATGAAATACAGTAATCGCTCGTTCGTTGTCTGGCATGGTGGACAGGGTCGTTGTCCAGTGCCTACCCATTCCACTGCCTGTGAACGCCGCGTCGCTCCGCAGGGCGGCGACGATTGATGTCGGCTCGGGTATATCGGTGTGAGCACCACTACATTGACTCGAATGAATCGAATGTTCAAACTTCTTAATTTACATTATTTTTTTATGGGACCTTCATGAAGCTATTTCTGGCATTTTTCTGATTAAAATGACACCAAACACGATATAATTTCAATTGTACATAGTGTCTGTAAAAATGAAACACGCGGGACTCAGATCTGTCCGGCGACGGCGACACGCTTCGCTCACGCGATCCGTATTTCATTCTGTCCTTCTCTATGTTCGGCTCTCTACAGAAGTCTCGCTCGGCGCGGTCGGCGCGGTCGGCGCGATACTCTAGACGCAGTCATAAATCAAAAATAGTGTCCGGGCAGGCTCGTTGTCACTGAAAAACACGGCTTCTAGACAACGAACGAGCAATTACTGTACAGTGTTTTATCGATATAAGTCCCCAGCACGGGTCCGCCGAGGGACATTTATGCGTCAGGGATAGTATTCTTTGACTTTTGCCGAACGTAGATAAGGACAGCCGAGCTCGAGAAGCTCGGTCGCCGAGAAGTGTAAACATAACTAATCTGAATTTCTAACTTCTTTATTTTTCATTATTTTTTTATGGGACTTCGAAAAATGTATTCGTGGCATTTTTCTAATGCAAAATCATACCAAATATGATATAATTCCGATGATATTTACTTGTAAATGATATTTACTTTAATCGCCTATTACAAGTAAATATCATCGGAATTATATCATATTTGGTATGATTTTGCATTAGAAAAATGCCACGAATACGTTTTTCGAAGTCCCATAAAAAAATAATGAAAAATAAAGAAGTTAGAAATTCGGATTAGTGTGATCTCACCGATATACTCGAGCCGCATGATATCATACTTCTCGGCGACCGAGGCCTCTCGAGTTTCACGGCCCCTCAAGGGGGTATACCCCGCAGTAGTGGGGATAGATATGGGACATTTACAGGCCAGACTTTTGGGACATTTATGGATAAAATACTGTACTTATTTAAAAGTAATTATTAGACAGCGGATCTTTATGCAAAATAAAAATTTTTATACCTGAATTGCAACAAACTAAAGTGAGGCAGAAATTTATTTTCTTCGTTAATACGTTTAATCGGTGGAAAATAATATAACAGTATTTTGAAATTCTTTTAATGTCTTCACCGTTTTAAATTACACCTTCTCATTTTCGTCATAAGTGCATAAAGTCCGCGGTCTCTAGTAATTATCAATTCATTAAAATCATTATAATGTATGAAAACTGTGTGTAGATATGCATATTCATTGTAGCCACATTTTCTGATTAATCGATTTAAAAAATGAAAGTACATAGTACATAGGCATTAACGAGTTTCTGCGCCGGTAAATTGTGTAAACCGGGCGACTGGCAAAAATGTAAGTAAATATTGTTTCCCATCAACGAGCGTCGCCGATACGAGCGCGCGGAAATGCGAATTGAATTTTTCATGTGTCGCGTTTGAAACGAACCGCTTCTTTCAGACACAATGCACATTCATTTCGCGAACACGCTCCCATGGAACACCTTTTCAATCTGCCTTGAATCCTATATCGCGTCTCTGTTGTGCAATGCGAAGCCGTCATTAGCAGCCCGTCGCGTCGACTGCGCCTTCCACGTGAAATTCATTTCATTGTTGATTTACAGTCCACGTACTCCATAATCGTTCGTTAACATCTAGGCTACAAAATTTCTGACTAGACACGCGTTTTTCTGGTCATTCATTTCTGTGGTTCTAAGGAAAAACGCCGCATGTCACAATTTCAAAAAAATTGAGTTCATACATTAATTGAGCTCTATAGTATAGGATTTATGTATTTACCAGAAAAAAGTCGTGAAAATAAATTCGAAAGACTCAAAAAAATAATACAATTTAACCGATGTTCTATGTCAAAGCATTAGTGATCAAAACTTTAAACGGCAATACAGCGGGTGTGCAAAGTATTCGTACATCTTTTAAAAACGAATAACTTTTTCAAAATTGGA
>CM052257.1:2107826-2124877 GCA_028455795.1 Lasioglossum marginatum | reverse complement strand
CTTCTTGATAGGTACTTAGCACTGACAAAAATTAAATTTTATAAATGCAATGAATCAGTGATTTCTGATGATATTAACTTAAAAATTATTTTCTGAGGTTCTATGGTATGAATTGACAACAGAACATGTCGGAAAAATTATAGAATATTAAAAATACATCCTGTTTCTAGCGAATTTTCTAAATAAATGAGTCATTTTTCCCTTTCTTCCAACATTCTGAAAAAAAAATTTTTGGGTGGTCAAAAAATTTTTTGACATCAGATTCGTATTCTATACTACTGAAAACATGGATATTTAAAATCTCAAGGCGATACAAAAACTGAAAGGGGTGTTAAACGCGATGTCCATTTCGATACATTCATCCCACTGTGTGCCGGGACAATTAATAGTGTGCTTTGCCGGGTATTTACGGTTCAATCGGGCAAGACGGAATTTCAATCGACGGCGGCGATGCGGATCGCGAAACAGGAGGACGGGGCGGAGGAACCTGGAGGAAACACGATGGTCAAGACGGACGGCCTTCGGGATTTACATAAATATGATTTACTGTCTGACTCTGATTCGAGTGTACTATAAACGGAAACGCGGAATTAATAGCTTTAATAAATCCGTGTCCAGTACACGCGCTGCTTTTCCATGCAGATTGCTCTGTTCCCGAAATTTTTGTCGACTTCCCTCCCGGTGTCTTCGTCGGCGCAAGTAATCAAATCTTCTGCAGATTTGATTACTTGCGCCGTCACGATTACTCGGCCCGACATATCTATAAATATACACGGTTAGTGGTATTCACAATTAGTATTCTTACGCGAGTCTTATGCAAATGTACATTTTCATACTGGATTCTATGAAAACTGGTCTGGAAGACTTGAGCAAACTTTATTTGAAATGAAAATATGAAATGACTGTTTGGTTAATTGATTTTCAAGCACTCGTCATTTGCGATACTGCTATTTGGAAATTAAAATGACAGAAATAATCCTCAAAATTATTCATACTAAACCTACCGAGTACTAAAAGCGATTAAAATGTTTTAGCTTACAAATTGACAAGGCTTTATTTATTTAGATTCTGTGCAACTTTAATTACAATATTTGCTTAGATAAAGAAATTTATCGAATCAATTTCCATGTAAGCAACTTGGTAATTTCAATAATTGTAAGACGAAAAATATAAAATCGGTCATTTGACCGCCAATGGTAGGTTTAGGGTTAACCCTCGTACGTTCCTCAGGGTGAAAATTCACCCATTTATTATTTTAGCTACTTTTACACACTATAAAATGATTGGTCCCTCTTTATCTGTGTTGTGAGACGTATTTCTCTAAAATGTGACTTGATAAATGAAGCAAAGTTTATTAGTTGAAAGTGTGAAGCAAAAATGGGTGAGAGAAAATCAGAGAGTATCATAGAATCTTTTATGCTATTTCTGAGGAGTGTATGATTGAATGGTGTCAATGTAAACCAGACTCCTGGTCATTAGGTTTGGGTTAGGTAAATAAGAATGAACTATTTGGAATAATTGATTCTCAAGCACTGTTATTTTCAATACTGCTATTCGAAAATAGAAATGACATTATTTATTCCAAATTCGACAAAAGAAATAATTCTCAAAATTATATGCAACAAAACTATTACATTATTTATTCCAGTTTCGACCAAAGAATTAATCCTCAGAATTATTAAAGGGTGTCAGTATAGACTCAATTATAAAATAAATAAAATTAATCACTGGTGACAAGGCATGTCGTCTTGTCTAACTAAAAACATTTGGACAACCTTGTACAGTTTCATACATAAAACACAAATTTGATTCTGCCAATTAGAATTGTTTCTACCTAAAAAACATGTTATTTGAAAGACTACTTTTCACATCATCAGCAGCAAAAATGGCTGAAGCTAAGCATCAGAGAGTATGATTTGTACATCCACATAAAAAATTCGTAGCAATTTCAAAATTTGCGTTCAAACAATTTGCTTGATTCTGCCAGAATTTTTAAGGTGAGCAAGAAAACAGTATGAACCTTTAAGAAATGTTTCCACTCTGAGGGAACAAATAGTATACAGCAAGAAAAGTTGCTCGATGCTTTTATCGAGGCCCCCTACAAACCGGCAACTTTAAAGAAAGTCGGAATTTTCGGGTAAACCGAAAGTTCCCTCGTTAGTTTCTTCTTGAAGCCATTTCTGGTAACGCAATGCCACCTCATTCTCTTTCTAAAGACGGTCTGGCTGCTCGGCACCGACCTTTTCCCTTCCATTTTCCATCCTCGACCTATTTTACGATAACGATACGCATATTTTCCACATTTTTGGAATGGCACAATTTCTCTAACCACGTTGTGTACGTAAACTAAATAACGTCATATTCACAACTGTTGTTTCCTCCGAAATCGCAGAAAATATTCGTGGCTTTTAAATGAAATGGGGCAGGTGGGTCATGTGTGGTGTGCAAAAGATTTTTCTGGGTCGACTGTTCGCAGTGAAAAAAAGGACTTCATATTCTCTTTTTTAAATGGAACAGTGTATGACATTATTGAACTGGATGACATTTATCTTAAACATTCTCTTTTATTTTGTGTTGCTAGGAAGTCCTGGTACCATTTAATCCTCTTTGTTGTATTTAATTAAAGAGAAATCGATAGGTCTCGAACAGAGAAGTAGCTTGTGACAATTAAAAGTTATTGCTCATTCCATTAATTATAGTTCTTTTTATCTTCTGTCTCCTGACAATTATATTTACCGAGTTCGTAATTTAAATTCCACCATATTTATTGATCGAATTATTTACTATATTAATGGCTAAAATAGCTATATTAAATATTATTATGACAAACAAATATGACTACAACTATACAAATAAATATTACTACAAATATAAATATATTCTAATTTCAACAATTTAATAAAAATTACTTATAATATTTATTTACCGAGTTCATAATTTATATTCCACCATATTTATTGATCGAATTATTTATTATATCAATGGCTAAAATAGCTATATTAAATACTATTATGACAAACAGATATGACTACAACTATACAAATAAATATTACTACAAATACAAATATATTCTAATTTCAACAATTTAATAAAAATTACTTATAATATTTATTTACCGAGTTCGTAATTTAAATTCCACCATATTTATTGATCGAATTATTTACTATATTAATGGCTAAAATAGCTATATTAAATACTATTATGACAAACAAATATAACTACAACTATACAAATAAATATTACTACAAATATAAATATATTCTAATTTCAACAATTTAATAAAAATTACTTATAATAGTTCTTTACTTTGTTAATAAATGATCAATATTAAAGGTTACCAAACGAATTTATGTGAGAGCCCAATATATTGGTACATTGTTTTCACTAGTAGTGAGACATCTTCCACTATCTTTAATGTGTATTTCACCCCTTTTCATCTATAAATCTCTTTTCATTTTTTTTTAATACATTATTAAAAATCTTGCTTTCTATATCGACGAAATTCTCAGAAGCATGGCATTTTGCATGGTACTAATGGGTACTTAAAATTTGCGGTGTGACATTGTAATAATTCTCATTTTATTCTGCAGTCTTGCTCTCCTTTAATCCTATTACCACTTCCTCTTTCCTCTAGTTCCAGATAAACCCTCCTCCATCCTTATTTGTCTCTCATTTTTCCCTAATAGCTGCACAAGATATTTCTTGCATCCCCTCGTCTCTGTCTTCCCAAGTACATTTACTCATTACTAGACTGCGGATCTTTATGCAAAATAAAAATTGCCTGCATCGATTGCAAGAAATAGAAATCAAATTCGATGTTATTTCTTCCCTTAATGATTTCAATAGAGGAGAAATCATATATTGACATCTTCAATTTTTTAAATTTTCTCAATTTACTCAGTTTTGATATGAATGCATAAAGGTCTGCAGTCTACTCATTATTTCAATTGTGCTCTCGAAAATTTTCCTTCATAAACAAGTTTTCGTAAATATTTTATTCTCTTTTCCCAATGCAGTATTAAATATCTTTCTCGAAGACACAATTCTTACATTCTCGTAAGACACCGGTCAGAAACGATCATTATCGAAGCGTCAATTCTAGAAAATGTCTACGCACGCACTTACAGTTCCAGTCTGTAATTTATGACGCCAACTAAGTACTAGTTCCATGTAATCATTTCATTGTTTCTGTTCTTGTGAATTCTCACGGAAACGATTAAAACCCCATTTTTTCGCGCACCAGCAATCTCTTATTTAAAACAGTGAAAACAATTAACGAGATCCACACGGCCGAATGTTTTTCCCCTGAAAATTAGTTATTTTTTAAAGCTCTGCATCCTTTGCCTTCGCAATTCGTAAACTGTGGTACATATTTTTATTTCTATTTCACGGGAGAAAAGCAAAAACTTTCAGCGAAATATTAAAAAAAAGTTACAACGAAAGTTGCATGGTGTTACCGTGTAAAAATATATTTGTTTTCTTTGTAATCTCCCTTGAAACAATTCCAATATTTTCTTTCCCGTGAAATATATCTCACGAACAACACACGATATTTAAAAAAAGTTGAAACGAAAGTTGCATGGTATTATTGTGACTACCAAAACGTGTAAAAAAATATTTTTTTCCTTGTACATTAAGTATTCTGTTGTTCTATTAAATTAATATTTTCTATCAAATTGCTATTAAATCCCTATTGCATTTGTATACCTAACCCCTTGCCCTATAATATCGTCTCTGACTCGTGTTAAAGATTCTAATAAATATGTGCTATTAATTGCCGTTAAATCGAAATAAAATTCTACTTTGGTTTTGTTAATGTATAGCTATCGGAGAAAATAATAGACATACAATAGATATAAATTTTCTCGGCTGCTCTTTACTTTACCGGACTCAAAATTTGTACTTTTCTCCTATAAATTATTATGTATTTGGTATGTAATCCAGTAGATTTGTACCCGGGGACCCTGCAGATCGAAGTTTCGATCCTGTAGGATCAATGGTTCAGGAGTTATGGTTGCTTAAAGTTGAGCATGAAAAACACTGAAAAATGCTCAAATTTAGGCAAGCATAACTCCTGAACCATTGATTCTACAGGATCGAAACTTCGATTCCTAGGCTCTGCTCGTTCAAATCTACTGGATTACATGCCAAATACATAATAATTTATACGAGAAAGGCACAAATTTTGAGTCCGGTAAAGTAAAGTTTACCCATTTTCTCTTTTTTTAAGAAATGACTGACTACAAAACAGTTCTTATCACTGAAACCGTAACATAAATTGTAAGACAAGGGGTTAACATTTCCGTAACATTTTCCATTAAAACTCCACTGGATGGAAGCATGATGGTACAGATCTGCCAAGAGGTAAATAGTCGTGTTTCAGCTCGATCATGTCTCGAATTACCGAAGCAACATCTTTCTCCATCGCGAACGCCGCCGATGCTTCTTGTTCGAACGCAGCTAACATAGTTCCCAAACAATGCGGCCGGTTATTATATCTGGAGTCATATTCCATTGTTTTATAGCTCCCCATCCGGTATTCCAGCACTTACAACTTTGTTCAGATATTGCGCGAGCAGCGTAAACGCGGACATGCACATCGTTACACGGCTACGTGGGCAAATTGCAGTTGGAATGGATGCTGCGGCCAAAGGGAGCCGGCATGTTGCTAAATTTATTACTTTTTCGGGCCGAGGAATTTTCTTGAACAGCGTCATTAACCCGAAACTCTTTCGGCCAATGACGCGTCGAACCGTGAAGCTTTTTCAACTCCCGTTGCAATTTTCCCGAGCCGATTTTGTTGCCAGAGTGCAATTTTCCGTTCCCCATTTATTTGTTCGAAATTGTGCGTGCCCGGTCCATTCTCGATTCGTTCTCTCTTAATTTCGCCAGCTTTTAATTTCCGGTGTGCTGTTAATGGCTGTCGTCTTTCTTTTACTGTTCCGTGCAACTCGGGTCTCGGCTTAATGCGCTCTTAACGACCGGCTTCCTGTTTTCAGGAACACGTCTGTAACAATTGAACTCGGAAGAAATTCATTTTTCTTGTGAAGAACTAGACCTTTAACGTGCCTGGTAAAAATTGGAATCGCTTGCAAATTTTCTTTGGAAAGAATCAAGAGATATTTAGGTTGAAACTGTGACAAATTTTATTTCCACTCTTGTTTTAGTATAAACTTGTGAAACTGCTGCAAACAATTAGAAATCATGCTGATTATTGAGGTGTCACTACGAAAAATGTCATAAATGGCTGCTCATATAAATTAGTAGATAAATTAGTATCTACTTGGTATGTAATCCAGTAGATTTGAACGAGGAGAACCTAGAAATCGAAGTTTCGATACTATAGGATCAATGGTTCGAAAGTTATGATTGCTTAAAGTTGAGCAATCAAGCGGCGCGCGACGGTCACTACAAACCAATATGGCGGCGCGCTTACCTGTCGAAAACACTGCAAATTGCTCAACTTTGAGCAACCATAACTTTGGAACCATTGATCCTACAGGATCGAAACTTCGATTCCTAGGCTCTCCCCGTTCAAATGTACTGGATTGCATACCAAATAGATAATAATTTATAGGAGAAAGGTAAAAAATTTTCGTCCCGTAAAGTTTACCCGTCATAAATTTTAAGTAATCTAATTAATGAAACGGGAATTGGTTTACGTTGATATGTCGCGAGTAGACTGTGGAGTTTTGTAAATAATGCACCAATAATATATCAATCACTTCTGACATTTCTTCTGTACTCTGTTCAAAAATAATTTAAGTAAATTAGTAATTTAAGTAAATTTGGGTCTCCCCCCGTGCTTCTGCCACGGTCACGTGATAGATTACGTCTCTGCACGTGTCCCACGTGATCAATCCAGTACTGACAGAGAGAGGGGGTAAATTTATTATTAATTTCCCAGGTCTGGGGACATTAGTTTCAACTACTTTACCATAAATGGCAATTATTATAAATATTTTCCTATCGGAAATGTATTGAAGATGCTAGATCGATCAGTATCAACACGCCAGTAAGACAGAAGGGTTAGGTAGACTAGACTGCAGATCTCCATGCAGAATAAAAATTGTCTGCAGCATTATTTTCAACAAAGGGGAATTAAAAATCGATTTCTTCCCTCAACAATTTTAACAAGTTGTAAATAGTGCACCAATAATATCAATTCTGACATTTTGCGTAAAAAATACGTAGTCTACTACCCACCGAAAAATGTATCAAGGGGAGGGGGCTGGCAAAAAGAGAGGGTTGGCAACGAGTGTTCGGGAAGATTCACTTCATTTTCTTTGTACAGAATTAAGAGATACGACAAATTTTTGTTTCAATAGGTACAAAATTGTAAAACTGCTGATTATTGAAGTGTCATTACGAAGAATGTCATAAATTCTAGATAATTTAATTAATGAAACAGGAATTGCTTTGCATAAATACAGTGACTCCCACTAATATTCAGACAGTTTTAAAAAGACGACAACATTTTTAATATTGGACCATACAATTTGAATTTTTCTGGGATGTTAGAACAATTGGTTTGATGCACAACACGACTAAAATTTTTGAAAAAAATTGCGAGTTGTCGGAATTACAGAGAAAATACAAAAAGTTGCATTTTACAACGTTTTTATGTGGGCATATATTGAAAATTTAAAAAATACGTTTTGTGGATCTGTGTCAATTATATGCACCGTGAAAGTTTCATCGAAAAAACGACAGGCATTGAAAGATGTAAGAATTCTTAGATTTACTGCAGTTGTAGGCCGAAAATCTGCAATTTTTACCATCTCTAAACGTTTGTAGGTTATTGCAACGTCGACCGATTTTGACGAAAATTTTAGAATATGTTTAATTCACACGGATCTGCAAAACGTATTTTCTAAATTTTCAATATAGGCCCACATAAAAAAGTTGTAAAATACAACTTTTAGTAATTTTTCTACAATTCCGATCAGTTGCAATTTTTGAAAAAATTTTTTTTCACATCCTGTAGTCAACTAATTGCTCTAACTTCCCCAAAAAAGTTCAAATTGTATAGTACAATATTAAAAAAGTTATCGTCTTTTTAAGAATTCTTAGATTTACTGCAGTTGTAGGCCGAAAATCGTGAAAATCTGCAATTTTTACCATCTTTAAACGTTTGTAGGTCATTGCAACGTCGACCGATTTTGACGAAAATTTTAGAATATGTTTAATTCACACAGATCTGCAAAACGTATTTTCTAAATTTTCTATATAGGCCCATATAAAAATGTTGTAAAGTTTTAAACAACTTTTAGTAATTTTTCTACAATTCCGATCAGTTGCAATTTTTGAAAAAATTTTTTTTCACATCCTGTAGTCAACTAATTGCTCTAACTTCCCCCAAAAAGATCAAATCGTATAGTGCAATATTAAAAAAGTTATCGTCTTTTTAAGAGTGTCCGAATATTAATTCCGGTCACTGTATGAATTTTCTTTTCTCTTCTACAACATTTTTCTGGATAAAGACGTTTTAATCACTGTAACCGTAAACAAAATGTTACGGCAAGGGGTTAGTAAGGGGTTAGCATTAGTGAATTTCAAAGTCAAAATAAATTCCGTACTTAATTGGACTAATTGCTCTAGCTTTCCGAGAAAGTTATTTATACAAAAAAAATATTTAAAAAGTTATCGTCTTTTTAAGAGTGTCCGAATATTAGTGGGAGTCACTGTATGTCGTGAGTAGACTGTGGATTTTTGTAAAAAATGCGCCAATAATATCCATCAATTCTGACATGTTGCCATAAGAAAATTCGTAGAATTCACCCATCAAAAAATATAATCGGGGGGAGGGTTGATCGGGAACAATACACAGTAGAACAAAAAGAAATGGTTGACAACCGAGTTCCTGGGAGGATTCACCGTTGATTCTCGCTGAACCAGGTGTGCGAGTTCCGGGTGAACCGTGTGTACGCGGTGGTGAGTTCGTCGGTCTCCTTCTGGATCCCGGGTCTCGTAATGATCGTGATGTACTGCAAGATCTACAAGGAGGCTGTGCGCCAAAAGGAGGCGCTGAGCCGTGCCTCGAGCAATACCGTCCTAAATAGTGTTCACTTGCACCGCGCGTCCACCTCCAGGCATCATTCCAGGGCGTCTCATCAATTATTGCTGCACCCGAGCGACGCCAGCGACTTCGGCAGGCCTATGTCTTACAGAACCGCCGTCGAGTTGAACGTGGAGAACGGTGAGTGGCAACACGCACATGGCATGCGTGCGATTAATCAAATGTCGCGTCGCGTCGATATCGATCGATCTCCGCTTGAAACTTGCATAATGCTGGCCTAGGCATCTTTCTAATCGACCCTCTTCAAGACCGGTGTAGAGCCAACAGGCTATACCACGCCTAGACGTATGACTCTGTCACGGCTGAGCAGAGCGGAAAATGTCGAACAGGGATTTTAGTTTTCAAGGGTGGAAATTCGGGGGAGACTGTGGCTATAAGTTCCGATTTTGAAGAAACATATAAAATGATAGTAGGGATAGTATTGATATTCTCATCTTCAACGAGCAATTTATTGTTAAAATTATTATATCTTAAAATTAAAATATTGTAATAGGTTTTTTATATTTGAGCCGTTTATTTTGAAAGTGAACCAAGTCCACTTAAGTTTAAATTGAGATATTTAAGAGTTTGAGTTTCAATGAAATTAAAAATATACGTATAGGATACCAATGTATCACACTCCTTAACTAAGAGAGTTAAATTTACAATTCCTATTAAAGTAATAGCAATTATTAAGTGTCTTCATACCAAGAATGGACTTAAGCCACTTTCAAAATTAACAACTAGACTTGCCATAAAATTTGAAACAGTCCAAGTCCATTCGATATAATTTAAATCGCTTCAAATTGGAAAAACAATATTCAATTTATTTTATATTTCATTACAAGACTTGAAAAACACCATTTATGCAATTCAGGAAATCTTCTAACTATATAAATTACATAACAATTTACTCTTCATTTAAATTTTATGTATGCATTTCTGTTGTAATTTGTCTTACATTTTTATAAAATGGTGTCAATACAATATTTTCGAATTTTCTTGGTCTACCCCGACGTGTTAATAAATTCAGTATTTTAAACTCTGCATTCTCATCCATTGATATCTTATAGAAAATTTTATGTGGTTCATTTCTCAAAAAACGCATCCAGCATATTTTTAACCAATTTATTGTTTCTCCATTAGAATTTTTTACCCTTTTAAAAATTGCATCATCCAAAAATCTTGTTGATATGAAATCCACTTGTTTCATTCCATTCAAAATAAAGTTATTACCTTTCCAGCACTTCTTGATAGCATTATAATAATCTTGAGCAAACTTAACCGCAAAATGTTTTTTATGACAGCCAGCTTCAAGTGGTACAACAACTGACAAATGGACTTAGGCCACTTTCAAAATAAAAATTTGTATCATTCCATTAACCAGCTAATTTCCTTTTTACAAAATCTTTGTGATTTTAAATATATTAGTTACAATTTGCTTCAGAATGAAAGGATAACGTAGAAATGTAAATATTAAAATTGCTAGCTTAATTTTTCTCGAAAATTTACTTAGGCCACTTTCAAAATAAAAATTTGTATCATTCTATTAATCAGCTAATTTCCTTTTTACAGAATCTTTGTGATTTTAAATGTATTAGTTACAATTTGCTTCAGAATGAAAAGATAACGTAGAAATGTAAATATTAAAATTTCTAGCTTGATTTTTCTCGAAAATTTACTTAGGCCACTTTCAAAATAAAAATTTATATCATTCTATTAACCAGCTAATTTCCTTTTTACAGAATCTTTGTTATTTTAAATATATTAGTTACAATTTGCTTCAGAATGAAAAGATAACGTAGAAATGTAAATATTAAAATTGCTAGCTTGATTTTTCTCGAAAATTTACTTAGGCCACTTTCAAAATAAAAATTTATGTCATTCTATTAAGCAGCTAATTTCCTTTTTACAAAATCTTTGCGATTTTAAATATATTAGTTACAATTTGCTTCAGAATGAAAAGATAACGTAGAAATGTAAATATTAAAATTTCTAGCTTGATTTTTCTCGAAAATTTACTTAGGCCACTTTCAAAATAAAAATTTATATCATTCTATTAAGCAGCTAATTTCCTTTTTACAAAATCTTTGTGATTTTAAATATATTAGTTACAATTTGCTTCAGAATGAAAAGATAACGTAGAAATGTAAATATAAAAATAGCTAGCTTAATTTTTCTCGAAAATAGACTTAGGCCATTTACAAAATAAAAATTTGTATCATTCCATTAACCAGCTAATTTCCTTTTTACAAAATCTTTGTGATTTTAAATATATTAGTTACAATTTGCTTTAGAATGAAAGGATGACGTAGAAATGTAAATATTAAAATTGCTAGCTTGATTTTTCTCGAAAATGGACTTAGGCCACTTTCAAAATAAACGGCTCATATGTGCATACTATTGAATCGTTATCAGATTTGTTATCGGTGACCTCAAAAACAACTGATTACCAACTTTTAGAATGTTTTAATGACATTTTACGAATAAATTTTCTCGGTGCTGCCAATAGCTATAATTATTAATACTTCGAGCACGAGCAACGTATAAATATTGCCACGAGTAACATTTTTGGAAACAATCGTCGGAAAAATTCAATCCTGTGCGTTTCTGTTTTTAAATATTTTTTCGCTCTTGATGATTTTTCTCTTCCCGTTTCAGTGGCGCCGCTATTGAAACTTGATACTTTCGTTCCCCAAGCGCACCGTCCATTCGCGTTATTTACTGAAAATCAGGAACAACGGGCCAGTGTTTACGGCCTGTTTGCGACTGACAACGATTGTCAAGAAAACAGCGTTGGTTCCCGCGCTTTCGCGAAAATTCATGTCGCCAAGTATCTTTGGCTCCTGCATTGTTGCAGCCGTTTGCACACGTCCGACAGCTTTCTGGAGGTGTCCGTATTTTTAGAACGGCCGCTCGTAAACCTATTTCACGAGACACTTATCGAGTTGATATTTTCAAGCAAGGGTGCTGCATAAACAAATTCACATACTCGCATTCCTCATTCCCGAAATCGCTTTATGGCTGAATCACTTCCGCAAATCTCGAATAAATCACTTAGGCGAGTTCACAATGGTGGACAATATACATACATATAGAATATGGAAGGAGAAATTCAAGGAAATTTTTGTTTTGTTAAATTGATTTATGAATTTTGTGGGTTGGAAGATGCTATCAATGTATAAAATCTTGCAGGTGTTTATACTAATTTTGATATTCGAAATTGATTGTTTTATTTATTGCTTGCCAGTGTAATGCTGTCGTTATTTCATTCAATTCTTTAAAATAATATAATATCATTAATATAAATTGTTAATATTAATATAAATATATAAATGCAGTTAGAAAGATCCATTTTATACAAAAAATTTTAGAAGCTATGACTTTGGAATATTTAATCAGTATGTATAGAATCGATTGATTAAATGTGTACTCATTTTATGTGCAGAATAATTGAAATTATTTCCTAAATGTTGAATCTTAAGTTCTATTCTAAAATCTTAGTTTTATACATATATTTCTGCTCTCCTAATTTTTCATAACCCATAACTTAAGAGAGAAAATAAATGTTTATTTCACTCCATTTACTTGCAATATTCGGGTGGAAAACTTTTATATCGCATAAAGATCCGCTGCCTACTAATAACACAATCATTTAATAATGTTTCTATGTCTATATTACTTCAACCTGTAATTTAGATTATAATATGTAGGAATATAAAATGCTGTGACATTCGTTTAATCATAAGTAAAGTGACACAACTCAAAATATATTTCCACATAAAGTATAACAATTAGACTACGGTTCTTTATGGCATTATGGCTTTCGAAAATTTTCAAAAAATGCTAGGATATAAAATGCGACAGAATTTAGCACGATTTTAATTTATTCCAGATCTGAAAAGACTATCTCCACGGAAAAGAAGATTTTATTTGATTCGAGTTTCTTAAAATTCCTCTACAAAAATTGCAAATTGCATAAACATCCGCAGTCTAATAATAATAAATATATATATTGCGGTGTACTTTATAACTAGACAGCGGATTTTATGCATTTATTTAAAAAATGAGTAGGTGTAATTTAGAACAGTAAAAAGATTAGAAGAATTTAAAAGTACTGTTATATTATTTTCAACCTATTAAACATATTCAGAAAGAAAATAAATTTCCATTACACTCCAGTTTCTTGCAAATCGAGTAGAAAATGTTTATTTTGCATAAAGATCCGCTGTCTATTTATAATTAATGTACAGTGACTCCCACTAATATTCGGACACTCTTAAAAAGACGATAACTTTTCTAATTGTATTATACGATTTGAACTTTTTGGGAAGTTAGAGCAATTAGTTTACTACAGGATGTGAAAGAAAAATTTTCAAAAAATTGCAATTGATCGGAATTGTAGAAAAAATACTAAAAGTTGCATTTTACAACTTTTTTATGTGGGCCTATATTGAAAATTTAAAAAATACGTTTTGTAGATCTGTGTCAATTATATGCACTGTGAAAGTTTCATCGAAATCGGTTGATGCAGAAAAAAAACGACAGGCATTGAAAGATGTAAGAATCCTTAGATTTGCTGCAGTCATAGGCCGAAAATCGTGAAAATCTGCAATTTCTATCATCTTTAAACGTTTGTAAGTCATTGCAATGTCGACCGATTTTGACGAAATTTTCAGAATATGTTTAATTGACACAGATCTGCAAAACGTATTTTTTAAATTTTCAATTATAGGCCCACATAAAAAAGTTGTAAAATGCAACTTTTAGTATTTTTTCTACAATTCCGATCAATTGCAATTTTTGAAAACATTTTGTTTCACATCCTGCAGCAAACTAATTGCTCCAGCTTCCCAAAAAAAATTCGAATCGTATAGTACAATATTAAAAAAGTTAACGTGTTTTTGAGAGTGTCCGAATATTAATTCCGGCCACTGTATGAATTTTCTTTTCTCTTCTACAACATTTTTCTGGATAAAGACGTTTTAATCACTGTAACCGTAAAGAAAATGTTACGGCAAGGGGTTAGTATCATTAGTAAATTTCAAAGTCAAAATAAATTCCGGACCATACAATTTGAATTTTTCTGGGATGTTAGAACAATTGGTTTGATGTACGACGCGACTAAAATTTTTGAAAAAAATTGCGAGTTGTCGGAATTACAGAGAAAATACTAAAAGTTGCATTTTACAACTTTTTTATGTGGGCCTATATTGAAAATTTAAAAAATACGTTTTGTAGATCTGTGTCAATTATATGCACTGTGAAAGTTTCATCGAAATCGGTTGATGCAGAAAAAAAACGACAGGCATTGAAAGATGTAAGAATCCTTAGATTTGCTGCAGTCATAGGCCGAAAATCGTGAAAATCTGCAAAAATTATCATCTTTAAACGTTTATAAGTCATTGCAACGTCGACCGATTTTGACGAAATTTTCAGAATATATTTAATTGACACAGATCTACAAAACGTATTTTTTAAATTTTCAATATAGGCCCACATAAAAAAGTTGTAAAATGCAACTTTTAGTATTTTTTCTACAATTCCGATCAATTGCAATTTTTGAAAACATTTTGTTTCACATCCTGCAGCAAACTAATTGCTCTAACTTCCCAAAAAAGTTCAAATCGTATAATACAATATTAGAAAAGTTATCGTCTTTTTAAGAGTGTCCGAATATTAGTGGGAGTCACTGTACATTAGTTATAAATAGACAGCGGATCTTTATGCAAAATAAACATTTTCTACTCGATTTGCAACAAACTGTAGTGGATGGAAATTTATTTTCTTTCTGAATATGTTTAATAGGTTGAAAATAATATAACAGTACTTTTAAATTCTTCTAATCTTTTTACTTTTTTAAATTACACCTGCTTCCCAAAAAAAGTTCGAATCGTATAGTACAATATTAAAAAAGTTAACGTGTTTTTGAGAGTGTCCGAATATTAGTGGGAGTCACTGTACATGACAATTAACTGAGTTGGTGCTATACAATTTTAAAAAATTGGCAATTTTAGGTAATTTTCAAATGGCTCTCCTGTACTTTCTGACTTATGTCACTTTTCTTACGAATGAACGACATTTCATTGAATGAGTATAGCTTAAGGGGTGGTATGAATGCGATTTTTATAATTGAACCACGTCACGAAGAGCGTCAATATTAGGACCGTCGCGAACACGTGTCTTCCACATGAGAATTTATTTGCAAATTGTGGCTGCCGGCGTTTCTTTGAAAGGCGCAGCATCTCGTTAATCCGGAATCCGGGCTGCGTATGAAAAGGATGACCCACCGAATGCATAAATAACAGCCGAAAGACTTTGATGGCCGAATTGAAATGGAAGCGGATGAAATGAGGGCGCGAGGAACCGTGGATCACGCAAAAACCCTGCGGTTTTGCCGCGCAACTTTCGCTCCCATTCGCAATTCGTATCGTAATAACGCGTGTAAGTACGGCCAATTATCGCCGGTAAAAATTGCACGCGCGCTGGGAGGATCGAGATTGATGCCGTATGTAATCTTTCTGCCATTTTCGATGGTTGTCAAGGCTGCTCCGTTGGTAGTGATGGCCGCATCGGACTCGTTCCTGGCAGATTTTCAAGCGAATCAGTCTTATTGCGTCAACGCTTCGATGATTTATGGTACAATGCAAAATTGGACACCCGTGATGATGGCTCGGGAACCCTGAAGAACTTTCTCTTGACGTGCACTGTACGATTCTCTTAACCTTCATTGTTCTCTTCGGTCTGATTTACGTTGCCCTTCGACCAAATAAAAACAGTCCAATTAAGTACGGAATTTATTTTGACTTTGAAATTTGCTAATGATATTAAAGAAATATTTATTGTTCTAATGTATAAATAAACAGTCAGTCCCATAAATATTCGTACGCCCTTTAAAACAGAATAACTTCTTTATAATTGTACCAAATGACCTGACATCACATGAAATTTTCAGTGTGTGTATAACTAACATAGATCTACAAAACATATATTTTAAATTTTCATTAAGGGCTCAAGTAAAACAGTTTTAAAAAATGCCTTTTTTATTTTCGCATGTAACCTTGTAAATTATAATTTTTGGAAAATCTCTTTTGCATATCATTTCGTAAACCAATGCTTCTAATGTTCTAATTGATTATGAAAAATCAAGTCGTTTGGTAGAATTATAAAAAAGTTATTCTATTTTAAAGGGCGTACGAATACTTTTTACACTCACTGTATATCGAAAAATGGACTTCTTGTCTGCATTTTAGGTTTTGTATTCTTCATAGATTTCATTTCTTTTGTGGCAATTATATGCAACTAAGATTGCATTTCAATCGATAATTGGATGGTGTTCATAATAGTGTAATTTTAAAAAATGAAACATACTAGAACTAACCAAAAATGCTAACATACATTTTACAAGTATTACGACTCTCAAATATATACATTGTTCGTGTAACGATCAATATAATGCATATACAGGGTGGTCCACGCAATTGTTTCAAGTCATAACTCCGTTATTATTGCATTTACGAAAAAATGCCAAAGGAGGAAGATAAATGGTTCGAAGAGCACTACATCTGTAGGCCTTTAAATTTTTTTTAGATGCAGCAGTGCATGTGCAATTAACAATTGCATCATTTCTTTAAATAGAAATGCATATTCTTTTTTACACAGATCGATTCTTGTGTTCATTCTACGTAAAAAATGATTAGGGTACCATACGCAAAAAATTATTAGATCTCGAGATATTTTCAAAAAATATCTTTATTGAAGAAGATGCTCAAACGCTTCTCCATTACATCCTAAACATTTCTTATGGATATTTTTCCTGGTACAGCCTTGCGGCGGCATTCGTATTTTTGTCACACAACACAAAAGTGTCGTACATATCTTGTTTCTCACTGTTAGTAAAATACATTTTCTTGTATTTAGTGAAATTGTACAGTTACACTTATTCAAATTCTTAGTTTTCGTACTCGAGTTACGATACGTGAATTGCTACTGA
>CM052257.1:2082822-2107326 GCA_028455795.1 Lasioglossum marginatum | reverse complement strand
ATAATTTATAGGAGAAAGGCACAAATTTTGAGTCCGGTAAAGTAAAGTTTACCCAGAACGCCAATCTATGTATTTTTCTCAGCCTGTTAAAATGATTAAAATAAGAATGAACTATTTATGTGACTCGAGTCACTTGCGATTAACAACGCGCTATTTGTTGATAGTAAAAAGAACTACAAAATAGAGATGACAATCTTGTAGATAAAGCATGTGAGTGACCGGAAAATTCAATGTCTACCATAATACAATCAAGAAACGTGTGATTCTTTGATCGATAAGAAATAGTTGCGGTTGTTTAACGTTACTGTTCAAAATCGGACATTTCATAGACAACGACCTAATAGTTTTACAACACAGTACTGTTCATAATTTCTTTCACTGCCGTGTGCATTTCATTCAAGATCACTTTGCGTTCCGAGGAGACCGAGAAGAGATGGAAATATTACAGTATAAATAGAATCAAATTCATAGAATGAATTTGACAGAGTTCACTGATTCTTAAGTAAAAATAAAATTAAACTGCTGGATAATTAATTAGACTGTTGGATAATTAATTAGACTGCTGGATAATTAATTAGACTGCTGGATAATTAATTAGGCTGCTGGATAATTAATTAGGCTGCTGGATAATTAATTAGACTGCTGGATAATTAATTAGACTGCTGGATAATTAATTAGACTGCTGGATACTTGTGAAATACAATAAATTACAGTAAATGGAATTCTCATTTGAATTACTTTAATTCTACTTGAATTACTTTAATTCTACTTGAATTACTACAATTCATTAAATTTTTAAATAAAAATAATTTATGTTGTAAAGAAGATTAATTTATTTGTTGTCAGGTCAAATTGGACTATTGGATACTTGTGAAATAGTTTAATACTTGTATCCATCCATTTCTCTGTGATTATATACACTACTGTGCAAAGGAAAGAAGCACCCCGCCATATTTAATAGAAAAGCGTAAAAAATCAAATAAGAACACAGTAAGTTTTGAAAAAAGATTCCGCTGTTTAATTGAATAGTTCTGAGTATATCTAATACTTTAAATGCAATAAATCAATCATTGTACAATACAATTTCTACATAAAGATATTATTTGTCTTATAATTAGATTATATCTTATAATTAGATTGTGGATCTTTATGCAAAATAAAAAATGTTCATATCGGTTTTAGGAAACAGGAACCAAATAAAAATTGTCTTCTTTTAATTATCCTATTAAGCTGAAACTAATGCGTTGATGTTCTTAATTATTTTTAACGTATCCATTTTTGTGATAAATGCATAAAATCCACAGTCTATTTATAATTATACTGGGTGCTTCTTTCTTTTGCACAGTAATGTATAATATATATATAATATATGTGCGTTCAACATTTTATAAAACAGAAATAGAGAGACAAAACCAGTGAGACAAAAGACGTAATTTCATTTGGTCCATCTATCACCATCCGTTTGCCTTTTAAAGAGGTGTGTCTGGCAATTATGAACAGTATTCCGTATACACGGGAGGGCTTTTCCCTGTCCCACTCTTTTCGTGAACAATTTAGATCGTTGGAAGTCCGGGGAAAGGAACACTGTAACGTTCAAGCGGATAATTCATTTTTAATAGAGTCACCGGGCAGCTTTTGTCAAGGCGGAGTTTCAAATCGAGTTTCATTTCGTCGACAGAAAAGAATTACCGTCGTTTCGCGGCGGAATTTCCTAGAGACTCGAAAAGGACGAACCGGAAAATCAAATTTTGAAAGTGTCGATTCGAGCATCCGCAAATGAGCCTTTTTCAAAAGCGAACCTCGTAATTTTCGCTGATCGTTGTCTCTCAATGGCGACCCAGTCGCTGACGGAACTAATTGAACGTGTCAACGGGAGATTTATTGAGCCCGATCAACTGACTGATTAAAGATTCATTAACGAGAATGGAATAAAACCGACGTCTTTTTTTCCCCTTCTATACCCGTTCCGCGCGCACACACATACGACTTCGAAATTTCGACGCAGCACGTTCACCGAATTATTCATGCAATTCGACCGGCGCTGGATTCAAGTCGAAGGCGATTTGAAATTCAGAAACGCGGATGAAGTCGACTCCACCTCGTTTTTCTTTTCGTTGCCGTGTTCAAAGCGCTCTGGCGAATCATTCACGAGTTTCGCTTCTATTTTACCTCGAATATTTATTTTCATCGCGAAAGAATTCTCGTGAGAAACACTCGAACGCAATGGGGCTCGGATTAGTGCGACGCGTTCGCCCCGGATAAGCGACACTTCAGCTCAAATTTCTTTGTCGTGTCTTTTCCATCGTCGCAGAATATTTTTTATTTATTTTTATCATTTTATTAATCTTTTTATTCATTTTTATCTCGATAAAATATTAAATCCTTTCGTTAAACTCAGTTCTGATCAGATTAAATTTCATCATATTAAGAATATTCATTTCTTCTGGTAATTAATATAATTTTCTTTTGTTATCACAACATTTCTTTCTTTCATTTAAATAATTTTGTTTGTGATTGCATCAAGTTCAGTTGGTTATTAGATCAATATGCTCACTACCACAGTTATTTATTGTTTGTTTCGTGATGGTTATTATGATTTTCTAAGGAAAGTCAAATTAATGTTCGTTCTATTATTTCTATCCTGTTATCTTTTTATCATAGGTATACTTAAAACAAACAATACACCTGTTCACTATAAAAATTTTTTATAATTATGAACAGATATGAAAGGAGACTTAAAAATATTATATCGCAGCGACATTTTAATGGAAAAGTTATTTCAAAAAGTCACGATATAAAATCACAAAATCAATGATTCTTTTGCGTTACATTTTCCTAACGATTCGTAAATATTTTCTGTATAAACATCTGTATTTAACGAAATCAAAATGAAAAATCTAGATCTAAGCTCATTTTCTTCGTAACAACATTCTAATTGCATTTTTTCAAAAGCAGATTAAAGTCCCAATAAAAAATTATACTTCTTAAATATTTTATCCTTGAAAATACGATGTGTCATCTCGTTTATTACATTTAATAAAACGTTCCGACTGTGTTGGAAGTGAGCACGCTGATCACAAAATCGGTGGACACCGTTGAACTAGAATACTGGATAAACAAGATCGTATTAAACAAAACATTTGAACAGCGTTAATCCGCTCGCCGGTTAAGCGTCGTTCAGCGTCACCGGTCCCGTCGCGCTAATCCGAGCGTTACTCCGTTCATCCACGTATCAAAGTTTCGTTATCGTTCCCGGGGATCCAACGACCTAGAAAAGAGAGTTGTCAGCAAGGCAATTAGCTCGCCGTCTCGAATCCGGTCCTCGCCGGTGGTGTTCCTTGCGCTCTCCAATCGATCCGGGGGCTACAATATCTAAGGATCGGTATCAGGGGGTTTCGATGATATGTGCGTAATATCGTGGGTATGTACAGCACACATTTCCCTCGCGCGTTTCCGTTTCCCGTTTTGGAAACGCGCGCGCGCCACAAGGAAGCCCGAATCGCGGGAAACGATCTCTGATCCCGGTAATCCGCGACCAATCTCGGCAAGTTTTCCAATTTGAACAGCGGCCGGGCCCGATACTCCGCCGATATCGGTCTTATTGTCAGTTCATTTCCGACCGGCAGCGCCTTCCAAACTTGGCCAATCGGCACTGATTGCATTGAGACACTTTATCTGTCCGAGTCGAGGAAAACTTGGACACGTCAATCATTATAAACCCAGGCTGCTCTTTACTTTACCGGACTCCAAAATTTTTGCCTTTCTTCTATAAATTATCATGTATTTGGTATGTAATCCAGTAGATTCGTACCCGGGGAACCTGCAGATCGAGGTTTCGATCCTGTAGGATCAATGGTTCAGAAGTTATGGTCCGTTAAAGTTGGGCAATTTGCAGTGTTTCTGATGCTTACTGAGCAAAACTGCTAAATGGCAGCACGGACACGCGTTAATGCTGATAATATAGAGCGGGTATTGCGATTGCGATATAGGCGCTCTTACTTGTAAAAAACACTGCAAATTGCTCAACTTTAAGCAACCATAACTCCTGAACCATTGATCCTACAGGATCGAAACTTCGATCTGCAGTTTCTCCGGGTACAAATCTACTGGATTACGCACCAAATACATAATAATTTATACGAGAAAGGCAAAAATTTGGAGAAAGGTAAAATTCTCCTAAAATTGGGTTTTATTTCACCTTAAAATATGAAATTACTATCTTGCCAACCCAATAGATCAAGCCTGGTCGCTACCGCCACTACTGCGCGCCGAATGCACGAGCGCGAGAGGGGAATACGAAGTTATTACTAGACTGCGGATTTTATGCAAAATAAGAATTATCTTAATTTCAAGTTACAGGATCGATAGATAGTTATTTCTTTCCTTAATCATTTTAAGTTGTAGGTAATAATTTAATAGTATTTATAAATTCTTTAAATATGTTTACTGTGCTGCATTTGTCATAAATGCATAAAATCCGCTGACTAGTTGTTACTTTTGTTAGAAAGTAAGGCGAGCTTGTACTCCCCTCTCGCGCTTGTGCGAGTCGGAGTGTAGTAGTGGGGGTAACAGCTCGAGCGTCATCTGTTGGACACTATATTTTGCTGTTATGTATTAGCAACGAATCTAACACAATTTATTATACAATTCTCCATGAATCTTAGTTATTAAGTCATAATCGTAATTTTCATTCAGTGATTCCGTTTACATAAACATAGAAAAATTGATGAAATAGAAACGCTTTCATTTTTTAAAAAATTATTTCAATCTTTATTATTCGATAGTATTAAGACCAATTATTAAATTTCCGACGGCGCACAGTGGGCAATTCGGACGAAATTTGTTTCAAAATCAAAGAACTTTCGATAGAAATAAGATAGAGCGATGAAATTTTTTTTAAATTGAAGCTGAAACTTTATAGAATATGGGAAAAATAGGGAGATTATAGTACGAACGTTTTTTAACGTCGAGAAAATTCGTTAAACTTGTAGAATTTCAAGAAAATGTGGTTCCTCCGTTACTACGCGCGGAAAAAATTTTTTTTTAACATGCTATATATTATTTCCCGTAGATTTTTTCATTTTATTATTATTATTTTTATTGTGTTTTATATATTAGAATACGATGTATGTACCTTCAAATTAGTGTGTCATAAAATCATTTCAACGAAAAAATGATTTCATTAATTTCTTGTCACAAAAATCGATTTGTTGAAAAAACCAAAAATCGTAGACAAATTTTGAAACCAGATTTGAAATCAGCGTGAAAAAATCTACAGGAAATGATGTATAGCATGTATTAAAAAAATTTTTTCCACGCGTTGGACTGAAAAGACCCAATTTTCTTGAAATTGTACAAGTTTAACGAATTTTATCAAGGTTAAAAAACGTTCGT
Organism: Lasioglossum marginatum; assembly: GCA_028455795.1. Taxonomy (NCBI): domain Eukaryota; kingdom Metazoa; phylum Arthropoda; class Insecta; order Hymenoptera; family Halictidae; genus Lasioglossum; species Lasioglossum marginatum. The sequence continues at coordinate 2,101,932 of CM052257.1, read as the reverse complement.
ACCATAATCTCCCTATTTTTCCCATATTCTACAAAGTTTCAGCTTCAATTTAAAAAAAATTTCATCGCTCTATCTTATTTCTATCGAAAGTTCTTTGATTTTGAAACAAATTTCGTCCGAATTGCCCACTGTGCGGCGGTGCCTGGATCTATTTTGACACATACTATCAAAATCGTCACACAATTACTCAATTTCTAGCTATTAAATCAAATGAATGGCTATTACATTACAAACAACAGATAGACTAACGCGAATCTGCAAAAAGTACCTTCAAAGAATGTTTAAACAATTGCAAAATATACATTCAATGTTTCAAAAAGTATTTTAACCCTTAGCTAATTATTCACGATATTGTTTACATTATTAAATATGTTGGTATGCAATCAATTACTACACATTTAAGTATTGTATATCAATTTCATATCCATAAAATGAAAAAAATCATATCCAATGGAATTTTTAAAATAGCTCCGACTGCAAAGGTTTAACACATCGATTTTGACGGCTCCACAATGTCCAGAATTATTCCCAAACTATCGAAAAACAAGACAATTACCTGTCAAACAAAGCCCTAACAAAAAAATACGTAACTCCACATAATCAATTCCATTGTTTTGCAACTCTGACCAACAATATACAACGTATCCCGCACCTACAGTACACAGGCAACGCATACACAATTGCCTCCGTCACGAGATCCACAAGATCATGATCACAACCACGACCACAAGTGTATCAATGCAATCAGAGATCAGTGCATCAGTACGACACAATTACGTCAATCCCTTTTAACTAAACCCACCAAGCATTAAAAGAATCTGGTAAATATTGCCTTATAAAAATGGCAACGCTAAATTTATTGAAGTCGTCTGTAATTTTGCGATATAATAGATGCTTGGACAAGGAAATTTATTCCATTAGTTTCCATAAATGGATTTTTATAATTTCGATAATTGAAAAATATAAAACCGGTCATTGTGGTAGGTTTAGTGTTAAGAGTATCGGGCATCCGCGTGTTTCACGGATCTCGAAATCAAATGACGACGAGCGAGTCAGTGGCCCGTTACCCTATGATCAACTTGGGCAAATGGCCGGGGCCCCAAACACAAACCAAGATCCAAGATTCAAATTCTACGTTTTTCCCCGGGGGCTCCGAAATTCTACGTTTTTCCCCGGGGGCCCCGAAATTCCACGTTTTTCCCCGGGGGCCCCGAAATTCCACATTTTTCCCCGGGGGCCCCGAAATTCTATGTTTTTCCCCGGGGGCCCCGAAATTCTACGTTTTTCCCCGGGGGCCCCGAAATTCTACGTTTTTCCCCGGGGGCCCCGAAATTCTACGTTTTTCCCCGGGGGCCCCGAAATTCCACGTTTTTCCCCGGGGGCCCCGAAATTCCACGTTTTTCCCCGGGGGCTCCGAAATTCTACATTTTTCCCCGGGGGCCCCGAAATTCTACGTTTTTCCCCGGGGGCCCCGAAATTCTACGTTTTTCCCCGGGGCCCCGAAATTCTACGTTTTTCCCCGGGTGCCCCGAAATTCTACGTTTTTCCCCGGGGGCCCCGAAATTCTACTTTGCCCAAGGCCTCAACTATTAGGTCGTTCGGAAAGTCATTTCGGTTTTCGTGTAGAGATGACATTGCTTCCATTTGTTATTACAGTAATTGCTCAAATGCTGTCCAACAGCCGTGTTCTGCACGGAGAGGGTTCGCATAGGGACACTATTTTTGATTTATGACTGCGTCTACTGCGCCGACCGCGCCGAGCGAGACTTCAATAGAGGGCCGAACATAGAGAAGGACAGAATGAAATACGCCGACATCAATCATCGCCGCCCTGCGGAGCGGTGCGGCGTTGGCAGGCAGTGGAGTGGGTAGACACTGGACAGCGTTTGCGTAGACGACCCCGGACAGTATTTGAGAAATTACTGTACCAACCTTATTTTAAATCGCAAAATCGTGGTACATCTTGACAGCTGACATTTAGGACGTAATTTCCTACCTTGTAGTGTTTTCTAATCTTTCAAGTATGTTTTTATCATCGCATCAAATATGCAAAATCAAAGTACGCATTTCCATCATCTTTTGCTTTTTTATTTAAAAATGTAGTGCGCGAAAGAAAAAATTGTGCACTGTTTAAAGAGAGGATGTACTAAGTAAATGTGCTGTGTAAAGAGAGGATCGATTACTATTTTTTTCGCTTTTCCCAGCATTTTTCATGCGATGCAAATTTCACTTCAAATAAAATCGTGAAAAGTCAAATAACTCAATATTTTGATAATAAAAAACAGAAATTCCACGAGCACGGATCTTTAAGTTGTCTGAAAATTCGCAAGAGACCACAGAACGAAATGTCATAAAACTTATTCTAAATGGTAAGAAATTGGCTTTCATTTTCCCTTAAGAAAACGAAATGACTTTCCGAACGACCCGATAGTTATAACGCGCTACTGAATCGAGTCCTTCAGGGTTGCGGAACCCGGAGCCTCCGCTTCTCTCGAGGAGAGAGAAAGAGAGAGAACTCTCTCTCTCTCTCATACTCACGAGGACTGATCGAGTCTCATCATTCGATTTCGATCGAGACAAATTAAAACGAAAAACAAATTTTATCTAAATAAAAATGTCGAACAAAGCGGGTTTACAACCCACTTGGAAAAACCCACTTCATTCGAAATTTTTATTTAAATAAAATGTTTGCCCGACTCTGGCGGACACACAGCTGACGTCCGAACTGACGGGCTGTCGAACGTAGAATGATCGCGGCGACGTCACAATGATGATCGATGGCTGGGAAAAAAAATCGAGTCGGTAGTGTTTTGCTTCTGGCGCCTACTGGACAACTTTACTGAGGTATTTATTAATTTTGGGGGGGCGCGGGTTCCCGGGTGATTGATAATGGGGGGTGGTTGGGGGTTCATCGGGGTATCTCTGAAGGGCGATGATGAGACTTACTGCTAGACCACAACTAGTTTCAATACATTACCTGGCAATTAATCAACCAAACCAACCAACAAAAAGGTTACAAAAAAAAATAGAGTATAAACAAGATAAGAACGAACAAACTAACAAACATCGTCATGCGGTACACATACACGGGCGCGCGCGCGCGCCCGCCACATAGCGCTACGTTCAAGAGTCGATGATGATGATGGTTTCACTTGGTTTTGGATTGTTGCACGCGTAAATAGAGAATGGCACGTGGTTTATTTCTGTCACGCATGGGAGCGCGCGCATAGTGGATATGCATACGCATGGTTTGAATCATTCAGAAAACGTAAAAACAAAAGACGAAAAACGGAAAAAAACCAAATGATAAACAGAGGGAGATAGAAAGAGAGAAAGACAGAGACAGATAGAGAAACACAGACAGAGAGAGAGAGAGAGAGAAATAGAATGACAAAGACAAACAAAGGAATGAATATACATATACAATAGAACAAGTGAACATCGAACCTTCTGTTCTACGATAGTCAACAAGTCCACTCAGAAAGACAGGAAAGCGGTTCTCGTATTGTTCGAACAACTTTCAACGGTTATAAACAGAAAAAACTGAACTACATTGATCGAAAGTGATCGGTAATAATTAACTATGGCGTTCGATGGAACATATTTACACAGATGCAGCGCGGCGTGTTCGCCTGTGTGTGTACCTGTGGTTGGGAGCACGGGTAAAGCGCACAGGTGAGCGCACGGCGAACGCGCGCGCGCACACAGGTAGCGACAGCGTCTACAACGGGAAACGAACCAACGGTTAGATAACCAAAAACAGGAACGAGAACGGTGGGAACGAGAGAAGGAGCAGAGAGAGTGAGAGAGAAAAAAGAATCCGCATGGACATCGTCGTTTGGGTGAACTGAACAAAACGGACGAACGGAAGCAGAACGGGGACGATCGCCGAAGAGTTCGCGAACCTGGGGAAGATATCCTAATGTCCGTGCGTGAACGAAGGAACGCGTGAACGTAAACAAGAGATGGAAATAAGACAGAACCGAGTGTGTGAGAACTGAGGAAAACGAGAGAACAGAAGTACACGGGGAACGGGTGTGGGAGAACATTTAGAAAATTCGAAGATGGAGAAATGAAGAGAAAGAAACAGAGAGAGAGAGAGAGATTGAGTAGGAGTGGGAAATAGAGAAAGAGTGAGAGATAGATAAAGATAGAAAGAGAAATAGAAAGAGAGACAGAGAGAGAGAGAGAGAGAGAAAACGTAAAAAAGAACGCCAGCTGCCAAGTCAAACAATCATCAAGCGGCGAAAAAGCCAGGCTCTAAGCAACGAAGCAAGCCACCTCTTCCTCTCGCTATCGTTCTTTATAGTCTTTTCTGTTTCTCTGCGCCTGCTTGCAGCCACACAAAGATAGCCAGCCAGTATCACGTAAAGGGGATGCATTTTCTTGGCCGAGAAGCAACAGCGGCCCAACGGGCGTGGAAAGGAGGCGAGAGGTAGGGTGAAAGTCGTTCGTAGAGTGGCGGTAGGGTTGGTAGCGAGCTCTCTACTCTCATACACTGCGCCCTAATTGTTATTCCGTTTCCTTTCTGGTTCGTTTCATTTCCGTTTTCGTTACTCATCTAGGAAAAGAACAGCGATGCGCCTCGAACACGGGGATGAGGTTCCGGGCCGGGTTCCAGGAACGGGCGGGTTTTCTTCGGGGGATGGATTTCATGATGATGGCCGGCGATGGGCTCGACTGGATCACGCTCGCTCCGATTACCGGATCACGTGACGCTTTGAATGTTACTATCGGTCTGCCACGTGTTTCCAGATTTTATCATTATATTCATCAGTTTTTAGAGTTTTCATTTCGTCATTAATCTTTCTGATTTAACTTTCAGGGTAGATTCAACTCTGCTGTTGATTAGAGGGTCCTCACCAATACAATTCAATATTTTTCACAATTTTCACTTTCTTTATATTAATTTTACTCTCCAAAGTTAGTTTTATGGTTCTTCAACATTAATTTCATGAAGGTAGGTATTGTGGTGGGTAGTTTCACCTCCACCACTAACTAAAGGGTCCTAAATAATACAATTTCAATATTTTTGAAAATTAACGTTTACTATCTTTATATTAATTTTATTCTCCAAAGTTAGTTTTATGGTTCTTCAACATTAATCTCATGAGGGTAGGTATATTGTGGTGGGCAGTTTCACCTCCACCACTAACTAAAGGGTCCTAAATAATACAATTTCAATATTTTTGAAAATTAACGTTTACTATCTTTATATTTATTTCATTCTCCAAAGTTAGTTTTATGGTTCTTCAACATTAATCTCATGAGGGTAGGTATATTGTGGTGGGCAGTTTCACCTCCACCACTAACTAAAGGGTCCTAAATAATACAATTTCAATATTTTTGAAAATTAACGTTTACTATCTTTATATTTATTTCATTCTCCAAAGTTAGATTTCTGGTACTTCAACATTAATCTCATGAGGGTAGGTGTATTGTGGTGGGCAGTTTCACCTCCACCACTAACTAAAGGGTCCTAAATAATACAAATTCAATATTTTTGAAAATTAACGTTTACTATCTCTATATTAATTTTATTCTCCAAAGTTAGTTTTATGGTTCTTCAACATTAATCTCATGAAGGTAGATATTGTGGTGGGTAGTTTCACCTCCACCACTAACTAAAGGGTCCTAAATAATACAATTTCAATATTTTTGAAAATTAACGTTTACTATCTTTATATTTATTTCATTCTCCAAAGTTAGTTTTCTGGTACTTCAACATTAATCTCACGGGGGTAAATATTTTGGTGGGCAGTTCCACCTTCGGCTAAAGGGTCCGAAATAATACAAATTCAATATTTTTGAAAATTAACATTTACTATCTTTATCTTAATTTCATTCTCCAAAGTTAGTTTTCTAGTACCTCAACATTAATCTCATGGGGGTAAGTATTTTGGTGGGCAGTTTCACCTTCGGCACTGACTAAAGGGTCCTAAATAATACAAATTCAATATTTTTGGAAATTAACATTTACTATCTTTATCTTAATTTCATTCTCCAAAGTTAGTTTTCTAGTACCTCAATGTTAATTTGGTGGTTTGTAGATACTATGGTGGGGTAGTTTGAGCTTCACTGCTAACTGGAGTGTAAATAATACAATTTCAATATTTTTCACAATTTTCACTATCTTTATAATATATTAATTACTCTCCAAAGTTAATTTTCTGGTACTTCAACGTTAATCTCATGGGGGTAGGTATTGTGGTGAGTAGTGTCACTTCCACCACTGACTAAAGGATATTAAATAAATAATACAATTTCAATATTTTTCACAATTTTCACTATCTTTACAATATATTAATTACTCTCCAAAGTTAATTTTCTGGTACTTCAACGTTAATCTCATGGGGGTAGGTATTGTGGTGAGTAGTGTCACTTCCACCACTGACTAAAGGATACTAAATAAATAATACAATTTCAATATTTTTCACAATTTTCACTATCTTTATAATATATTAATTACTCTCCAAAGTTAATTTTCTGGTACTTAATCTCATGGGGTAGGTATTGTGGTGGGTAGTTTCACTTCCACCACTGACTAAAGAATCCTAAATAATACAATTTCAATATTTCTGAAAATTATCGATTACTATTTTTATATTAATTTCATTCTCCAAAGTTAGTTTTCTAGTACCTCAACGTTAATTTGGTGGTTAGTAGATACTGTGGTGGGGTAGTTTAAGCTTTACTGCTAATTGGAGTGTAAATAATACAATGTTAATATTTTTCAGAATTAATATTCATGGAAGACGGTATTGTATAGCTTTGATGTCTTCCATGGCAAAATTGTGGGAATAAGGCAATTTTAATATAAATTGGGTTATACACTGTGACGTTAACTAAGAACTCAACTAGATTGCAACGTGACCTTTTTTAAATTCACAACAGATACTGTTCAATAGACTGTTCGGTGCTTTCAAGGTTAATACACAGCTTTTATCAAATTCATTGGAACTCGCACCATCTAAAACAGTTGCAGAAGTAATGTCTGTGATGAATAGACTATCGGATGATTTTTATACAAAAAGTGTTCTTTCTACTCCACGTGACAAATTTTAACTTTAACTTTAGGGGAAACTTTAACTTTAACTTCAGCACCGCAATTTATTTTACGATGACTGTGATTTCTGGGATGTTTGGAAGGTGATGGTCGGACACAGTGAACTGGTGTAAAATTTCGCAAAGATACCTGAAATCTTTCACAACTTCGCGAACGTTCCTGAAACTTTCAATCAGAAAATCGTCACCGTAAACTGATCATCCGAAGGATTCTGATCCAGATGACAAGTTCGAATCTCGGTGACGAGATTCAGCGGAATGGGTGCTCAAAGGGGAGATCAAATTACATTGTTCGACGTGTCCTGAAAGATAGTTAACAGAGATCGTTGACCGTCTTGCTGCCAGTCCCGACTAAATGAAACATTTAAAAAAACAACTGGGACCGATTTGATGTCCACGTTTTCATGCGAACACTCGCTGGCCTATAGTCTTTGGCAGCAAGAGGGCTAACCCTTCAGGGACTGACTCTAGAGAATATTTGAAAAAATTGCACGGGATCGTATTACTACACTTGTATGAAATGTATAATAATAAAACGGTCTACATCCCCAGCAAATGATAGTAACGTAGCATCCTACAAACGTCGTACAGAAAGGAACGGACAGTCGTCCCTGAAGGGCTTCAAACCCTGAAACCTGAGACACACGAAGGTAATCGCAAGCGTTTCGTGTTCGCAGCCGGACACGGTAAAAGTTTCCGGGCTCGTTCGACGTGTCCGTCTTTTCTATAGCCTGCAACACAAAGTATTCTACCAACATCCAAAGCGACACGGACTCACTGACAACACAAAATGGCGTGAGACTGAGGGGTCGAGCGCCCATCGCCCGCAGCGGCACAGTGCGCGCGATTTGCAACAAAGCGACAGAGAAGGGACGCCCAATCAACGTGCGCTCGTTTATCAAAGGATCGTGCACACCGTCTAGCGATCAAAAAAGCATTTTCAAGAGACAGTGCGTGGACAGTGGGCTTGGTAACAGAATAAGGCCTGTTCGTCCGGTACACCGGATCAACCGTATCAACTCTTTTCTCTTTTTTTTTTTTCTTTGGCTGTTCGGACGGGTTGGAAAAAAGGAACAGTGTGGAGAGCACACGGAGTGGTCAAAGGACATCATCGGGGAACGGGTTCTATATACGGGGTCGAACGAAAGAAAAGAAGTTTCCGCGGCGGAACGGTAACAGAGAGAAACTCGGTAAATCAGAGAGCCAGAGAGATAGAGAGAAAGAGACAGAAAGAAAGAGAAAGAGGGAGGAGGGATCCACAGTTGGGTAGACGACAGCGTTCAAAGCTCGACGTCTGTCCTTCTTTCTAATTATTCTGGTAAATCCGTGATTCTATTGTTTCCTCGTCATCGTCGTTTCCGAGCATTGATTTTGTTCAATCGAAAACGCACGGGGGGCAGAGTTTCACTTCTTTTTGTTTTGAAAACGTGAGAATTCTAGCAACGGGATCGGAAGTCAGCTCCGGCGTTCTTGCGAGCGGGGCGCTTGATCCGTTTCGTAATCCGGGGGCATGATACTGTAGTCGTCTAATAAACAAATATACATATATATGTATGTATACTGTATATACATATATATCGACATGTCACACATAATGGAGAAAAAAAAAAGAAACACAGTTTTTGGTACTTTCTCATCGCTAGGCGGGTGCCGATGGTGAATGTATAGAAGCATAGCCTATTGCTGCGGGTATATATGTAATGTATAATGCGGCGGAAAGTAGAAGCGAATGTTTGTAATAAACCAACGAGCCAATCAGCGTACAGCCCCTGCGTCCATCGTCCTCCGGACCGCCGCTTCCGGTTTCTGAGACCTCGAGACCGAGGGACCGTTCTCTGGACTCTTTCCGTTCGTGCTCCCCCTGAACTCGAATTTCGTTTTCTCCGACGATCTCCTACTATCGAATCGTCTCGTTGCCTCGGCCATCATGGTCGCCGGAGGATCGTGAAAGTCCTCGGTTTAACAGTTCCGTTCTCGTTCCGATCATTTTCTCCGGTTGAACTTCCGCGAAAAGAAAGAAATGGAAGCCGCGGACACGCCGGATTTCATTGTCGTTCGTTCCGAGCGGTGGAACCTGTTTCTACGTGGCGTTACGTCTCGGCTCGAATCGACGAGAAACGCGCGGGAGAACGGCACAGGGTCGACAGAGTCGGCGTCCGTGGTTCGGGTCTCATGAAAACGGGGACGGTAAATGGTCCCGAGGCGGGTCCTACGGTTCCCTAGAACCCCGTGGACGCGGGCTCGCGCGTTCGTTAGGGCGGGTTACCTTAAAAATAAGGTCGCTTTTGCTGAAACCGGACTTCTTTTTACTCATATTGTCAGAACTTAGGCGCCCCCTCCGCTCAGTGCGTTTTTTTTGTAGGTTCTGCAATATCTAGAAACAAAAGAAAGCGGGACATAGCAAGACGTAGTAAGAAAAGGGCCGGGTTATCAAGAGATTCGTAATAGAGAGAACTGAGAAGTAGACAGACAGAGAAAGATAGAAATAGAAATAGAAAGAGAGAGAGAAAATAGAGAGAGAGAGAGAGACAGATTGAAAAACAGAACTTAAGGAAACAGAGAGAAAGAAGAAGAAATATTAGACATAGATAGAGAGCGAGAGAGAGATAGTATGGTAGAAAATAAAAAGAAAAATGGTGGTTCGGGGGAGTTCGATTAGTCGACAGTTATGTGTGTTACGTTCAAGTAGAGTAGACAAAAAAAGAAAAAAACAGAGACGATAGAAGGAGAGAGAGAAAAACAGAAGGAGCAGATCTGGTTGTAAGGCGACAGGATATATTCAAGTTCCCTTCGTTCTTCTTTTCTTTTGTTCGTTCTTGTTCGTTCTTTTTGCTCCGGCTTTCTCGTTCTCTCGTCGAGCGGGAAGTCCCGCGTGAGAGACACACGCGTTTTTATCAGAGAGGCATATGTTATATATAACAGGGTGCGCGGACACACACATGGAAACATACGGCGAGAAGAATCTCTCTCCCACGGTTCGTCTCCTAAAAAGGACGGAGGATCAAACGGATCCAGGGCCGTGTTCGCTTTTCGACTATTTTCCAGCGATCCCGTCCGTCGCCGGGAGCACGGTCGTCACCATGCTCTTTTTTTCTCCTCCTTTCTTTCTCATCATTTTCCCTCTTTTTGACTTTCCTCGATTTTCCTCCCCTTGGCTCGCCGTTCGTTGCGATCGATCCGATCGAGAGATCAATCTGGGCCGAACCCGGCTGCAGAGATCCATCTTCTTCCGCGAGGACGCTGGCTCGTGTAGGTGGACACACGTCTGTTTGTTTTTATTATCTTTTTTAATCAAGAAAAACAAAAACGAAAAGAAACCGTGAAATCATAAAACAATTCGTCGTTGTTGTTTGTCATTGTTGTCGGTGAGGGAGACGTGGTGCTTCGTGTTCGTTTAATCTCGGTATACATGTGTATAAGAACGTGTGTGTTTGTTATCATCGATTTCGACCAATGGAGTTTCTTTTCGATTCGATTTTCCGATTAAGTAACGCGCGATGATACGTGATGGGTTGGCGCATTGGTGTGGATGGAGAACAGATTGTTGCACAAAATTCACCGTCAACACAGCGCAATAAGGATAATCATAACAATTAATAATAATTAATAGAATATAAATATAAGAAGAATAGTTGATGGTTCGTGAGATAAGAAGTAAGAAATCAAGAAGCCATTCGTTTAGGTCAAGCTTTTCGTTGCAGCAGTCGCGCCAAGCGTGAAGCCGCAGTCTCTTGTCAAGCTCGTATAAAGGCTCGAGAGATCGATTCAGCGGGTCAGTCAGCTCCGATGAACAATCGAGAGAGAGAGAGATAGTAAGAGAGAGAAAGAAAGATAGAGAGTATATAAATTTTTTTTGTTCGTCGCTCGCTAGATATTTTTTTCCACCGATTTTTCGACCTCGTCCGAGCCACGATCGATGGCCAGCCCATCCTCGGGACTATCGGCGTCGATGGCGGGAGGCCGGAAACTTCCGGTGGAAATTAAAAGTGTCCGAAACGTTCGTCTTACTTGGAAAGAAACGAAAGCTTAAAATGGAGGGCGAAAATGGGAACACGATGAAATTGAAAGAGTAGAAGTCGAATGAGACTTGTTAGGGTCCCGGCTCTCTTGGATCGGGTTTCGCTTTTCTGCACAAAAGTTTGGTCTATCCTCTCTCGTTTCGAGTCCCGTCGCATTTGCGATTCCGTTTCATTGTCTGGGCGTGTGTGGGAATGCTGTATGTCTGTTGCCGGTCGTCATTAGACTGCGGATTTTTCTGCAAAATCAAAATTCTCTAGCTCGTCATCCGAAAAAATGAAAGCTTACTTCTCTCAATATCATTTTAAGTAACAATATTCTTAAAATCCTCCGACTCCTTTATAACACTGCGCAAAATCCGCAGCATAGTCGTCGTTACCCTTTGTTTTCGATTCCATGAATTCTGTGACCCATAGACCACGGATTTTTATGCAAAATAAAGATTGTCCAAGTCAATTATACGAAACAGAAATTACACGGAAATGAAAATTTTCTTTTAGTAAACTTTGTTTTACAATTTTATCGTGAACGCATAAAATCCGCAGTCTAGTGACAAAATCGATTGTTTTTAGCTTTCGTGTCTTGTAAATGAAGAAAACAGCTTACTGAACGTAATATTCGATTTTCAAGTTAAAGTTAGCTTGAGAGTCATTGATATTAGACGATTCAGATAACTGAAAAGGTTTACAGATACGAAGCCGATGTTATTACAATTAATATGTTCATTATCATGTTCATCATCCTGTATCTCCATTTTCCTCTCTTTTGATCAACCGACAACCTGCATGTGAAAACACCAGAAAGCAAGAGTGAAAACTGTAAGAAAAGTGTATTAATCCGTCGGTGGTTCGTTGGTCTCTTCAATCTTCAATCTTCGCAACGCACGCAGTGTTACCAACGTTTTGTGCATTGATCGGGGGACAGAGAAAAAAAAATGATAAGAGCACAACGTAAAAAACAGATTGTCGAGTAACATGAACGAAACCTCTGTTCTCTCTTGCACAAGATCTGATTCTCTACTTGAAGCCGCGCTCTAGATCATCGAACGTGTATAAAAAAGGATGAAACCAAACGAAAATGGGATAAAGATCGAATTAAAAGTACACTGCTGCCTTAACTCCCCGCCAGCGTTCGATTTCCATTGAATCTGAAGATCCTGGGTGCGAAACGTCCCTGCACGAGATTGCACATTAAGATCTCTTAATGATCGAGGGCGATTCGATCGCGATATTTAGTAATGGGTGAAAGGACTCGGGCCTTAAAAATTACAGAAACGTCGTCCATATCGTGTCTCGCGATCAGAAATCGGCTCGCGCGATTTCTCGGAAGGGTCTCTGTGGAGTCGGCTGTGATTTATCACTGGGCCGCGACAGCTATGATTAATCGCGCTCTGAGATCCATCGTCGGGGTTCTGTAGGCGTCAGGGAAATAACTTATTATCGTCGCGGGGAGCCGATCTCTGAGGATCGGGTCCCTACGACAGTCGCAAAAACGCAATGTCCCCCGGTCCATTGTGATTCGAACCGGAAGTCCCTCGTCTGGATCGATACAGTGTGGACGCGTCCCTCGGTGTCCTTACAACGTGCACGCTAGATCGGTCAACGAAGTTCGCCTGCGCTACTTGCATTCCAACGAGCAGAAACAACCACAGCGAGGGGAGCAACCACGGAACAAACGCACGCACGACCGGCGATCGAAAGAGGAACGATCGATGGATCGTCATCGAGCCGCATGCTAAGTCGAGGAGGCTACACTCTGTGGATCGACCGGCCGAACGAATCTCTACTGATCTATCACGAACGCTAAAACCGACATCTCTGCGTCTATCGTTGTTCCTCGCCGAGTCACATAACAAACAACAAAAGAACGAGAGGGAGGTTCAGGATGTGGGGTTCAGGTGGGATCTCCTAAGCGCGTCCGGACGCAGCGTTTTGCGATCCATACTCCATTCGTCGTCTAGACGCAAGCGATCACTTCTGATGAAGTTTCACGAACGGAGTATAAAGAGGCCACCAGGATCGCAAAACGCTGTGTTCACACGCGCTTGGGAGATCCCATCTTGGCGAACAGAAATAACGGAGCATCTTCGAGTCAACTGTCTTTGCACGGAAAAACCAGGCATCTAATGAACAACATCGGACAGCAAGCACCGTGGGTGGATGGAAACAATGCAAGATCTCGGCGGTGTTCTTCTCCCCTTCGTTCCAAGGGAGACAGTCAGGGGATGTCGGCGGCGGTTCGAACAAAAATGGGAGCACACACTGAACACGGGCACATCGCCAAAAGTTTTCGGGCAAATAGGGTTAATATACACCTAACACTCACAGGCAGACCTACGATCAGTCCAACCAACTTTCTCGTCTGTAGAGCAGCCATGTGGCGTCGTGTCGAATACCTTCGCGGCCATTGTCTTGGCACCTTTTGTTCCCTCACGTTCGGAGCCATTTTTCTTTTCCGACCGACTCATTATCTTCTCGCTTTCTTTGATTTTTATCTTTTATCTTTCTCTCCGTTCTTAATCATCGCCGCGCGTTCTGTCACCGACGGAAAAGTGCCACCGCTCGCCGGTACCATGGTCCTCTTCCGCGACAATCACGGGGAACAGTTACATGCACGACCCTCTATCATATGCAGGACTTTCTTCGCGGATAACTCCGTTCACGGCTAACTATCGATCCACTCACGATTAATATACATGCGCACCTGTGCCGGGCCTGAAGGAAGCAAACACGCGGCGATCCGAGCCAAGAACGGAGACGCTATATAGCACCGTGATCTGTGTCGAGCTTCGGCGTGACCTTCGACGGAGCAGGTTTTCGACACGAGCGGACTATGTTAATGGAACTGTTTCCTAACAACATAGAAACTGTCAAGACCCGGGCAAAAAACAAAAACGTATGACAGCATGTCATATGCCAAGTTCCCACGTACTTTCACAGGGATCGAGCTAGACAGTGCGACATGGATTCATCTTTCTCTCAGTTTTCAGAAATCATTTTGCCAATTGATTCAAGCAGATCTCTTCTTTTATTGTTAATCGAAATCCATGTGGCACTTGGCATCGCCAGGACTACAGGACTAAAGGCGGGGCTGACCAAGAGCTTGTTCTCCTGAATTCGTTAGCTGTCTCTATGCCAAATCTGTACACAAGTTGGTACACGAGAAGACAGAAGTCCTGGGCGATCAGGCAGTTGATGGCAATGATTTGATTATTGATAAAGTTTCGCTGTTTCTGTTCCTTCTTTCTAAACAAAGCGAACGATGCAGAATGCAGAAAACACAGAGTTATGGCAAGAGAAATGGTCCAGCCTCTATACACCATTCGTCACTTCGCATTACCTAGGTGCTCGTGCAACACTGACCTCTAAGAGGCGAGGGCTAAGAAGATAAATGATCGGATCAATTAATGGATGAGCTGTTGGTCAGCGCCGCTCTCTCATTCGGGTCTAAAAATTGTGTCGGATCATTGGCCACAGCGTTCAGTAAACGAAACCTGATCATACTTCACGACTCAACAAAAAATAACAAGTAAGACGGCAAGACTACGCACGATCTCTATAAGAGTATCTCAAACCAAACGACAACGAGTGGATCAATCGAAAAAACAACGGTAAATATAGTAAGGATAACGTTAACGATAATCAATAGCCTTAACAGAAATACAATATAGTAATATATATGTAAATATATATATAATGATCTAGCGTATAATGTATATATATGTATGTATGGTATATATATATTCATAGTTATACGTAGAAACATTAAGTTTTAAGTTAACGAACGCTTGAATCAGGAAAGGGTATTTGGCCTTGGTTTCGGGGTTACTAGGCAGGCACACCTTGCTGGTTCGGTCTGGTTGGGGCGGTGTCGCCCGACGCTCGTAGTGCCTCTCCGGCTGTTGATAAAGGGGGATCTGCAAACCCATTCGGAAACGTGTTCTCGCAATACGCCTGGTATTTCATTATGGATGTTGTTCTTTGTGTCTTTCGTGTCGGGGGTAGCTTTCGCGCGGAGACCGTTCTCTGACGGTACAGGTTGTGGCGGTGGCTATTGCTACCTTCGATACCCTCAGACACATGAACGATTTGTGCACCAAATAGTGCTCAGAGCCACAGAAACTCTTCTCATTTAGTGGTAAACCTTAATCTGGCTTTGGCTGCTTCAGAAGTCTTAATCCTCAGATTCAGATGTTTTCTTCTGAGTGATAGGCTAGCTTGGGTATGTACTAGTCTGAGTTTGGTCATTTTAGAGCTTTGTGCTTGGCCTAGGTTGTGATTAGATGCAATCTGGTTTCAAATATCAGAGATTTTCTTAAAAATGTGAGTGTGGTGGCCTAGCTTTGGAAGATGGGTTAGGTTGGAGACATAGATTAAGTTGAGGACATAGATTAAGTTAAGGACATAGATTGGGTTGGGAACATAGGCTAGGATGAGGACATCCTGATTCTGAGTTTGGACATCCAAGAGCTTTGTGATAAGTCTACATTTTGATCAGACACATTAGGATATGGGCTACGTAGGGGGACATAGACTGGGGGAATCGGCTAAGTTGAGGACATATGTTAGATTGAGAACATAGATCAGACTGGATAGGCTAGGTTGGGGCATACTAAATCTGAATATGGAAATTTTAGAGCTTTGTTCTGGTTCTAGATATTGACTACATACGAACTAAATTTTAATTAACGTATTATGCACAGTTCATTAAAATATAATACTGCTTGCAGTACAGTGTTAGAATAGCCTAATCATTGATGTAAGAAATAAATTCTTGTCTAACTGCGGTCTTCATAAACAATACCTAGAAAATGTTTATTTGGATTTAAGATCGACAATCTACTGATAAAGAATCGCTCAACGTTATTGATCCAAGCCCAAGTACAATCATTAAATAGTGACGAAATTGATCGCGAAAGATCTTAATACTACTGTTCATCTTGAAAATCATTTATAAAAATCACAGAAGAGCTACATCATTTATTTAAAAAACCTCTGAAGGATCCTAACCTAGAACAAAGCTTCCACCGAACGATGATCGTTTCTGTAGCGTGCAACTCTTCCTGCACAAATTTTTCATCCGTTCACATATTTCTCGAGACAGCTGTAACCACTACCTCACCCTGATAAAATACTTGGAGTCACGTTAGTCTAGTTCAATATTCGTCTCCGAACGTTCGGTACTTACTCTGTTTACTAGGGAACTATAGAACCTTCTGGACGATTGAGATTACCGATTCAGAAACGGTTCTATTGATTCTGTAATATTAGAACGTCCAGGGACATTTATGACTTGTTCTTGTTGGTTAACAATCAACTGTCGTTTAGGTGGTTTTATATGGTGTTGTAGTTGTTATTCTGGCATCTGACCGCTTTAGAACTTAAAGATTAGAGCGTGTGTGTCAGTGGTACAGTCATGAACTGGTCCTGGTAGATTCAATATTTCTGGATGTGAACTGGGAGCTACCATGATGACTATGAGGACTGTGGAATTTGGGATTATGTGTTAGCGAAGCTTCGTTCAGTCTTGAATTTTGATCGCGGGTCCAGTATTTTGTCTGTTTTTGGGATTTCGATGATTCTGATTATTAGATATCTTTAAATGACTGATACAGCAGTTAATGGTTTAGCTCTTACATTGATCGTTAGGTGCCAAGTATAATCGAGGTTATGCGAATTCACCGAAAACTGTAGTTCAATAAACAATTATCAGGACTTTCAGACTAGCTCGTCAATTTCGTCTCAAACTGTCTGCGGTACTTGCGTCAGCGTTCGCGATTCAGTTTCAGCCTAGCCCCAAGGCGTACAGAACATTATCTACAATGAATGGGGAGCCTACATAGCGAACGTCTCTTGATTCATCGATTGTGCCAGTGAATCTGATATCAGATACTTAGCTCACATTAACAGCGTAGTCTCAGCATGGTTTCCCAATACCCACAGAATTATCACTAATAGATTAAATGTAGGTTACACGGGCAGCAATGGAGGTTTCTAGTTCATCATCGTCATTAATCTCCGGCTGACAATACGCGGCTGATGTGTCATTGTCCTAAATTGATTCCGAGATGTTCTGTACTGTGTGTTGGCTGCGATCCAACCAACTTTCGAGTCTACAAAATTCCCTAATTGCGGATGTGCAACAAAAAGCTTGTTTCGGAGATGCTACTACTTTACTGACACGAACCTTTCTGATGAAAATGTCAGATAGTGTCATGTTCCGATGAACGTCGCTGTCATGACTGTACCACGAGTGTAAATATTATTTCTAACTTCAGTTTCTGCGTCCTCGCTGATAGCAATCGAGCCTGAAAAAATCTTTTGATACCGTGAGAATACCCATGGACATAACCCTTACATGTTCCTCAGGCTGACAATTTATCCTTCACTGTTTTTGGGTACCGTAAAACGTTTCAATTTTGTCTGCTTATTTTGCAAGATGTTTTTCAATACGTTCCTTACTAAAAGCGTCAAATGACCAGTCTTGAAGTCTTTATTTTGAAGTTGTTGAAGTTAGAAAAAATCATTTGTGGCAAATGATTGTGTAAACTTAGATCAACTATTTATTATAATGAAAACAGTGAACAGTTTAGATAAACTCAACTCTGTCAATCATAATATTCAGAGATTCTATGATCTTCTAATAAATTGTTCCAATATTTCATGAAGAAGGTACAGGTTGTACTTGATAAAACATTTTAGAAGTGAAGATGAGCAACGCTGGTAGCAAACGAAATTATGAATGAAACATGAACAGTTTAATTTTGTTTGTGCGAGTCTTAGGAACCTCTGAGTGTTAGCTACTTCCGAGAAACATGTGAAGGCTAAGGTCGGAACAATCGACGACTGTAAAAGAGAAGCCTAACTCTGCGCTTGATCACAATTTCGAAGTGTCAGGATTGCAAAGGGGACTACATAGAAGGGGACATCGTCATTATTGACCAAGATTAACCCTTTCTATAGGAGGATAGTTTCTGGACGGGCCCAGAGTCACCAGATCAAGGCTGTCTCCCCACTCCGCCATCCTCATACGTCACAATGCCAGGTGATTAATCCGGTACTAGCAGAGAGAGGGTAATTCCTCTGATCTGGCGACTCTGCACAGACCTCCTAATGTTCCTCAAAAGTGGGCTACCGGGAAAGCTTTCGTGGAAACGCCCCCGAGTGGACAGCATGCAAATGCTTTCGCGTGGGTAGATGATTTTCTAGGAGCAACACAATTACCGTTTCCCGTGAACAGTGAATTAATATTCTGGTGATTCCTAGAAGGAGACTGAGATGAAGCTTCGATGCCCGTGAAATTTGATCAACGGTGTACAGAATCTTTTCTGCGAATTTTTAGCGTTCTGGCCAAATTTTCCGACGAGGAATGTTCGAGGGAATTCCTGACGCTGCGATCGATTATATCAGGACAGTGATGCCGGCTGAGTCTATTAACGGAGCCCTAAATTATCGAAAATTTCGCCCTTATAGCGTCCCGGATTTATGAAAGCTGCGGTCAGCAGTTCGCTGCAGAGATCATTACAGCCGCCATTTTGTATGGCCGCGCTCGTTAAGGCTGAATCCGGGAACTAATCCAACCCGGACGGCTGAAGACGCTTTGCAACGACGATTTGAATGCAGCGACAATATGAACGACGTTAATTGAACGAATCACCGGAAGCTGCTTCTCTCGATTCCATGGAAGGATATCGCAGATCGAGTTTGATTATATCGCTAAATATTGTCTTCACCCACTCACGATCTTAGGGAGCCTTCAGCTTCAAATGATTGCTTTTAGAGACAATTTTGCTGTGCGATATTAAAAGTGATGTATCAATTAGTTAAGTATCATGACGCTCCCTAAAATCCCAGACATTAAAACGTCGAAGAATAACTGCTGATAAGACTTGCCCGTTATTTGAATCTACCTAACAGCTGGTTTTGACGATGATGTTTTATTAATGTTGTTATTAGACTGCGGATGCTTGTACTTTCATAGTGTCCCTTGGTTTTCTAGCTATACTAAAAGTTGTACCATGTACTGTGG
>CM052257.1:2054420-2066616 GCA_028455795.1 Lasioglossum marginatum | reverse complement strand
ATTGAAAAAATGTAAAAGAAGTAAAAATTGGAACAATCTGTCACTACCCTACAGATGA
The DNA here is from genome assembly GCA_028455795.1 of Lasioglossum marginatum. Classification (NCBI taxonomy): domain Eukaryota; kingdom Metazoa; phylum Arthropoda; class Insecta; order Hymenoptera; family Halictidae; genus Lasioglossum; species Lasioglossum marginatum. The sequence continues at coordinate 2,066,558 of CM052257.1, read as the reverse complement.
ACACATCAAAGCAGCAATTTGTCTCCCAGCGAGTATTTGCAGATTAACCATACGTACAAGCTAAGAGGAACATCGATCTTTATGCGAAAAGCTCTCGACGAATCCTTTGAAAATCCTGAAAAATCAAATCAGCTTTAGCACCCCTTCGTGTCACCCGTCCTCTAAGAACGTTCGCTAAGTGTCCGGCTAATGAGCTCGACGTGATACGTTTGATCGTCCGCTGCGCGCTATAACGACTCAATTAATTATTCTCAAGTAGCGTTGATCGTCGGCCCTGCGTATTGAAGTGACTTCCAGGGGCACTGTTTTACTCCCATCGTCTGTACACGTCGATGCATTATGATGCACCCAACCGGACTCGACGAATATTTTTCTCCATTCTCCTTACGCCAATGTCGGCGACGACATTTTTTACACTACTTTTCGCAGTTTCCGTTATCATCAACGCCATATCTCTTCATTTTCTTCCTCATCTCTCTTCATATTGCACGATTAGCTTCATATTTCCGAGATCCGAACGAATTTTTTAGTATCAACTTGGATAAGTTCACTATTTTCGTGTGGAACTTTCAGTGGCATGTTTGCAACATTTTTCCGATTAGAATAAGCCCAAACATCGTACAATTTGGATTACATTTACTCGTTTAATTCGCGATTAGTGGAACCTCGATTATCCAAACCGATTAAAAGAGGAAGCGATCTTCATTCTATATCTAATCTAATCGTCGAAGAGTATCGAGTCGTACTCAATAAATAATATGAATGTCCGAAATAAACAAATTATGTTCAGTACGAAAATAATATTTCTAAAACAAGTATAACAATAAATATATAATAAAAATAAAAATGATCATAATAAAATAATAAAAAAATAAAAATGATTAGATGTAATACAAAACAGGAAAAAGATTAAAAGAGTTTAACAATGCCGATATACTATTGTTAACATATAAAAATCATCAATGAGGAAAATAAATTTTTACTTAGCTCCTATAGCGTGCAATTGATATATAAAAATTTTATTTTGCATAAAGATCCGCAGTCTACTAATGAAGTGGGCGATAAAAAAAATTAGTAATTTTCAAATGACTGCGCTGCAAAATTTGGAAACTAATCGAAAAGTGATTCACGGCGATAACCTAACCCAGACCTAATCCAGACCATTCTAGTAGCAGCAACACATTTTTTCAAATATTCCAGAAACTAAATCCGAGCGGCTCCACCATATATGTATAGGAAAAAGTTGTTCAGAATGACGACTATCTCAATAAATAATAAGAAGGTTAATCAGAATAATATTTCTAAAATATGTATAATAATAAATACATAAATTGTGGTGTACTTTGTATCTAATGTGCATGCCAATAAACCCAGTATCTAAATAACAACAAATTATTTTACATTTCTAAGTTGGTGATAGATAATAAAAACAATTAGTAATTTTCAAATGGCTCCCTTGTAAAATTTGAGAACTAATCGAAAAGTGATTCGCGACGATAACCTAACCCAGACCTAATCCAGACCATTGAAAATATCTCAGAAACTAAATCCGAGCGGCTCCACCATATATGTATAGGAAAAAGTTGTTCAGAATGACGACTATCTCAATAAATAATAAGAAGGTTAATCAGAATAATATTTCTAAAATATGTATAATAATAAATACATAAATTGTGGTGTACTTTGTACCTAATGTACATGCCAATTAACCCAGTATCTAAATAACAACAAATTATTTTACATTTCTAAATTGGTGATAGATAATAAAAACAATTAGTGAATTTCAAATAGCTCCCTTGTAAAATTTGAGAACTAATCGAAAAGTGATTCACGGTGATAACCTAACCCAGATCTAATCCAGACCATTGAAAATATCTCAGAAACGTTTTTCAGAATGATGACCTTGACAAGATATCTCAAGATCATCAAACTCGGTGAGGTGTACCCTTTTCTGCAGAATTATCAACATTTATCCTAAATAGAGAATGAAGTTCGCAAAATAGAGTACAGATGACGTGCCAGCTGAGACCAAAAGCATCCTCCATGAACACTTCTATAACTGCATAACGGTGTGCGGAGCGAATGGAATTCCTCCAACAAACAATCATAGTAGTCGCCGTCTCGAATCATCGCGAATCGTGTCTGACACGTTGGCGACACGTGCAAACACCGGCGGATTTCCCAGCGCCGCGATTATCCATTCGCAATGGTTGGCGAGTAGCGGGAGGAGCTAATTGCCGGCTCGCGACGTCTAAATTGCCGACGACGTTCTCATTCGGCCGGATGAGAAAAAGAGTCCCCCACACCCGCGTTCCAACACCCCCTTGTCGCATTCATGATCATCATCACGTGGGTAATCGAGAGAGAAAGAGCCGGGTTCTCCTGTCGGTTTTTATCGCAGAGCCAGCGCAATTAGGCGGGCCCACGCGTCGCGCATCTAACCGCCAGCGATGAATTCCAGGTCCGCAATTAAGACGACTTAATCAATTAATTCGTCTCTATTGTTGCGTTAATTCCCAGGGCGCGAAACCGCCGCGACCGTGACCTACGCCCACCTCATCCGTGATCTCCTTTTTACCTTGCGTTTTTATCATCCCTGTTTCCTCACTTTTCTTTCCTCTTTTTCTCTCTCTCAGTTCTCTTTTCTCTGTCTCTATCTCTCTGTGTGTGCCTCTTCTCTTCCACCTACGCCGGTGATCACGCGCTTCCCTCTTTTTGTGCCTGTTTCATTTCGCGAGCTTCCCGATCCGCGGCCCGGAGGGAGCGCGATTCACCAGCGCTTGCTGCGGAATCGCCGCGGTTGCAACCGCCGACTCTGAATCGGAGAGCCGCGTGGGACTTGCCTGGAGGTTTTAAGGCGAGCCGGAATAATTCCTCGCCGAAATTAACGAGCGATCGCCTGCGGAATTACCGGGCTGCGAAACGGAGGAACTAGCTTGTTAGCGCGGCACCGCTTTTTCGAGGTGCTTATTCGACTTGCGTGTTTTGTTGCGATGTATCTTTCAATAGAAATGTTTTTTGATTGTGAACATTGTATCATCCTTGTTCGCGGAGACTGCGGTTTAATCCGCGCTCCGTGAACCTCGATTTTATAGCACGATTTTGCGTTTGTTGCGTCCAACATCAAATTTGTTTCCAAATTACTGTCGGGTGGATCTTATAGAGCTTTTTGCGCTGATTCCGAATCTGTCTTTGAAACATGACTTTGAAAAAAGAAACGTATTTTTCAACTTTAAACGAACATTGTAATATTATTATAAAAGATATTGAATTGTTCTTTGCAGCAAAAGATTCTGTAGACTTTCTCAAATACAGTGATATCCAATACTAATACATTATGATTGTTTAAACATGTTTAAACAATCATTAAAGACGGAGAGACACCATTTTTGCACCAATTTTTGAGGATTTATCTCAATTTATCTCAAGAAATAAGGGCCCAGCGGAAAATCGAACTATACCACGCAGTAGAGCAGACTTTTATCTTGAGAAACCACCCTTTCAAGTTTCCAACGTCGACGTTTTTTTCGAACCAGAACGCAAAATATCTTCGCCCGACATGAGTTGCCGCCAGTGACGCTCACCATTAGAACGGGCAACTCATGTCGGGCGAAGATATTTTGCTTTCTGGTTCGAAAAAAAACGTCGACGTTGCAAACTTGGAATGATGGTTTCTCAAGAAAAGTCTGCTCTATCGCGTGGTATAGTTCGATTTTCCGCTGGACCCTTATTTTTTGAGATAAATTGAAAAATATCGTCAAAAATTGGTGCAAAGATGGTTTAAACACGTTTAAACAATCATAATGTATTAGTATTGGATATCACCGTATTCGGGAAAGTCTACAGAATCTTTTGCTGCAAAGAACAATTCAATATCTTTTATAATAACATTACAATATTCGCTTAAAGTTGAAAAATGCGTTTCTTTTTTCAAAGTCATGTTTCTCGAGAACTGTGCGTGTAGGAGAAAAATCAAGGGCAGATTCGGAATCGACGCAAAAAACTCTATAAGATCCACCCAACAGTAATTTGAAAACATAAAAAAGTCGAAATTTGTTGGACAATGTTATTAGACAGCGAATCTTTATGCATTTGTAAAGAAACTGGTTGGGCGAAACATAAAGCAGTACAACATTCTGAAAATTTGAGAATATTGTAATGTCGTTTTTTAAGTAAAAAAATCATTAAGGGATGAAATCAATTTTTATTTTAGTCCTGTTTCCCACAATTAATGTAGAACGTTTTTATTTTGCATAAAGATTCGCAGACTAATGATTATAAATGAAGAAATGATCCATAAATTAAGACCAATTTCTAATAAATGAACAGAGATACTCAAGTGTATAGTAACGAAAAGCAATAGTATTTTTCATATGCTTCTACCAAAAAGAATTATTTAATCTGCAAAATGAATTTCTGCTTCAAAGATCCTTTGAAAAGAATTTTTCTGTTTTTCTTTTCTACGTATTTTTATAAAATCTACAGTTTACAAATGTCCGTACACCCGCTTCATTTTTAGGTTCTTTATACGGCTCTGCATGTAACATATTACTCTGATATGTTGTGTAACGTGTTCACATGAATGAAATTTTAAATTCGTTTTTCTTGAAACGATGTTTTTGTGATTGGCTCACGGGAAATGTCCAAACCAATCACTCTAAACTAGAAAAAAAAGCAACTACCATTTAGTAGAAATGGAAACATGCCTTACGAACGAGGCGAATTTTAGATTTTCTAATTCTTTAGATTTACACAGTAACACATTTTTAATTTCTTTTACGTATATCAAAGTGTATTTATTGTAACTTGCTGTAACTTTTAAAAAAGTTTGTTTGAAAGTGCTTTTACAACTTCAGTAACAATAAAATGAAAAATTTGAAGTGGGTCTGTTTTGAATTTTTTGGTAATTATAGTTTTAACTATTGCAGTTGTCTGAAGTTGAAAATTCATCTAAATTGAGAACAAGACATCTGCTGAATATTACAAAATGCTGTGAAACATTTCTTGGGAAAAAGAATGGCAGTGGACATTTGTCGACGCAAAAGTTTCTTAAGCAATTTTTAGTTTGTCATTCAGCATAAGGATTCTTCTCAAGAAAAACTTGATACAAATATCCTTCGCTTTGACCCACTGCAAACATTCCAACTTCCACGCACTTTCATCCAGCGACGATAAAAGATTCTTACTCCTTAGGGAATATCAACGCCACCCAGAAGAGATAATAATTTAGACCAACCGAGTAGCTTCTTTCAACTCTCATTCGCAGAAGGTTCTACATCTTTGTCGTGAAGCGGCGATGTCCTAGCCAAAAGCATTTCCTTTTATCAAATTACTGTTATTACGTAGACTGCAGATCTTTATGCAAAATAAAAATTGTCTGCGTCGATTGCAAAAAGTAGAATTTTAATAGAGGAGAAATCATATATTGATATTTTCAATTTTCTCAATTTTTCAACAACTTTGAATTTCATCTACACAATTTTCCTATAACTGCATAAAGATCCGCAGTCTAGTTATAAGAAATGGGGTCAAGTATATTATAAGTAGAACTTGACTTGGTCGAATTTAAGTTGATAGTTTTGGAAATTTTATAAGTAGGTTCTTTCAAAAAGGAAAGCAATATTTTCAAATAGATTCGAAGCCAAAACAATTTGTAAGTACAAAATGATATTGCTAGATTAATGATTCTATGCGATAAAATTTATAATAAAAATGAAGTGGCTGTAATTTGAAATATTAAAAAGAGCTCCAAAAGAATTGCAGAATGTCGGTATATTACTTCCAATCTATTAAAGTTATTACAGGCAAGATTTTGAGATTAAAAAGTCTTTGATATACGATTACCGAAAAATTGTAAACATTATAAAAATCTGATTAAGTACACTCTTGTAATTCATATAAACTAGTGTAAAATATTAATTTTTAGTGATCTATAGATTGCTCACGCAAAATAAAAATTTTCTCCATCAATTTCAACAAACGGGAATTGAATTAAAATATACTTCCACCCTTAATAATTTTAACTATTTATAAATGACATGCCTATATGTCCCCATATTCTTCTGACGATTTTATTATTTTGTTTATAACCTGATAACTTTATCACTTTCGTCATAAATGCATAAATCCGTAGTTTCCTCATTAATCTTGAGTAGTAATTGAATATAAATATTCATATAGACTAGTGGAAAATATTAATTTTTACTGATCTATAAATCTACTGCTAAAGAAAGTAAGAAATCCGAAATCTTAATAATAGATTGCTTATGCAAAATAAAAATTTTCTCCATCAATTTCAACAAACAGGAGTTGAATTAAAATATATTTCCACCCTTAATAATTTTAACTATTTATAAATATATGTCTATATGTCCCCCTATACGTCCCCATATTCTTCTGACGATTTTATTATTTCGTTTATAACCTGATAACTTTATCACTTTCGTCATAAATGCATAAATCCGTAGTCTACTCATTAATCTTGAGTAGTAATTGAATATAAATATTCATATAGACTAGTGGAAAATATTAATTTTTACTGATCTATAAATCTACTGCTAAAGAAAGTAAGAAATCCGAAATCTTATTAATAGACTGCTTATGCAAAATAAAAATTTTCTCCATCAATTTCAACAAACGGGAGTTGAATTAAAATATACTTCCACCCTTAATAATTTTAACTATTTAGAAATGACATGCCTATGTGTCCCCATATTCTTCTGACGATTTTATTATTTCGTTTATAACCTGATAACTTTATCACTTTCGTCATAAATGCATAAAAACCGTAATCTACTCATTAATCTTGAGTAGTAATTGAAGCCCATGAAACTTGGCTGTTAAAACTGATTCGCAAGTGCACATTCAACTCGACCCCATCTCCCAGCAAAATCTCACGAAGGATAACTCCGCCATAGGGGTAAAAACGGTCGCTGCAGGGTTGAATAATATCGTTAAAATCGCTCTTGTAAGCGACGACAGCGTTGAATTCGGCGTCGGGCAGGGATTTACGGTGGCCTGGTCGTTGGAGACCAGGCAGCGACTAGAATTTCGGGTTTACGGGCTTGTCTCGGATCTGCCGGCCATGTTTACACGGGCCGATCGTCCGGTTGCAGGGTTCGATCCCAGTTTTACGGGGGATTTACGAGGAACAACGGCCGCGAGATTGTCGCCAGTACATCTTCAGCTTCGCGGCTTTATGATCCGCGGTTTACGACGATATTCCCGCGCGATGACCCAGCCTCCATTCACGGATTCAGATTTTCGCCAAGTGTAATTAAGGGAGAATCCTCGTGCAACAGTCGTAAAAGCTAAATGGCCTTTTATGAATGTTTTCCTAGGTCGTATAGATATACAGCGGTGAAAAAGTGTGCGAACGCTTTAAAAAGGAATACGGTAGAACCCCGCTCCTTGCACAGTGGTTTTCCTAGCTTGAAATTTTCAATTTTATACGGTGGAAGTTTGTCTAGCATTTTTATTTTAGTTAATAGGTCCTGTTAATAAGTTTTGTCAATAGATTCTGTCAATCGATCCTGTCAATCGGTCCTGTCAATCGGTCCTGTCAATCGGTCCTGTCAATCGGTCCTGTTAGTAATTATACACCGTTTATAACTTTACTAGCCTATTAGGTGGAGTAATAAGGCCGTTCGCGTGTCAACACATGTTAGCCTTTTATAAAACTTATCTAATCAATGACGTATCTTTGTTGTTTTCGTATATTCTTTAATGAGATTGTTACCAACATAAGCGTGACATTTTTCCGATTAGAATGAGCCCAAACACAACACAATTTAGTTGACATTTACTTCTGTGTTTTACGATTCAATAGAATCTCGATTATCCGAATATACAATTCATTGTGCAAATCAGTAAAGATTTAATCTACCTGTGTAATAGGCTAGATCACTGTGCTATTAACCGAGGACTTTTCCCTCATCCGTTCGGATACTGGAGGTTCCACGGATTATCGCGGATTAAACAAGTAGACGCGATCCGAATTATGCCGAGTTTGGACTCGTTTCAATCAGAAAAGTGTCACGCGATGACCCAGCGTCCATTCACGGATTCAGGTTTTCGCCAAGTGTAATTAAGGGGGGATCCTCGTGCAACAATCGTAAAAGCTAAATGGCCTTTTATGAATTTTTTCATGAGATATATAGCTGTGAAAAAGTGTGCGAACGCTTTAAAAAGGAATACGGTAGAACCCCGCTCTTTGCACAGTGGTTTTCCCAGCTTGAAATTTTCAATTTTATACGGTGGAAGTTTGTCTAGCATTTTTATTTTAGTTAATAGGTCCTGTTAATAAGTTTTGTCAATAGGTTCTGTCAATCGATCCTGTCAATCGGTCCTGTTAGTAATTATACACCGTTTATAACTTTACTAACCTATTAGGTGGAGTAATAAGGCCGTTCGCGTGTTAACGCGAATTAGTCTTGTATAAAACTTATCTAATCAATGACGTATCTTTGTTGTTTTCGTATATTCTTTAATGAGATTGTTACCAACATAAGCGTGACATTTTTCCGATTAGAATGAGCCCAAACACGACACAATTCAGTTTACTTTGACTTCTATGTTTTACGATTCAGTAGAATCTCGATTATCCGAATATACAATTCATCGAGAAAACTCGATGAATCGAGAAAACACCTGCAGATTCCAATGTATTTTTCTGTCTCTAAAAGACTTTTCTCGTTAAATCATGAGTTGAGCGCAGTGCATTTAACCTTCCTCTATCAAATAAATCTTTGTACAGCCCAAAATATGCTCGTATAAGGCTAAATAACCGAAGCCCGTGATTGCATTCAATTTCCCCATATTCCGTCCATGAAGACAGAGTCTAGACCAAGTCTAGAGCCAATTTTAGTTCAACTAGTTAGACGAGATGGCGCCTAGTCAGGACTGTCAACGTGGAATCATAACAACAAAACTATAAAGGGCTTGAATACATTCGGATCCATTAATAGCAATAAAGATATTAATAAAGAAAAGAAAAAAACGTGGAATCATAGCAAAACTGAAGTGTTAGGCTGATACATGTCAGAGATGTATATACATGTGTATGTTTATCAGTGTTACCACAAAAAAACTCTTTTTCTGCACAGAGGTTGGTAACACTGAAATACCCAAAAATCAGAAAAGTCACGTGACTACCCTTCTCCCTTAAGGGGCAATAGTACCCACGTGACATAACTAGAAAGGAACTAGAATCTAACTAGATTTTGGGTCGAAACATGGGTTTGCGGGATGTCGTTATTTGTCCTCATACGAGCAAATTTTGAGCTGCACAAAAGTTCATTTGGTAGAGGCAGGTTAGGCGCAGTGCGCTCTGCCCCATCATGTAAGTCAAAAAGGTCTTTTAGAGACAGAAAAATACATTGGAATCTGCAGGTGTTGGTTCTCGATTTTTGCTCTACTTTGGACTTATTTTTCTATCTCTAAAAGATTTTTTTGACTTACATGATGGGGCAGAGCGCTATCAAATGAACCTTTGTGCAGCTCAAAATATGCTCGTATAAGGACAAATAACGACATCCCGCAAACCCACTTTTCGACCCAAAATCTAGTTAGATTCTAGTTTATTCCTAGTTATGTCACGTGGGTACTATTGCCCCTTAATCTGGCGACAAATAGGGGAGTGGCTCGGATGACTACCCTGAAGGTGTCTCAGCCAGGATGAGTAATGTGTGTAAATCCTGAAGTCTTATTGTGGACAACGATAACCTCTGATGGTTGATCTAACAACTTTTTTATCTGAGCCTATTGTAAGCGAGCCTTAAATTTAACCCTCGCAAGCTAAAGTGTAATAACACATAAATAGTAAGGTGGGGTTTCTTAGACCCCGACAAATGAATTTCATAAATAGCCTCGTTTTTAATAAAGGGATAAAGAATAACACAGGATAAAAAGTAAACAAACAGATTCAATTTTATTCATATAAAAATTCTTTTCAAAAATCTGAAGCTGGGGTCTTCGAGACCCCACATTACCTCGTCAAGGTTAAATTTAAGTAAGGTGTACACATGTACTTTCATCTTCGGCACCATCGAAATGGAACACCCCTCCGACTGCAGCACGGGACTTGACTTAAAAAATCGATGATTCCAATGGAAGTATCGTTACAATCTTCTCTAATATTTATGGTCGCCGGTGGACGTGTTAGGGAGACCCGTCATTCAGCGTGTTCAATAAACCGTTCGAACGAAGCCGGGCTGAAGTTACAAATAGAAGAGGGAACGGAGCGATTCCTCGGTGATAAGTTTCGCTACATAGGCGCCGCAGTTTCCTAGGATGAGAGAGAGAGAGAGAGAGAGATTCCGTTATGTGAAACTTTGGTTGTATACGCCGAGGCTGAATTCACTCGATCGATCGAACGCCGGTGAGTTAAGGTAAATTACTTTGAATTTTGATAAGATGTCTGGGCTCGGTTCGTGAGATCAGCGTCAAAATCACGCTTGGGGGCGCGGCTGGTTCGTTCCCACACGATTACCCCATCGTCTCCCTTCTTCATCGTCCATCGGAAGCGATGGTGAGTCCACCTGAGAGGGGTGGGGAGGCTGTTAATCTTGGACTAATAAAATATTTCAGCCGCCTCCTGTTCCTTATAGCCGACCAGGCGGCCATGGCCCAGTAAAGACCGAACGCGCAGGGTCGCACCAACACCGACATCAACGGCCAACACTATCACCAACGTAGTTCAACTTACTCTCGCTCCATCTCTCTCTCACTCTCTCTTTCTCTCTCTCTCTGCCTCGATATATTTCCTCGTGTGCAGCGCGACACACGCGCTAGACAGCCTCTCGCGAGATTACCTGGCTTGCGGTGAAGGTGAGAGAAGTGTTCGACTGCCGGATTGACTTGGAAATGTCGACCGGAACCGAAACCCGACCTTCGCTACAACGAACCTACTCTTTTTCTCCCCCGGTGACCTCAAGGTCGACGCGACTCCCGCCTCTCTTGCACCTTTCAACGGTTCGGGGAGGATGGTACGAATGTATCAGATTTTGCAATTTTAACGCTAGGTTTACGGAGCTCTAGAAATAACTACTTCACATTATTTTATAAATAAACATACCAAGTATGTGTCTATCCAAATGTTTCGCCATTTTTCCAATGATATACAGGGTGGTCCGTTTAAATAAGGACACCTAAATATCTCTTCAGGTTATTGTGATGCGAAAAAGATTTGTTACGTGCGTGGTGTCAATGGACCAAATATCTGGCAAGAATATTTCTTTCCGAAGGTCATTTTTTCAGAGTTATCAGGTCATCGATGTTTTCTGATACATAACTACATTTTTGTTTTATTGCATCGTGTAACTGATCGAAAAATACATTCAGATACGTAAAAAAAGTAGTTATGTATAAAAAAAATCGATTACCTTGATAACTCCGGAAAAATATATTCTTGCCAAATATTTGGTTCATTGATACCATGTACATTACATAACAAATATTTTTTGCATCACAATAACCTAGAGATATTCAGATGGCCTTATTTAAACGGACCACCCTGTATACCCAAAGAAGTGGTAAATAATCCTCAGGGAAGGAATTTTTACAATCTTAACACTAAACCTACCACCACCGGTCACATGACCGACTCCAGATTTTATATTTCACAATTATTGAAATTATTAAGATGCTTTCGTGGTAAATGATTAAATAGATACATTTAATAGCGGAAATATTGTAATATGAACCGCACGAAATTCAAATAAATTTAATCTTGTTATTTTTATAAGGCATCATGTATTGGCTACTTTTAGAGCTCGGTAGGATTAGTAGTTAATAACCGCAAATTAAAAATATTAGAACCCGTCATTTTGACGGGTCCCGTAAACCTAGTGTTAATCATTTCTGCTTTTGTAACTATGTTCTGTCGTAATATTACTCTTTATTGCTAGATCATGCCGTAACAATAAGCATATCCACTTTTTTCATTTCAAAATTTTCTGTGATGTTACTCAATTATACACCGTGTATAACTTCACTAATCTATTAGGTGGGATGATAAGGCCGTTCGCGTGTTGACACATGTTAGTCTAGTATAAGACTTATCTGATCAATGACGGTGTCTTTGTTGTTTTTATATATTCTTTAATGAGATTGTTACCAACATAAGCGTGACATTTTTCC
>CM052257.1:2043345-2054320 GCA_028455795.1 Lasioglossum marginatum | reverse complement strand
ATATTAGAACCCGTCATCTTGACGGGTCCCGTAAACCTAGTGTTAAACAAATTAACATTGTTATGTGAAATTTCACACATAAAATGATTGCTAATTTTTCTACCAATTTTTGGTAATACATTGGTTGGAAGTTTGTTGATGAATATTTAAAATTTGAATTTCGCGCCAAACATTGATTTGGTGTCTCTTGATCCTTGACATCTGATTGGCTAGTTAGATCTACGATGTTTCTCTGTTTTCCGCCTTGACTTTGTCACAACGGTTACAGTCTAGTACAGTTTAAACCTTATTACTGACAAGTACCATTTCTTTTACGCTCTTCATTCTGTGTTTTTTCACAATTAGCAAGTATGTATATTACCTCTTGTCTAAACCATAAAATTTCCTGTGTTAATGAATAACAGTGTCTATTAAATTCCACAGACGCGGACTTTTCTTGATGATGGTTCAAAACCGAACCGAAACGTTGAAATTATAATTCTGCAAAATTGCTAATTTTTGTATCCTTGATCGAACCTGTAGCGCCGATATCACTTGTGCATATAGAAGAACTGTAGTATTATTTTCTCTATTCGTTGGTATCGATGCCTATTCAGCCTAATTTAGACAGCCTTTTCGGGTAACTGTTGTTTTTGGTGTATAGTAAACCTGCTTTACATGAATTTTACATGAAGTTTACATGAGTCTGCTCCATGTGGCGCGTGTACCAGCAACAGGACGAACAGCTTGGAGCGGAATCATATCACGCTCGCGTTTCAGACGACTTCGTCTACCTGGAAGCTGTCTAGAGGATCGATAGCGTTTCCGAGCTTCGGGGTTCACTCGATTAAACTAAATTAAGCGTACTGTGTCGACACTATACATAAATAGCCGCGTGTAGCCCGCGCTCGGGGAGGTTCAGCACGCCACGGGACAACGGGACGTCGATTGCAATTTCAAATTTATGCTAAGGGAACCACGATGGCCTCGTGGAAGGTTATGCATGCCCGATGCACGGCGCATCGGGACGCGTGTTGCTATTTATCTCTCTCTCTCTCTCTTCTCTCTGTTGCGGCTAACTCTGCCGGGAATTTTCAGCCCCGCATTTATTTCCAGCCATGTCCGTCAATCGACGATTTGTCTGACAGTGTCAAATCATTCGAAAAATTCGTGCCAATTTTTCGACACGTATTTCGACGAGCATTTAATAATACTCTACATGATACGACTGCAGCGAAAAATTGTATCCTCATTCACGATATTAAATTATTCGAAAAATTCCTGCCAATTTCACTGTCCAACAGCAAAAATGTTTTCATATAACTGTTGGATCTTATAGAGTTTTTTGCGCCGATTCCGAATCTGTCCTTAATTTTTCTCCTACATGCACAGTTTTTGAGAAACTTGACTTTGAAAAAAAAACCTATTTTTCAACTTTAAACAAATATTGTGATGTTATTATAATAGATATTGAATTGTTCTTGGTAGCAAAAGATTCTATAGACTTTCCTGAATACAGTGATATCCAATATTAATACATTATGAATGTTCAAACATGTTTAAACAATCATTAAAGACGGAGAGATACCACTTTTGCACCAAATTTTGATGATATTTTTTAATTTATGTGAAAAAGTAAGGGTCCAGCGGAAAATCGAACTGTACTACGCGATAGAGCAGACTTTTATCTTGAGAAACCACCCTTTAAAATTACCGACGTCGACGTTCTCTTCGTATCAGAAAGCAAAATATCTTCGCCCGACATGAGTTGCCGCCAGTGACGCTCACCACTGCAACGGGCGTTCGACGCGCCGTATCCCGTCGAACGACCGCGCTAGTGGCAGGGCACCACTGGCGGCGACTCGTGTCGGGCGATGATATTTTGCTTTCTGGTTCGGTAAAATCGTCGACGTTCGAAACTTGAAAGCATGGTTTCTCAAGATAAAAGTCTGCTCTATCGCGTGGTATAGTTCGATTTTCCGCTGGACCCTTATTTTTTGAGATAAATTGAAAAATATCGTCAAAAATTGGTGCAAAGGTGGTTTAAATATGTTTAAACAATCATAATGTATTAGTATTGGATATCACCGTATTCGGGAAAATCTACAGAATCTTTTGCTGCAAAGAACAATTCAATATTTTTTATAATAACATTACAATATTTGTTTAAAGTTGAAAAATACGTTTCTTTTTTCAAAGTCATGTTTCTCGAAAACTGTGCGTGTAGGAGAAAAATTAAGGACAGATTCGGAATCAGCGCAAAAAACTCTATAAGATCCACCCAACAGTTATATGAAGACATAAAAAAAGTTTAAATTTGTTGGATAGTGTTTTTAAACTTATGCTTGAACGAGTGTTCAGCCTCCGTAATTATCTACGTTGACTTTCTTATTGGACCTAGTGCAATATACATATAACGATTTGAAGTGGCTACTAGCAGAGTTGGGCAAAATTTTATTGAAATAAAAATTTCGAATAAGATGGGTTTAATACCCATTTGGAAAAAACCCACTTCATTCGAAATTTTTATTTCAATAAAATTTTTGCCCAACTCTGGCTACTAGTAAGTTAGAATTTAGATGGAACGATTGCAACGCTGGATCAAATTGGACCCAAGTCTTACATTATTAGATTGCAATTTTATTATGCAAATTTATATGACCATAGATTATTACATAAAAAGGAGGGAAAGATTTCTTTCATTGATTAAGAAATTCCTTGTGATAAAAATAAAATAAAAATCATTTTTGTTTAGATATTGCATTGTATGTCTCATAATTGACTATATATTATTATATCTTCATTTCGAAATTTTCTTAAGAAATTCCTTATGATAAAAATAAAATAAAAATCATCTTTGTTTAAATATTGCATTGTATGTCTCATAATTGACTATATATTATTATATCTTCATTTCGAAATTTTCTCCTGCATAAAATTGATGATTTTTTTAACAAGTTATTATGGTGTCAATTTTTTAATACATATTTGAACGGGCATGTGACATTTAAATATACACATGTATACTAGACACGCCTTCACGTAATAATTTTATCCTGTTTTCGAGGTATAATCGTTGTGTATGATCATCCACATAGATATATGTTACGTGTGTAACTACAATTATGGGAGTCCACATGGTTTTTTATGCTATCCAAACATCGTTCGCTTTGATTATCAAGCACAGCCGAGTATGCTAGAATGAACTAATTGGTTCTAGAACCGCAACCTAAGTTTCTATCCAGCACAGCAAGTTCAACTGGAAATATCTAATATGGAAAAAGTGCAAAAATAATTCTAATTTACTTATATTAATTTGAGAAAGATGCATCGTTCTCTTCGTTTTCTCAATAAGATTTTAAATTCGATTTTTCGTAAACATAGCATATTCTTTTTGCGAATTGGTTCCAATCTGATACGCACCTAATACTTAATATTTTTAATGTATCATACATTGTATTCAGATAATTAAAATTATATAAATCTCTAGCAAACTATATGTACTGTGGATCAAATCATTATTTCCACAATTAAACATATGAATTTGCATTATAAAATACTCTATAAAGGTAATAAGAATTCAATTTAAGTATTCAGATGTAATATAATTTAAAAATAGATTAATATTATTAATAAGCTAATTAAATGTCTGCTCGAAGAAGAGTATCCGATCAGAGCTTTATTTTTAATTTAATTAATAATCAAATTGATTATCTCTCTCTTCTAAAGCAAATCGATTTTTACGTACCTGAACGTGTTTTGAGATCCAGAGCAGGATTTCATACACCTAAATACAAATTCACATATGGATTAATAAATCCTATGAATCGATTTATTGCAAACTCCAACACTGTTTATAATAGTATTGATTTTTTTAATGGATCGTTGCACACTTTCATAAGAAAATTACACAGGATTAACTGATAATATCATTACCTTTATTCCAACAGTTTTTATGCATGTCCCTTCTTAGTTAATTTAGATTAAGTCTTTGTTCTATCGTAAACATTTGTGTAAAAGAACCTCGGTCCGTTTATAACAAATATAATAATAATAATTGATAAATTCCATATTGGCTTTTTGCAATGTAAACTTGTCGATTTATGAAAGTTGTTTGAAAATATATAATGAATAATAAATTGATAATAACATTTTTCGACAAATGTCAAGCGAGGAAAATTGTAAATTGAACGTATTGTTGGAAACTTGAGTTATTTCATCGCTCTGCTATTTCAGTCAAGTAGCTGTTGGATTTATTTTGGTGCTGACACTTGCCGATGTGATAATCTGAATCGATCGCAGGCGGATCAAATCGATTAGGAATATTCCCGAAGTTCGCAAAGTAATTCCGGGAAGCTGTTTGCAGTATCGACGCCACAGTCTCAAAATAAAATTGAACACGCTGGACCGTCATGGTCGTTGCATTTCGACCAAAATGATCCACGATCCACGAAGAAGAGCACGATTCTCTCTGAATAGAGAAGCAGGCAAGTTTAGAACGAGGCAGTTTGATGCAGTTTTCATTGTGCATACACACAGTTGGACCGTGGACTTCCGAATCCTCGTCGCACAGTGGGGTATTTGGCCGAAAAACGGGAATAAAATATTGTAGCGTTATTTATGGGCTTAGGGTCATAAAAAAGTAGTTCGTTGGATTCTTCTTGACGCCAGCTTTAACATTATGAGATAAAATGTGTATTTTAACATTTAAAAAATCAAAAAGGTTTTTATTTTTTGTCGAAACAGAATTTCTTCCGAAATTTTAAATATAGAATTTTGTACATGTTTAAGTACTGTCCAACTTTTATTCGAAACGTTTTGTCCTCAGATTATCCGAAACTCTTGAAAAGTCGTGATATGGTGCTTCCACCGCACAGTGGGGTATTTGACCGAAAAACGGGAATAAAATATTGTAGCGTTATTTATGGGCTTAGGGTCATAAAAAAGTAGGTCGTTGGATTCGTCTTGACGCCAGCTTTAACATTATGAGATAAAATGTGTATTTTAACGTTTAAAAAATCAAAAAGGTTTTTATTTTTTGTCGAAACAGAATTTCTTCCGAAATTTTAAATATAGAATTTTGTACATGTTTAAGTACTGTGCAACTTTTATTCGAAACATTTTGTCCTCAGATTATCCGAAAAGTCGTGATAATGGAGTGCTTCCACCGCACAGTGGGGTATTTGACCGAAAAACGGGAATAAAATATTGTAGCGTTATTTATGGGCTTAGGGTCATAAAAGAGTAGATCGTTGGATTCGTCTTGACGCCAGCTTTAACATTATGAGATAATATGTATATTTTAACATTTAAAAAATCAAAAAGGTTTTTATTTTTTGTCGAAACAGAATTTCTTCCGAAATTTTAAATATAGAATTTTGTACATGTTTAAGTACTGTCCAACTTTTATTCGAAACATTTTGTCCTCAGATTATCCGAAAAGTCGTGATAATGGAGTGCTTCCACCGCACAGTGGGGTATTTGATCGAAAAACGGGAATAAAATATTGTAGCGTTATTTATGGGCTTAGGGTCATAAAAAAGTAGGTCGTTGGATTCGTCTTGAAATCGCAAACTATTCCTAAACTTATTCACTATCAGCGATAGCTATCCTAAATCTAAGTCTAATTAAACTATCTATCCTAAAAAGAGTCCGCAGAATAAATTGAACTTATTATTTCACTAAAATTTCTTTATATCCCTACTTTGGAGCTTCCTCTAGCTCGAATATGGCTCGCCTAGCTTGATTGTCACTTTTGGCTGTTACTACCTTATTAAGGTAGTAACACCCAAAAGTAGCTGCGTTCGATTTGGTTTTCTACGCTTATATGCATAGATAATCCACTTCAGCTACCAGGGTGGGCTTCTAGGAAGTCCACCCTTCGTGTTCCACAGGAGGAAATCCGAATTATTACATAAAAAAAGATTTTTTCCCTACCAGCTACGTTTGGTTGTTACAGAGTCCGAGTAACTGTAGGACACAGCTGCTTTTAGGTACACTGTACGAGAAAGTTCTTTCTGCTTCTCCTATACTATTTTTAACTCTCTTTCGACTCTACCCGCGTATCCTTGAGTTCGAATCTCGATCCTTTGTGTCTATTCGACCGAAGTTTAACCCGACTTGAATACTAATTTACCGCTCTCTAGCCCGATTAGTATGGGAGTTGGAGGGAAGTTGGGATTGACTTTCCCTTGTTCACTCCCGCTTTGAATCTTTCGCGACACCGTGCTATTTTCAAATATTTGAAAATCTCCTTGTATCTCAATCACTAACTATTGCTATATCCTTTATAGTACAAGTAATTCTAATTGTTATAGGCAACTAGCCCGCACACCAAAAAGAAAAAACCAAAATCGCTGTTTATATGTGTCCCGAACCGAATCGACCAGATCTCCACCCCCTCTCTGCCAGTACCGGATTAGTCACGTGACATTGTGACGAAACGCGTCACGTGACATTGTGACGAAACGCGTCACGTGACCGGCCCGCGGTGGAAGGGGAAGGTAGAGTGGAGGTACAAGTATTTTAGTAGCTCTGCTAATCTTTTTCTTCTCCAACAGTATGCTGGTTCATTTTGGTTGATTTACATTTGGCTACAATAAATTATTGTGTACAAAATTATACGCGTGAAGGCATTTCAGAGAATTTAAAGTTGACTTTCTTTTCCCACATAAATATCTTTTCAATATTTACTTGAGACAACGCAGTCTATTAACATCATCTAGCAATATTTTTATAAAAAAAATTAAAGAAAGATAATCTCTCAAAATGGAATGTATATGACTTAACGTTACCATTATCCAGAGGACATAGAAAATAACACATTTAAATTGACTAAGCTTAGATGAATAATTTATACTTGTACAAATGATTTTGTTTAAGTTGATACAAGAAAAATGTTTCTCTTTCATTTACCAAAATAGCTCGCACGCTTCAACAATCGGATTGTTCGTCTTTCATTTTATTCGGATGAATACATATCGTAACAATGAATTGAATTGATTCGCAAATGAGTCGATACGTGTCAATTTTCTAATTCGCAGCATCGATTAATTGTAAATCCGTCGTGTTCGTGCCCTTCGCCCCGTTGTCCGTTTATATTTCGACTTTTTATCGTATGGTTCGCGCGAATTGTTCGGTTCCTTTGTATAATAAACGATATTCCAGTAGTGATTAACGAGCGATCGTTTCGACGATCGAGTATTGTCTATTCCAAGGACGATTAATACACACCCCCGTAACGCTTTCAATATTTTAATACGGATGCTTTCGGGAAATCGACCGGGAACTTTGAAATTGATCGCGGGGGTGTTAATTGACGTTGATCGATGACGAAACCATCCACATGAGTATCTCGATTTCGTGTGTAATTAATATATTTTTACGTCCCGTCGGTTTCCCGATTTTTCCCGTATTGTTATTGCAATTTATAAGTTCTGCGTAATTAAAGCAATCGATATACCACGACATTTTCATTAATATTAATAGACAAAGTTTATTTCCTACACTATACAAAATCATTAGGCGTGCACATTACGTCATGAATTTCACAATTAATTGCGATAACTAGCTCGCGGAGTTTTGTGCAACATAACAATCTTGTAAGTCGATCACAAGAAATGGAAATTAGATGAGAAAGTATTTCTTTTTTCAATAATTGTAATGAATTCAATGACATCCTGAAGTTTTTTAAAATATATTTACAGTTTTGTTGTTCATTCAATCATTTTCATCATAAATGCATAAAATGTATGAATAGAATAGGTACCCTGATCATTAGGCTGCGGATCTTTATGCATTTATGGCTTTAAAAAATTTTCAAAAAATGCTGGAAAATAAAATTCCACAAAATTTAGTACGATTTTTATTTATTTCAGATCTACAAAGACTACCACTGAAAATAACATTTCACGATTCCACTTTCTTAAAGTTTGCCTACAAAAATTGAAAATTGCATAAACATCCGCAGTCTACTCATCATCAATACGTCGAAAGCCGCCCCGAGCTAACGTCTTATATCGAAAGAAAACTATGTATAAAGATTTAAATGGATCTAGCTAGAGATCCAGCTATAGATCTAGCTAGAGATCCAGCTAGAGATCCAGCTAGAGATCCAGCTAGAGATCCAGCTAGAGATCCAGCTAGAGATCCAGCTAGAGATCCAGCTATAGATCTAGCTAGAGATCCAGCTATAGATCTAGCTATACAGTCCAGTCGGAAAGTAAGTTAACGATTCGTGATCTGTAGACAAATGAATATAATGAAATTATCGTATTGTTTTTATCTAGAAGGTGTTAGTAAATAAACATGTATATGTTAGCAGAACATACATTATCATTATTAAAGATGAAAGATATATTAATTTGACTCGATTGTATCTACAATGAAGTCTAACATTATTTCAGAATTTTTATCTGCTAAAAAATTGCTACAATGAAGCAGATGTTGCTTAATAAACTAGATAAAACACTAATAAAATCCAATAATACTTTAAAATTGTTACCTACTCAATGAATTGCTACAATAAACTAAATTTTCACCATCGAGTTCATGAAAATGGTAGTCTAATAAACATTCTCAGCCTAAACATAGAAGGCGTATATCAGGAATATATGTGTATCTGCCAAAAACTGGCTACAATGAAGCAGATGTTTCTTAACTCTTTGGGGTTAGATGGGTTAAAAACTGTCCCACCTTCTGCTAAGCTTTTTATGCATAGTGAGATATATTTTAACCCGCCTCGAAAAGATAGAGCTATATTGTTATTAAAAAAAATTCTGTGCAACTTGGGTTTTTATTTTCATTAAAATCGTGTGCCTCAAAGGGTTAATAAACTATAGGTAAATCACTAATAAAATCCAACAATACTTTAAAATTGTTACCGACTCAATGAATTGCTACAATAAACTAAATTTTCACCATCGAGTTCATGAAAATGGTAGTCTAATAAACATTCTCAGCCTAAACATAGATTGCATCTATCAGGAATATATGTGTATCTGCCAAAAAATAGTTACAACGAAGCAGATGTTGCTTAATAAACTAGATAAAACACTAATAAAATCCAACAATACTTTAAAATTGTTATCTACTTAATCAATTGCAACAATAAACTAAATTTTCATCATCGAGTTCATGGAAATGCTACTCTAATAAACATTCTCAGCCTACACATAGAAGGCGTATATCAGGAATATATTTATATCTGCCAAAAAATGGCTACAATGAAGCAGATGTTTCTTAATAAACTAGATGAAACACTAATAAAATCCAACAATACTTTAAAATTGTTATCTACTTAATCAATTGCAACAATAAACTAAATTTTCATCATCGAGTTCATGGAAATGCTACTCTAATAAACATTCTCAGCCTACACATAGAAGGCGTATATCAGGAATATATGTGTATCTGCCAAAAACTGGCTACAATGAAGCAGATGTTTCTTAACTCTTTGGGGTTAGATGGGTTAAAAACTGTCCCACCTTCTGCTAAGCTTTTTATGCATAGTGAGATATATTTTAACCCGCCTCGAAAAGATAGAGCTATATTGTTATTAAAAAAAATTCTGTGCAACTTGGGTTTTTATTTTCATTAAAATCGTGTGCCTCAAAGGGTCAATAAACTATAGGTAAATCACTAATAAAATCCAACAATACTTTAAAATTGTTACCTACTCAATGAATTACTACAATAAACTAAATTTTCACCATCGAGTTCATGAAAATGGTAGTCTAATAAATAGACTGCGGATCTTTATGCAAAATAGAAATTGTCTGCATCGATTGCAAGAAATAGAAACTAAATCGAACCGATTTCAATAGGGGAGAAATCATCTATCGACATCTTCAATTTATCAAATTGTCCAACAATTTTCAATTTCATCTGCTCAAGTTTGCTAAGAATGCATAAAGATCCGCAGTCTACTAATAAACATTCTCAGCCTAAACATAGATTGCGTATATCAGGAATAGCGGAAACGTCAGAGTACTC
Organism: Lasioglossum marginatum; assembly: GCA_028455795.1. Classification (NCBI taxonomy): domain Eukaryota; kingdom Metazoa; phylum Arthropoda; class Insecta; order Hymenoptera; family Halictidae; genus Lasioglossum; species Lasioglossum marginatum. Next base: position 2,044,348 of record CM052257.1, on the reverse strand, counting down.
CAACGATGCCCTTGTCTCCCATAGATTTTTCCATCAAAATTACGACCCTGTTGGCCGACTTATGGCAGCCAGGGGAAGAATCATTGAAGCCCCATGTAAATATTGATGTACACACGATCAGCCTTACCGACTGTGCTCGAACTACAGACGCGTGTGTCTCGAACGTCCAGGCGGAACAAAGGGGGGCCAAGATTAGCCTGGTTTCTCTGGCCCAAGTACAAACTGTTATTATCGAAGTCCGTACAATAGAGCCGAGGAAAGCGTGTGGCGTTGCCTCTGTTCCCTAACTGCACAGGCCATTCCCGCGCTCGGGCTATCGAGTTTTATTTGCCGATTAATTAGGAAAAACGCTTACGGGGAACGCTGCCGTTTCGTTAATGCCCACCTGTTCCGCGTATCGCAGTTGTTCGCGTTCAGGACCCGACTGGAATTATAATCGCCGCGAAATTGTTTTTTCGCGTTCCGCATCGGCGATGCAACCCTTTCTTTTATTTTCGCCGGTTTATGCTCTTCTCGATACGGAGAATGGATGTAAATGTGTGACGGAGCAGGGCGCATTTAATGCATTTAATGCATTTAATGCATTTAATGCATTTAATGCTTACAAGAGGAGAGCCTCAACAAGGGAAATCAGTAATTTATTATTGTGATGCGGAATAAAAATTCGTTATATTAATTGCAGGATGCAGCAGCTACGTAGATATTTATTTTTAAAACAACATAGGGGATTCTCAAGGTCTTTAAATAGTTTCACCGTGATCTATTCACTTTTACTGTAAATGCATAATAACAATTAAGATCAACCATTAAAACTTTTGGCTACTTTTTAAGTTTATTGTAGAATTCGTAGACAGCGAATCTTCATGCAAAATGCACATTTTCTACCTGCATTGCAACAAACTGGAGTGAAATGGAAATTTATTTTCTTTCTTAATATGTAATAATAATTAAAAATGTGGCTACTTTTTAATTTTATTTTAGAAATCACAGACAGCGATTTTCA
>CM052257.1:2009741-2043245 GCA_028455795.1 Lasioglossum marginatum | reverse complement strand
TTTCTTTAAGAGAAATAAAATCTTAAATAGTAAATAGTATTTGAAATACTTGTTTCGCCAAAATAATGCCCACCTCTGATGTAATATGTTTTCCATCCACTCCATCCACTGCTTGTACAAAAATTGTACTAAAAATAAAGTAACCATTAGTGGTACATTATACCACAGTTTGAGACCGAGTCAAAAGTTATAGATCGCGTTACAGGTTTAGTTAAGATGTAGTTAGATTTTAGGAAATTTTGTGAGTGGATAGGAAGGAACGTGACGATTGCTGAAAATCAGCGAAGAGAATTTCCAGTGCACGCGCATAGAAACACGAGTAGTACATGCGCGACACGTGCGATCTACGAAGCAACGTGCCCGCAGTGACACAGTAGCCTCTCTCGCTTAATCGGATGATTATTCTGAGATCATTCTTACAGCTGATGCACGGTCGGCACGGTCCTAACTGCCATTATACCAAGCATACCGCTCAATCTACCTTCTCTTCCTCCTTCTTTGTCCTCACGGTTCAGATTGTTCCCCGCTGGGGCCCCCATTGTAAGCATCCAATACGATTTCTTATGTTTTAATTGTTAGAGTGATTACTCGAAAACAAATGATCGCGTCTGTAACCAGCCGTTTGTCCTACACATCACCGAGCAAATTGCCTCTATTTAACCCTGATGAATTAAATCCCTCATACTTTTAAAATAGTTCTCATAAACATATAATATTCATTTTTACTTTATACATACGTTTATTGTAATAATTTGAATTTTTTATATCCGTATATATTGGATTGGAAAGAAAGTTCGTGGTGTTTTCAAATTAAGAATCGAAGATAAAATTAAGGTATTTATTCATATGTTTATTCAATAACCCGAGAAGTCACCTCGAAAATGGCCAAAAGTAATAGAACAGAATGGAAAATATGTTATTGAATAAATGTATGAATAAATATCTGAATTTTAGCTTTCGATTTTAATTTACAAACGCTACGAACTTTCGTTTGAACTCAATATTATATAAATGTATCAAAGTGAAACACGATGGAAGAGAAATGAAATATTTTATAAGATTTAAAAAAAGTTCATATAAACCTACGATATTTCATATGACATCCATGTTTACACGTTACATACCTTTATTGCAATAATTTTTAGTATTCGTATATGTATACTAAATAAATGTATCACAGTGAGAAATTAAAGATTTAATAATATTTGAAAAATTCGGTTAATTTTTACTTGAGGAGCGTTCCAATTTGTTCGATGTTTATTTGATGTATAATATCATCTCTGTATCATGTTCAAATAATTATTATACCAATATTTCGCGAACTGAATGGACTCAAAGCTGACATTTAATTAAAGGCAAGAATTCTCCTCCGAATGTGTGTGTGTGTGTGTTAATATTCAATTAATTTATACATATATTTCTGTGACGTAGGAGGTAATTCAAAGTATACATTTGTTTCTGGGTCACAATAATCCGAACGTGGGTGACATGATGTTATGAAAATATTTATCACTCTCTTTGCAAAAATTCGTGTAAATAAAGACGGAGCTAATTTTGAAATGTCAGAACATTATACGATAAATGGAGGCCAGAAGTAATTGGTAAGAAAAATAAATTTTGATAATTCATATATCTTACAACAGTCTCTTTTCCTTTCTATTTTATGAGAATGTTAGAAAATCAATCATAATTTAACATGACGACCCATTTAACATGACTACCCATTTAACATGACAATCTAACATTTAACATGACTTGTTATTTAAAATTTGACTTTTAAGAAGATATAAAATGTTAAATAATAATGATATAAAATATAAAATAATGTTTGTCAAAAATAATAATGATATAAAATATAAAATGTTTGTCAAAAATAATAATGATACAAAATATAAAATAATGTTTGTCAAAAATAATAATGATATAAAATATAAAATAATGTTTGTCAAAAATAATAATGATATAAAAATAAAATGTTTGTGAAAATTAGATTCTGTCCCGTAGGTAGATACATAATTGACTTCTCTTCGCAGAAATGTCTGAAGAGCAATCCGGGAAATGACGCGAATTATTGTTGAAATATTCACGATCTAGCCGTTGTCCCGAAACTTGCAGGGCGAAAAGGTTGTTTTTCACGTCGGAAGACTGATTACCGATTAAAATTGCATTTCGAACATTTTCTACGGGTGTCTGAAGGAAGGAAGATGGAGGATTCCATTCTTTGGACAGCGGCCAATCAAGCGGGTCAATGGAATCGTAGTGGCGCAGCGTCGAAATGTTTAATTAATGAGTCAGATCGATTCCGTAATTTGGCTTTATAATTCTGTTTCTTTCGAGTCGGATTAATGTTTTACATCGGCCGCGAGCCACCCCGGTCATTTATGAATAAACCAGACGTTATGCAAATCGTGAATTGTGATACGATGAATGAAATACGGTCGAAATGTGTAGGGATATTTAAAAATGGCCGGGAAATTTCTATCGAGCGATCATTGAATTATTCATTAGGATATGGACGTTATGATGCCGATGCGAGTTCGAATATTTTTCAAAGACAATGTGTGCAAGACATTAATTGTGTGCAATTAAAACAAAATCGAGCTTCAATTTTAGCTTCTTAACTTTTGAGCTAGATGAACTATTAATCTAGTCACAATTGTATTTATTTTATATCTAGAAATATTTTTTGCGATCACCTCTTTGTTATATATTTTATAGAGGCATTTATTTTATACCTTGAAATTTATTCTTAACCATGTATTTCTTAAAATTACGTTTATTTTAAGACTTTATGTTATATCTTGTCTATTTTATTATTATATATTTTTTAGAGGAGAGAGACTTACGTTTGTTTTAAGCATATTTCGTAAGGGAATTTTGAATTATTATTTTATAAGTTACCAAAAGCATTACGAAAAGCCCAAATAAATGGACTATTAAAAAGTGTGTCGTATTTTATTACTAACGTTCAGTATTAATAATATATAGCAACATAAAATTTAGAATTCAGCCTTGTAACACATCTGTCTTTAACGACTGTAATGCTACATGTCAATTAAATAATTAAGTCTGATAATTAAATTGCACGGGTTGGAATGATTGAAGGGATAATATCTCCAGCTACTTATATAAATTACGTAGATTTGCAACACCACAAATACAATTATTTGTCATTATCTCAACCATAACGATCGCATCTCATATTTATGCTCGAATAAGTTATATCTTTTCATTTGACATGTAATTGTCAATATACAATATAAAATTGGAAGAATGTGTCGTCTATAATACTATATAATATAATGAATACTTTATAGAAAAATTATAAGATTACTTATGCGTAAGTAATGCGGCTAACAATTTGAGAACCCACTGTATTATGATTAGACTGCGGATCTTTATGCAAAATAAAAATATTCTACTTCAATTGCAATAAACTGTGAAAAAGTGAAATATAGAAATTGATTTTCTTCCTCGAATCTTTCCACTGTTTGAAATTACACCTCTTCATTTTTATCATAAATATAATAAATAGCATAAAATCCGCAGTCTAATTATGATATTTCAATAACGATGGTAGACAAAATCAATTTGATATAAATAAAAAAGAAATTTGTGTTAACCATTGAAAGTCTCATTCAAAGTTAAAAGAATATTTCTGCGACAGGAAGGACAATCAAAAATGAGGGAGACTTTATGGAAATATGGGGGCGTGTATTATTATCGAGTACGGAAAGAAATTGACGTACTTTGATAGTAAAAAACCATGGAGAATAGTTCGAGGGGAGCCCGGAAGTGGGTGACGGAAGAAGAGTTTTCGTTGGGAGGCATTTTATAATCGCGCCGTTGAAAATATTACGCCGCGGGCTTGCGGAAGTTCCTTGCCGCGATGAAAGGAGGCAGCAAGTCTTTCCTTTCATCCCATTGTCGGTCGACCAGAATATATATTTGCTAGTTGAGGGAGGCGGGAACGGGGCGAGGACCACGGCGAAAGACGCTTTCGACGGACCCGTGAATTTATTTTGTCTTGGCTCGCGAGCCATTAGCGGAATTAAGGGGGAATTAAAACGCATTACCTCGGACCGGTCCAAAACATCTTCTGATCCGAAACTTCTCAAGAATAATAATTACAGTGCGCTTTGTCCGTTTGTTCCTACCGCAAACGGATAAAACCGAGAGATGCTTTCCCACAAAATGAGAAGCACACAAAAGCTCCGACCCAAATGATTTTAAAAATGTATTTTCTATATAAAATTCTATATAAAATTCTATATAAAATTCTATATAAAATGATCACTGTTATTTTTCAGATTTCGTTTCTTAGAATTACTGGAACTAAAAATGTTTTTTTGAGAAACTTTTTTAATATACTTCTTTATACAAGCAAAAATTTTAGCGAAATGGAGAAATTCAATCTTTTTACCACACTTATACAGTGGACGAAATTTCTATAAGAACATCATAATTTATTGCCAAAAGTTCATTTATTCGGTAAATTTATGTTAGTATAGTATGGAAAGCTTATGAACACCAATGTATCATTACGCGTAATAGCGTATGTAAACAAATTCGAAAGTTCTCAGTTTATAAAGAAAAATACTTGAATGCTGATCGTAGAAAGTACGAAATTTGTATAAGAACGATAAATTTTTCTCAGTTCTGTATCATTATTACTACAAGAAACATCGTCCATACCTCAGACAGAGTAAGCACTGAAATTTAAATACAAAATTTTTTAACATACATAAAATAATTTTTCATTTATTAAAATGCCACGCGCAAAAGTTTCAAGTTCCGAAGAAAGAATAAAAATAGATGCATATCACGATGCAGGTTTCTCTATTCGAGAGAGCCAAAAAAATTATAATAGATCTAGTACTTGTATACATCATTTTCTAAAATTGCGTGAAAAATATGGCAAAAACCATTATACAGGTGGAAATACGAAACTCCAAGGCGTGATCGTTCTCGTATTTTTAAAGAAATATCAACTAATAATAGCACTGCCAGTGAAGTAACAAGAGTTTTGAAACTGCCAGTAACTACACGACGTGTACAGCAAATATTGCAACACGATACACGGTTAAAATGGAGTAAAAAAGTAATGAAGCCACCTCTTACCCAGGAGCACAAAACTGCAAGATTAAAATTCGCAAAAGATCACATGACCTCGCGTCAAGAATGGAAAAATGTTATATTTTCCGATGAAAAAAAATTCAATCTAGACGGTCCTGACGGTTTTAAATACTATTGGCATGATTTACGTAAGAATAAAGCCGTGGCAATGAGTAGGAATTTCGGCGGTGGAAGTTTAATGGTGTGGGCTGCGTTTAGCTATAATTCAAAAACACCAATATGCAAAATTTGTACGAGAATGAACGCAGAAAAATACATCGCCCTTAGAAGACACTTTAATTTGGTTCATCGAAGAAAATCATGACGACAACGTTATTTTTCAACAAGATAACGCAACAATATACAATGCTAAGAAGACTCAGGACTGGTTTAGACAAACGAATTTGCAACTAATGAACTGGTCGTCACGTTCCCCCGATCTAAATCCAATAGAAAATTTATGGGGAATCCTATCACGAGCAGTATATAAAAATGGAAAGCAGTATAACAACATTAAAGAGTTAGAAAACGCAGTAAGATATGAGTGGAATCAAATCCATAAAACAACGTTGCAAAAATTAGTTTGTAGTATGGAAAATAGAATATTTGAAGTGATTAAATGTAATGGTGGAAGTACTAAATACTAATATTCTAAATTTAGTTTTTTGTTCGAATTTATTTGACTGTTCTTATAGAAATTTCGTTAAATTTATGTACATCAAGTTCTAATATTTTCTTTATAACAAAAATAAAGCAGTTTTTTTGAATTCAGAATATTGATTTCTGCTTTCTTATATTCCTTAATTATTTTCTAGCCTCCTTTTAATCATATTATCAAAATGCTTGACATTTTTGTTCAAAATAGTAGTGTTCTTATAGAAGTTTCGTCCACTGTATTAGTTTGCCGAGTTGTTGTCGTTGTCGATGTTGTTGCTGTTGTATGCGTCAAATCTTGTAATCGAATTTTAAATCACTTCCCGATGAGCTAGCTGAAATTTTAAATATAGCTCAGAACTGGATGACAATGCAATATTAAAAAAAAATTTTAAAAAAGCTGTGCGTTTAGGAGAAAAAAAAATTTTAATATTAACCGTCACACCTCTCGCCGGCTTTCCCTACTTCCCTACGCGTTCCTACTCCAACTCATCCCCACTCCACTGACCCACTTCGCACTGAAGAAGCTCAGTCCCATTCCGGACTTCATCAAGAGACGTCGGACTAAAAAGTAGAAAATAAAAAATATATAAAAAAAAAACCTTTTAAAAACCACGCTTATATTAAAATGCACTAAAAAGGAGAAAATAATTTTTATAGACATTAGTGACTACAAATAAAAGCATGGAGCGCCCACGAAGATTACGTCAATATAGTTTAGCGCTCCACGCTTTTATTTATAGTCACTAATGTCTATAAAAATTATTTTCTCCTTTTTAGTGCATTTTAATATAAGCGTGGTTTTTAAAAGGTTTTTTTTATATATTTTTTCAGTATTATAATCTCTCTAAATCTCAATCTTACTATTAGATCTTTATGCATTTATGAAGAAATTGGCTGGATGAAATATGAAACAATAAAAGATTAGAAAAATTCAAGATTGTTGTAACGTTGTTTTTAATGCAACAAAATCATTAAGGGATGAAATCAATTTTTATTTCACTCCTGCTGCCCGCAATCAATGCAGAACATTTTTATTTTACAAAGATTTTTTACAAAATCTTAGCAAATTCTTATTTTACAAAGATTTTTATTTTATTTTATAAAGATCCGCAGTCTATATACTTATTATCCTGGTGTTCACTGCAACAACACTTTATCTTATATTCAAAATTTTGTATTTTAATCTTGAATCAGTCTTTACGTATGCCGTGAAGTATATTATGAAATGAAAAAAAAGAAAAGAGAGAAATTAGAACACTAACATTTTATGCAGTTCGATTAGTTTTATAAGAATTATGAATGCAATAAAATGTACAGTTTAATCAAATTCGATATCGTTTGCAGTTCATTATTAGTTTGGTTTCTACAATTAATTCAATTAACTCTTAGATAACTTGATTTTGCATAAAAATTCGGAATTCAATAACAATGACATATTTAGATTAGTCAAGGTTCACACAGTTGGCTATTACGTGTGTCAGGTGGTAGATAAATACGTAACGTGTAAAGAACGTGCGAAATGTTTACAGTATTATACAATTTGTATGTGCGGGATGAGTCGGTCAGTTGTGAAACAGGTTATCTCTTGTTTGGTTAGACGGCAGTTATGCAAGAGAAAGTTGAGTGGCAAGAGAAGGTCTACCTTGGTGTGTGCCTCCTCTACGTAAGTGCAATGACACCCCTAAAAAGTGCAGGTGCACTTTCCGTGAATGGGACTCGGGGCATGATCAATAACGTGGAGCAGAGACACGCTTTTTTCCGAATGTGATGTATACTTTGACATTATACTATATTTTTAATTATTGTTCTGCTAACTAAATTGTTATATCTTTGACGTATTTTATTATAGTACATGCTTTATACGAATCTACTAGTGACAAAATTGAAGATAAAAATTGAACTTATTGAATGGTTAAATATTGTAATTATCCCAAAAGATATTTGTAAAAGATACTCAAACAATATATTTTTAATTATTGTTCTGCTAATTAAATTGTTATATCCTTGACGAATATTTTATATCAATCTACTAGTGACAGTAAAAATTGAACTTATTGATTGGTTACATAATTATCCCAAAAGATATTTGTAAAAGATACTCAAAGAATATATTTTTAATTATTGTTCTGCTAACTAAATTGTTATATCCTCGACGTATGTTTTATGTCAACCTACTAGTGACAAAATTGAAGATAAAAATTGAACTTATTGAATGGTTCAATAATTATCCCAAAAGATATTTGTAAAAGATACTCAAAAATATGTTTTTAATTATTGTTCTGCTAATTAAATTGTCATATCCTTGACGAATATTTTATATCAATCTACTAGTGACAGTAAAAATTGAACTTATTGAATGGTTAAATAATTATCCCAAAAAATATTTGTAAAAGATACCCAAAAGATATATTTTTAATAAATGTTCTGCTAATTAAATTATTATATCCTTGACGTATGTTTTATGCCAGTCTACTAGCGACAAAATGGAAGATAAAAATTGAACTTACTGGACGGTTAAATAATTATCCCAAAAGATATTTCTAAAAGATACCCAAAAGATATATTTTTAATTATTGTTCTGCTAACTAAATTGTTATATCCTTGATGTATGTTTTATGTCAATCTACTAGTGACAAAATTGAAGGTAAAATTGAACTTATTGAATGATTAAATAATTATCCCAAAAGATATTTGTAAAATATACCCAAACGATATATGTAAATTATACCCAAAACATATATTTTTAATTATTGTTCTGCTAATTAAATTATTATATCCTTGACGTATGTTTTATGCCAGTCTACTGGCGACAAAATTGAAGATAAAAATTAAACTTACTGAACGGTTAAATAATTATTCCAAAAGATATTTATAAAATATACTCAGAAGATATATGTAAATTATACTCAAAAGATATATTTTTAATTATTGTTGTGCTAATTAATCCTTGATGTATGTTTTATGTCAATCTACTAGTGACAAAATGGAAGATAAAAATTGAACTTACTGGACGGTTAAATAATTATCCCAAAAGATATTTGTAAAAGATACCCAAAAGATATATTTTTAATTATTGTTCTGCTAACTAAATTGTTATATCCTCGACGTATGTTTTATGTCAACCTACTAGTGACAAAATTGAAGATAAAAATTGAACTTATTGAATGGTTCAATAATTATACCAAAAGATATTTGTAAAAGATACCCAAAAGATATATTTTTAATAAATGTTCTGCTAATTAAATTGTTATATCCTTGACGTGTATTTTATGCCAGTCTACTAGCGACAAAATGGAAGATAAAAATTGAACTTGCTGAATGGTTAAATAATTATCCCAAAAGATATTTGTAAAATATACTCAAACGATATATGTAAATTATACCCAAAAGATATATTTTTAATTATTGTTGTGCTAATTAAATTGTTGTATCCTTGATGTATGTTTTATGTCAATCTACTAGTGACAAAATTGAAGATAAAAATTGAACTTATTGATTGGGTACATAATTATCCCAAAAGATATTTGTAAAAGATACTCAAAAAATATATTTTTAATTATTGTTCTGCTAACTGAATTGTTATATCCTCGACGTATGTTTTATGTCAATCTACTAGTGACAAAATTGAAGATAAAGATTGAACTTATTGAATGGTTCAATAATTATACCAAAAGAAATTTGTAAAAGATACTCAAAAAATATATTTTTAATTATTGTTCTGCTAATTAAATTGTTATATCCTTGACGAATATCTTATATCAATCTGCTAGTGACAGTAAAAATTGAACTTATTGAATGGTTAAATAATTATCCCAAAAGATATTTGTAAAAGATACCCAAAAGATATATTTTTAATAAATGTTCTGCTAATTAAATTGTTATATCCTTGACGTATGTTTTATGCCAGTCTACTAGCGACAAAATGGAAGATAAAAATTGAACTTGCTGAATAGTTAAATAATTATCCCAAAAGATATTTGTAAAATATACCCAAACGATATATGTAAATTATACCCAAAAGATATATTTTTAATTATTGTTGTGCTAATTAAATTGTTATATCCTCGACGTATGTTTTATGTCAATCTACTAGTGACAAAATTGAAGATAAAGATTGAACTTATTGAATGGTTCAATAATTATCCCAAAAGATATTTGTAAAAGATACTCAAAAAATATATTTTTAATTATTCTTCTGCTAACTAAATTGTTATATCCTTGACGTATGTTTTATGCCGATCTGCTAGTGACAAAATGGAAGATGGAAATTGAACTTGCTGAATGGTTAAATAACTATCCCAAAAGATATTTGTTGATTACGTTATAGTAGCGTAGGTTACGATAGTAGCTTCTCGACTGGCGATTGTGATTTTCTTGTGCACGAGCGATATCTATGTACGCAGAAAGAAGGTTAAACATTAACGAGCGTCAAGAGACTGTCTTCCACCACGTTCTCTCAGTAAACAAAAATGTGAATGAAAACAATTTATCCAACAGACTAAAAGTTTCAAGACGTTAGGTTCAGCGTAGGAGCCATTATCGAGCCAAGTGTATTCTCAAAACGCGGTTCTATCTCCGTCGAAGAAAGCTGGCCATTCCCAGATTCGTTTCTCACGTAAGCCCGTTTGACTCATCTCGGCCAGTGGTTAGGGTTAACGATTAGGTCAACGACCTCTCCGGAGACTGTTAGGCCGTCTCGTGGGGCGAGCATTTCCTGGGAACGATAGGAGGCACACGCCGTTTTTCAAGAATCCGTCTCGTTATAAATATCGCCTAGTCGACGGCGGTGGCGATCAGCGCAAGAGAGCAAGACCACGCGGAACCTCACTATTTTTAGTCGAACCTTTAAATGAGTATCTGACATCTGGCTCGTAAGGGATCAAGGGTCGTTTTTATAGTTAGAATCCGCGGACCGTAAATACCGCTCGCTTCCTAGATGGAATCAGAATAGATCAACCTCGTTGATCACTGGAGAAATCCAATAATTGCGACCACTTCTATCGTGCAAGATTGAGCAACGTTTCCGGGGACACGGAAACCGCGTGCTTATCGGATGCCATCTTCTTCCCTTTGTCATACTCTTTTAGCATTGTCGACGCTGATTTTCCTTTTAATCTTTCCCTGTGACGTTGTCGGACCGGTTGGGACCAAGAGCTGCTGAACTCTGGTCTTTACCGATCAGCCAGATTTTCCGAAAAGAAGTCCCGACGAGTGTTTTTCACAGTTATGTTAGCTTGCATTCTTTTTTTGCGGGTGTAACAAGTGTTGAAAATCGTGTAAAAGGATATCGAACGTGTTGGAATTGCGAAAAGAAAATATTATGAAACGTGTCGGAAATAAATTTTGTATTTTCTTACAACGGTTTTAACTATGTAGACAGATTTTTAAAAGGTCCATTTGTTTAGATGTTGTCCTGAATATATATACTGTAGAACGATTTTAACTGTGTACACAGATTTTTAAAAGAGCCATTTGTTTAGATGTTGTACTAAATGTATTTTGTATTTCTGTAGAAAGAGCCATTTGTTTAAATGCTGTACTAAATGTATTTTGTATTTTTGTATAGCAATTTCGACTCTGGGGAACAGATTTACTAGAAAATTGTTTGTTTGAATAATATACTAAATGTTTTGGCAGTCTGTCATTCGAATGAGTTTCGTAAGTTTGATTTTAGGGGTTGTTTCCACCCCTCCAGTAGAATTTATGGTAGCTAAGAAAATTATAAGTATTTTTATAAAGAGTAAATTTTGACAGATTAGATATATTACCAATTTTATAAATACTGCAAATATTCGAAAATATTACATGGACCCTTGAAATATTGGAAATATGCAAATATTACTAACCTGTAAAGTATCTTTATTTCTAAACTGTAACCTGTCTAAAGTGTCAATAGTTGACAAATGAGAAATGATAATGAAATATATACCGTATCAATTATAGTGATGAATTAATTTGATAAAATGATGGATTATATCCATATAAAATAAATGCTAATACATTACATTCTACCTAATAAAATTATTGACGAAGAGAAGAACTTTTTAATAATAAAGTTGCAATGTATTAATTGTCCAGAATATCCTCTCAACTGATTGCTAAATCAGTCGACAACCAATTTGTTTCGACCTAACCCATACCTATAACTTTTGCAACCAACATAAATAAACAATACTGTAAATAGCTCGCGTCATTGGTTTCCGTTTACAGCTAACGACTTCCCGTAATTTCCTCGATCCTATCAATATTTTCATGTATTTTTCTCTCTCGTACCATTCCCAACGTGATAATAACGCTCATTTAATATGCTTGTTTAATTCTTGGACATTATATAAACCGATTATCTGAAACTGCATTTCAGAGAAACGTAGTAACGTGAATTGCTATGTTGATTAGTAAGAAGAATTGGACACTCGATTGGCAAGAATGCAATAATATATTTCAATATAATCAATTAATCTTTTCACGATATTAACATGTCGAGAGATGAATGTTTTCAGTAATTCATCCCGAACAAAAGACGTCAACATACATAATCTCCAATTTGTAACATCGCGGTCGTAAACTGAAGAACAATACCCTATAAATCTTGCGGAACGCAACAGATTCCCGAGCCAATAATGGTAACAAAGAACAGGGACCTTGAAGATGACAGTACGTCAGCTTTTTAGACTCTGACCATACTGATCATTGATAGTGAGTCCAGTAGTTTGTCAGATCAATGTAATGAAAGGCGAAATGATAGGAGGAGAAACAATATGATCTTCTTTAGCAAATTCTAGAGCGTCGTGTTTTTCTTGAATTCCTAAGAAACATCATATTATTCGACTTACCTGACTTATCCGACTCAAACTAATCGAGTCACTATTAACCTCTCGCCGTATTTTAACGAGTCACGCTCGTCATGAAGATTTCAAACAAAGCTTAAGAAATATGAAGGCTGCTCTTTACTTCAACGGACTCAAAATTTTTGCCTTTCTCTTATAAATTATTATGTATTTCGCATGAAATCCAATAGATTTGTACCCGGGGAGCCTGCAGATCGAAGTTTCGATCCTGTAGGATCAATGGTTCAGGAGTTATGGGTTGCTTAAAGTTGAGCAATCTGCAGTGTTTTTGATAGGCAAGGGCGCCGCCATATTGGTTTTTAGTGACGATCGCGCGCCGCTTACCGAGCAGAACGTTAATGCTGATAATATAGAGCAGGTATTGCGATTGTTGTTTGAATTTTGGAAGACATGGCTGCGATGTTGCGTTTTAACTGATCTGGGTTAGGTCTGGATTAGGCCTGAGTTAATTGTATTTCGCGGTCCTTTGATCCTTGCAAGCCCATATAGAGTATTAGAGTAGAGTTGAACCCTAACCTAACCATAAAGGGTGTCAGGGAAAGGTGTGGGTAAGTCTCTGGTGTAGCTGGAGACAGAATAGGGATATAGAACTCAAAGACACATGTGATGGTTTTATGGTGAAGTGGGGGGAGCCAAAAAGGGCAGGTGAGGCATACCTGCAGGTCCGAAGGTGAAGGGTCCGACGTCCGCCACGAGCCGTAAAAAAGCTCAAAAATTAGTAAATAGGTAGAATGGCCTACTCACCAATGACGACCACTCCCTGTTTAGTAGATCGACCACTCTGAAAGTTGCCCGGGCTATAAAAAGCAGAGTCTGGGGATCGAAAGCTGTGGAAAACGCAACCCCAATAGTGGGCCGAGTGCCGGCAGCGCCAATTGTGATACTGGTGATGAAAGATCCGGTGTGCCCTAAGGAAGAGGGGGGTGCGCCGAGTCGCCCCTCCCCGCAGGGCCGGATTAAGCCAGCGCGGGGCCCGTAGCAAATGTAACCAGGAGGCCATAGGTTTTGCATGACAATATCATAAAAACAAGAAAAAATGAATGACCTTTTTATTTTAGCAAAAACTTCTGTAAACGGTAGCCAGGGCTATTACACAATTTTACAAGGTAAACATTTTCTGCTGCAAGCGCGGGGCCCCCAGAAGCGCGGGGCCCCCAGAAGCGCGGGGCCCGTAGCATTTGCTATTCCTGCTACTGGGCTTAATTCGGCCCTGCCTCCCCGGCAAGCAACACTACTACTACTACTACTACTACTAGGCCTGAGTTAGGTTTCTGTAAATACTTTTACGGAATAGGATATGTCCATAGAATCAGAGAGAGACCTGATTTGATGCGTCAAGCACCACCACGGGAGCAATACGATCAGTAGGACCCCGGGTGGTGTTTAGTACCGGACGCAGAGGAGAGAAGGTTCTATGGCCTTGGACGGTGGGGTTTTAGTGAGTACGGACAGGAATTTAAGTCCCGTTTACCTCAAATACTAGGTTAGAGGGTGCCGAGTCCCACATTACCCCCCAATCATCATCTTAGGGGGCGGAAATGTACGTAACAGTATTTCCCCACCGCCCTAAAAAAAGAAAAAAAAGGTTTCTGTAAATAATTTCCACGATATTTCTTCTCAAACATTTTCTAAGATATTTTCTCTATGTTAGCGATATTACTGTGTGCCCCTGCTGCCATCTAGCAGTTCTGCTCGGTAAGCGGCGCGCGATCGTCCCGACAAACCAATATGGCGGCGCCCTTACCTGTCAAAAACACTGCAGATTGCTCAACTTTAAGCAACCATAATTCCTAAACCATTGATCCTACAGGATCGAAACTTCGATCAGCAGGTTCTCCGAGTGCAAATCTACTGGATTACATATCAAATACATAATAATTTATAGGAGAAAGGCAAAAGTTTTGAGTCCGACGAAGTATAAAGTTTACCCAATATGAATGTTACGCCTTTCTTTTTAAATAAAATAAAATTTGATTCATTTGTAGTCAATATTTAACCCTTGGACAACGGACGATTTTTATAGCTATAGATTTGGCAATGCTTAGGACCATTCACAGCTCTAATTAATAATTTTTATTCTTCTTTTTATTCATTAGTCTTTCCGATATCTTCAATGAAACAGCTATTCAGTTAGTTTAATTGCCACAAATTGAGTACTTAAATGACAATTTGGATGTTCACTTTAAGGGAATTATAGCTGAGCATTAAAATAAATGTAGCCATACAAAAAATATAAATTTTCTTTTCTCTTCTACGACATTTTTCGGGATAAAGACGTTTTAATCGCTGTAACTGTAAAGAAAATGGTACGGCAAGGGGTTAATCAACAGTATGGTCGGAGTTTAAAAAGCTGACTGCATCAACGAAGATTGAGGATATTTTTGTTTCATCTTTACAGTGAAGGGTCCTCCGGTCGTAACAAACTCGTCCCCTCTTTCGGCTTCCATAAAACGGTAATTCGCGTAAAAACTCGCGGGCATAGTGATCCAGGAGCGTGCCAGCAAAGTCGAAGAAGTTGTAGCCTAGTTGTAGGCAGCGTCTTTCCATAATACAAGCGAAGTTTCTCGATTCCGCGAGGTTCTGACTGAATAATTGAACGATTTCTTGGGCCCTAACGATCGGACGCCGCGTGAAAATAGAATACGAGGGTCGTTAGCAGTCGTTCAAATGAAAATTTGAGCATCCACGGTGGCTGGAGCCAGCGTTCTCGGTATTATCGGTAATTAAGCAACGCTCTCAGCGGAAGAACGGCGCAATTCCAGGCAATTGGCACGACGAACGCACGGGACGCGCTGTTTTCCGAATGGTTATGGAACGGTGCCCGGCAGTTTCGTTGGGTTCACGTGAAACGGAAAGGGATCCGCAGTTTTGAGAAATGCCGACCGCTTATTACCGGAAAAGACGAAATTAATGTCCTGAAATATAAAATACAATAACACCTCCCACCCCTAGCATATTAAATTTTTCCCACGCGGTTTTTCTGTTATTTATTTCACGCTACTGGATTAGATTGCGGATTTTTATGTGAAATAAAAATTGTATCAATTGCAGGCTATGAGAGCTACACAGATATTTAGTTGAGAATTATACGGTATTATTTTTAAATGAGTAATAGAATGAGTAAGTGCAAATAAACAATTGAAAATATCAATGCAGTATTAAATTAAATTATTTAAAATTAAATTATTAAAATTATTAAAAAAGAAATTGTATGTACATATTTCTGGCTTCTACCACTTTTACACAGAGATCCGCAGTATAGGGATAATTGGCCGCAGTCTAGATAACGTTTATGTCAAGTACAGTAGAACCTCGCTTGTTGGAACCCCGTTCGTTGCGTACTAGCGATCCCCACCACGAGTTGTTAGAAGTGTTGAAACTCATGGTGGGGATTGTGCTATTTATTGTAATTTACATAAAAGATTCAAGAATATGTAGAATTTAAAGAACACAAAAATATACAAAACTTCAATAATTCCAAGGATGTAGATAATTTGAATTTTCCATGTCCCGAGTTTCATCAAATTTGGTAAATTTGGACCTTCACCTTGACATATGTTATTAACAAGAACATTCTGAACAATTTTTGTCATTACATATACCCGGTGCTCGGCTTTAGTTTCCGAGATAATTGCTAATACTGTATTGCATTTTCCGTTTTCGTGCACGCTCCGTGGCAGCGTAAACCTGTTCCGGGGCCGCATCTGTTTATTTTTTGTTTGTAAACACAAACAAAAAATGTTTCACACGCACCCAGTGTTCGTAAAAAGAAGGTTCTCACATTATACAATATAAAATCAACTGAAACCAATACAGCATACATGTATTATATTATCGCATTTGATTGTAAAACAAATTGGTATTGGTTTCAGTTGATTTTATATTTTATATGTGAGAACCTTCGTCTCAGAAACACTGGATGCGTGTGAAACACTGGGTGGGTGATTGTCGCTTGTGGTATTGTGTGTTAGATAATACATGTATGCTGTATTGGTCTCAGTTGATTTTATATTGTATAATGTGAGAACCTTCTTTTTAGAAACACTGGGTGGGTATGTGTGGTATTGGTTAGTTTATATTGAAATAATTCAAAAACTCACGAGACTTGTAACTAACGCACTGATGTATACACTGATCGCTACTGGTTCGTACTGGATCGCACATGGGTCACATTCGGATATATGGGTTCTTGCTATGTTTGTTTACCTAAGGTGTAGCTCGTTCGAAACTATGACAGCCTTATGTTGCCACGGAGCGTGAAAGAATACGGAAAATTCAATACAGTATTAGCAATAGTCTTTCGCGAATATCTCGAAAACTAAGACCGAGCACCGGGTAGTTGTAATGACAAAAGTTGTTCAGAATGTTGTCCTCGACAACATATGTCAAGGTAAAGGTCATCGGAGCTGCCTGCCCGAGTAGTAAACGAAAGGTTTACCTCAAATTTAAATGGGTCCCATGGAAATCACCGACACAAATTTCCCCGACACGGTTTTCACCGACAACATTTCACCGACTCCAGATTTGACCGACAATAACTTTGGCCGGCAACGCCTTTAACCGAAAACGACTTTAATCGACAACGATTTTAACCGACTTTGTCCGGCAACGATTTTGACCGGCAACGACTTTAGTCGACGACAGTATTATGTTATTGTTGGTTATTATTGTCGTCGGCTAAAATCGTTGCCGGTCAAAATCGTTGCCGGACAAATTCGTTGTCGATCAAATTCGTTGTCAATCAAATTCGTTGTCGATCAAAATCGTTGTCGATCAAAATCGTTGTCGATCAAAATCGTTGTCGATCAAAGTCGTTTTCGGTTAAAGTCGTTTTCGGTTAAAGGCGTTGTCGGTCAAAGTTGTTGTCGGTCAAATCTGGAGTCGGTGAAATGTTGTCGGTGAAAACCGTGTCTGGGAAATTTGTGTCGGTGATTTCCATGGGATCCAATTTAAATAAATCAAGAATGTACAGTACTTCAGAATTTAGAAATTATTCTAGGAATTTGAAGGACGAAAGTACGCTGAGAATGTCAGAGGTTCCAAGCTGTTTCGACTGTAATTAATTATCAACGCGATGAAAAATGATGGTTGAGCCGCAACATCAAAAAATAAGACCATTAGGTTGAAAGACCATTAAGACTTCGCCCGGTAAAAAATTAGTGACGCATTAGCTGGTGAGAAGAGCCGAAACGTCGACATTTCTCGGGTAGATATTTATCCCAAACTAGACCATCGTCGTGCCAACGACCCGGATCGATCCGATCGAACCCGAAGGAACGCGTTATCCTGCTCCCGCAGGACGACCACGTTCTTCGTTCAGTCTTTTCGCGAAATATGTCGCCGCGGAGAGATGCATTCCAGTTGTTGGAACCAGGCTGGCCAAGGAATTCGACCCCGATACGAGAAAGTGCTTTATGCTGTCGCGGAAGACAAAGGCCACGGATCCCCAAAGTGTCCATAATTCTTTCCAACGGGACTGACACGCGAGGATATAACAAGGATCGGAGACATTTTTTCGATTGGCGACCTACTTTCATGCGTGGTCCTGGACTTCGTCCTCGACCATGCTTTTGTAATTCTAGTTTCATTTAGAAACTATAATTTCGAAGATTAATACTCGCATCAACACCCGAAGATTCAAATTGGAAAATATAATGACAGTATTGTTAAGTTATTTCCTGGACTTCGTCCTCGACCATGCTCCTGCAATTCTAGTTTCATTTAGAAATTATAATTTCGAAGATTAATACTCGCATCAACACCCGAAGATTCAAATTGGAAAATATGATGACAGTATTGTTAAGTTATTTCCTGGACTTCGTCCTCGACCATGCCCCTGCAATTCTAGTTTCATTTAGAAACTAGAATTTCGAAGATTAATACTCGCATCAACACCCGAAGATTCAAATTGGAAAATATGATGACAGTATCGTTAAGTTATTTCCTGGACTTCGTCCTCGACCATGCTCCTGCAATTCTAGTTTCATTTAGAAACTATAATTTCGAAGATTAATACTCGCATCAATACCCGAAGATTCAAATTGGAAAATATGATGACAGTATTGTTAAGTTATTTTTACCAGGAAGAATCTTTTAATCGACCAAAGAGATATTTCTTTAAATATTTTATAAAATGACACAAACACTATTTAGTAACTAAGAAGATTGGATGACAGTCGCTTTCGTTATCATTATGAAAATTTTATTCATCAAAATTTCTCTCTATCTTTAACTATTTTGACAAATTGAAATAACGTCATAAATAATTCGTCAACGTCAAAATAAACGTCGAAAATAATTGTCTTAATGTATCTACTGTATTGTCTCGTGCAGGGCTACAAATGTAGGACTTCAAAAATATGTAATTCCATTTAAAAACACTAGGTTGAACTTCAAATCTCTTAAGAAACCAAACAACTTTTGCCGGAAACGTTTATTCCTGTCTCCAAAAATGTAGAAGTTATTCAGATGGCTCGTCTTATAATTAGGTGACTCACTGTGTACGGTTTGACGAAGTACAATAATGTCGCGTTATTTTGCAAACAGCTGTGTTCTGCACGGAGAAATATCGTGCAGGGACACTATTTTTTATGACTGACAATGAGTCTACCGCGCCGGAAGTACAAAGGAAGCCGAACGTAGAAAAGGACAGCATGTAAACACGGATCGCGCTGTCCTTCCTTGCGCCCGAAACTTTCATCGTCAATTAAACCACTAAATACAGTTGAAATTATATCGTGTTTAGTGTCATTTTAATCAGAAAAATTCCACAAATAAGTTGGTGAAAGTCTCATAAAAAAATAATGAAAAATAACGAAGTTTTGTAATTGGATTAGTAGTGGTTCACACCGATATACCCGAGCCGAGATCAGATTACGCGGCATGTTTACACTGCTCGGAGACCGATGCAGCTCGAGCTTCGGGACCCCTGCGGCGTTGCTCCTCAATGGAGGGGGTAGCAACTTGACAAATTCTGGGTCGCTGAGAATTAACGCGACTTTACTGTAGTTCCATTTAAAAACACCAACTTGGTTGAACTTCAAATCTGTAAAGAAACCAAACCACTTTCGCCTGGAACATTTATCCCTATCTTCAAAAATGTAGAAGTTATTTAAATGGCTTGTCCTAGGTGTGTCACTGTGTTTGACAAAGTGTTTGATCATTTTCAGTTGAATCGCGACCCCGCATTCCATCAGCTGGCTCTAAAAAAGTCGCTCCCGTTCAAATCAGCTACCCTAATATTACCAATTTCTCCTAGAAGCCGTCCGACCGAATGAACACCGCCATCACTTCGTTAACAATTCAAGTACAGAGGGAATCCCTCGGAGATCTAGCGAAAGCAAGTCGATGTATCACTGCCGCGAACTTCTGGGGGGACGATCTACGGATCGTCTTCGGTAAGCGTTGCCAATGGAGGTAGCGGCAGCGATTTAAAAGCGTCGTTAGAAACTCGTTTCGCCGGGACCATTTATCACCGAACAGGTCGAATGCATATTCCTAGGGCCGGAAGCGTGTTTACGGACACACGGTGTTCCATTCCGACGCAGCCCCCGGATTTATCATCGATTGTTTTCGCCGGCGAAAGATTGCGAACTGGGTCAAAGCCGATCACCGCGCAATCGCGAAGAAACACGTACTCCACGGATACACACGGACACGTAACAATTCGTTCGATTCGGAGGTCTCCACTCGCGGCGAGGCACTTTAATTAGACGTTTTAATTGGTAATTAGGAGAGATAGGAGTGGCGTCCCCGCGCGTCGGGCCTCCGAAAATTCCATTGCTCGTTAGCGATCGGTCCCCCTCGCCTCCTTTTTGGTAATTCTCCCCGTCAGTCGAAGTTCCCCTACCACTGTAAGAGAGTCAGGGATCTTACTTTGATCATTGGACTCGGAATCCGGTGTCTACTGAGAGAATACTTTGTGAACGGATCAACTGATTGCTGGAGGACACTCCAACGGCCTATCCCAATTCAAAGCAAACTGGTCAGAGCCAAACTGGTCAGAGCCAGAAACAATCAGCTCCCCTTCGACCGTGCGATACATGAACTTCCTATAAAGGTATACAGGGTCTCTCATGTGTCCAGTCGCTCTGCTGAATTCTTCAGTGTGCTAAAAGTGATTCGATGTATCTGTCAAGGGTAAGACTTTCGGATTGCCCCACCAAGCTTCTCGCATCTGTTACACATAATTTTGATGTGCTGAATACGAAAAATGACCTTTATCGAAAATTGGGAATTTGTCATTTCCGCCAAAAAATAAAGTCATATTCGTATTCAGCATGTTGAAACGAACAGAACGACGTATAGTAGGTACCAAAAGCTTGGATGCAATTGGAAAGTCCTAAAGCAACTATTCAAAGAGTATTCCAGAAAGATCTTACCTACAGAGTACACCATTTTCGATGAATCAATTTTTTAGTTCTACTAAAGCTATGTACAGTTTTCCTTCGATATGAAACGATAATGTTTTTTTCGTAACAAAACAATCTCTATCCCCTCTTATTTTCTTATCCCCGCTTAGTGCCAGAACGAAAGGGTACATGTCATGTTCTATCCTTTTCATGGGACATAGCACTTAAAAATAACGTCAAGCCTGAATAGATACTGTGGCGGCTAACTCCTACCCTCGCCACAAGATGGACAAATAGTCAAAGACCTTTCTCGCTACTACCTGATCCGTCACCGATCCCTATAGATACAGTTCTTAACCGCCTTCCGACATCCCAGCGTCTAAGGCAGGGCCCACTAGATAGCCTTACTGATGAGTCCTCTAGCGGGTCTAGGACGAAACGCTCCCTTCCTTTTCCCCCTCTCTCACACACTTCACAGCCGCTTCTGTACCCTAATTATAATTATAAGTACCCTCATCCGCGATACGTCGAAAGCCGCCCCAAGCCATCGTTTTATATCGAAAGAAAACTGTATGAAGATTTAAATGGATCTACGATCTAGCTACAAGGTCCAGTCAGAAAATAAGTTAACGATTGGTGACATGTAGGCGAATGAATATGATTGTTTTTATCTAGAAGGTGCTAGTAAAGAAACATGTTAGCAGAACATACATCATCATTATTAAAGATGTGTCATATTAATTTGCCAGTATTCTCCCTTCGTTAGCTTACTTTCTGACTCGACTGTATATGTATAATGAAGTCTGACTTAATTTCAGAATTTTTATGCAGATGTTGCTAAATAAACTTGATAAAACACTAATGGAATCCAACAATACTTTAGATTTATGTACAAAACAAATAGCTGTAATAAATTAAACTTTCACCGTCGGGTTCGTGAAAATGGAAGTCTAATAAACATCCTCAGCCTATACATAGATTGCTTAGAGCCATCGAGTCTTATATCGAAAGAGAACTGTATCCCCTAATCTTATTAACCAGTCCAAAACCGAAATTCTCACCACCTAAAAACCTTTCAAATATATGTAGAACGTAACAGGTAGGGTAAACTTAGATGAGGCCCCACAGGTGGATAGACGCCACATTTTTTATACCTTCGACATCGTCAAAGTTGTTATTGGCTCCTAATGCAGAAGCGTCTCTCCTATGTTTAGCTCACAGGTCCCTTTGTTGGTTCACAGGGAGCTAATCTTGTCCTTGGGAGACCGGAACTTGGAGCAAAGTTCCGGCGTTGTATTTAGAATCTCGAGGCTGGGATTCTCGCGCAACACCCTTTGAAGAATCGTCACAAGGTGACCCCCGCAAAGCTACGAGGCAGCTTTGATAAGGCTAGGCAACTTTACCCATAAAAAGACAGCCCGAGAAGATGGAACGATAAGTTAGGGTACTCCCTCTCAATCTCTAGAAAACGAGGCGCGAAGTTGCCACGGTGCTAGAATCCGTCGGTCGATATCGTTGCCTGTCAAGGTAAGAATCGTTTGATAGGGAAGACTCACCGGAAACTGGAGCAAGGATGGATGACCCAGTGACCTGCAGCTTTTTGCCTGATCCGTTCCTTCATCAGCGCCTTCTTGCTGCCGAAAAGCTTCATGGCCAGCTTGTTGTCCGTCGGCTGGAACAGCGCCTGGAGCTGATTCTTCAAGAAACTCTGCTTGACTTCCTGGCCCGGGAGACCCGGACCAGGCTCCTCCTTCGGCGTCCCATAGAGGGACACGTCGTCCACTCCGAAGTGGACCTTCCCGCTGCCCTTGTAATTCATCTCGTTGCCTGCAAAATAA
The DNA here is from genome assembly GCA_028455795.1 of Lasioglossum marginatum. NCBI lineage: Eukaryota > Metazoa > Arthropoda > Insecta > Hymenoptera > Halictidae > Lasioglossum > Lasioglossum marginatum. The sequence continues at coordinate 2,020,436 of CM052257.1, read as the reverse complement.
TAATTTTATTAGCATATGCTCTGAAAACCATTGTCCTTCAGCTCACATTGGGTGCTAAACTTTTATGGGATTCTCTGCTGAAAGAGAACCTCCTTGATGATACGTCTAACTCCCATTAGTATTGAAACACTTTTTATAAGACAACACCTTTTCTTAAATTGGATCATACCATGTTTCCTTGGGAAGTTGGATTACATTACTAGATAATTATAAACAGCGGATCTTTATGCAAAATAAAAATTTTCTTCCTAAACTGCAACAAACTGGAGTCAAATAGAAATTTATTCTCTCTCTTAACATGTTTAATAGGTTCAAAATAATACAACAGTGTTTCTAAATTCTTCTAATATTTTTACTGTTTGATATTTGACACCTACTCATTTTGGTCATAAATGCATAAAGATCCGCAGTCTATAGATAATGTATTGTATACGAAAATTTTTTAAAAATTTGTAACTAACAAAATTTGTAAGTTATTAATAGCTTGTTTTTCGATCTATTCAATCATATATTTTCTAAATATTATTGACGATTAAAACAGTTGCTGTAGAGTTTGTGAAATTAAACGTGTACTTTCATTTTAAAAATATGTATCTAATTAAATTTTTGCACATTCTCGCTGTAAACAAGTTTTAACGCACTTTGATGTTTTTCTATATGTTTGTACGGATAGTAAGTGTTTATGCAATTCTTATGTATATTAATTTGTGCATAAAACATAAAATCAGTCTTTTAATATTGTAATCATTATATTTGTATTTATTGTGGTTTTAATATGCAGAGCATAACCGAAGATCGTAAATAATAAAAATGTGAAAAATACTCGATACAAGCAGGATTATAACACGAATGACCGAGATACGTCATTTTGCAGATTGTAGCAGACGAGGTTTTCAGTCGAGGAAATTAATGGGGAAAATTGAAACCGATATCTAAACGTCAATTTATTACCGTACTGGAATTTATTACTAGCTCCGAATTCAATATGGATTGATGTGTCATAAATTTTACGACGCCACTACAGTTGTTACTAAAATCCCTTGTAGCTATATGTCCTCGCAGTCCGCCCCAGTTTTTTCACCCTCCCCATAAATTGTTGCATAGTTGCAGTGAACTGTGGCCCGTGTTTAGAAAAAAGAAACTACCATCAGTTAAATTTTATTTATTCATACACGTACTGTATCACTATTTAAATTTTATTTATTTATACACGTACTGTATCACTATTTAAATTTTATTTATTTATACACGTACTGTATCACTATTTAAATTTTATTTATTTATGCTGCAATTGATGACTTTAGCTAACTATATTCTGTTTCTAGAGAAAGACATGAATCACAATTTAAAAACTTAATCATTTATAATTTCGGTTTGTAGAAATAAAATATTTTTCATTTCACAATTATCGAATTTTCCAAAATGCATTCCCAAGCTCATATTATAGTAAAAATTGTACAATATGTATCTACGTAAATACAATCTTGTCATTTTTGCAAGACAACATGTGTTGGTCACTGTTAATGCCTGATAAGATTAGCGTAAAATTTTACTTATTTATATGTATACATATACACACGTGCATATGCGGTAAATGTAACAGATAACACTGTCCAACAGCAAAAATGTTTTCATATAACTGTTGGGTGGATCTTATAGAGTTTTTTGCGCTGATTCCGAATCTGTCCTTAATTTTTCTCCTACACGCACAGTTTTTGAGAAACTTGACTTTGAAAAAAAAACCTATTTTTCAACTTTAAACAAATATTGTGATGTTATTATAATAGATATTGAATTGTTCTTGGTAGCAAAAGATTCTATAGACTTTCCCGAATACAGTGATATCCAATATTAATACATTATGAATGTTTAACACTAGGTTTACGGGACCCGTCAAAATGACGGCTTCTAATATTCTTAATGTGCGATTATTGAGATTGTAAAGATGTTTCCCTGAGGAATTATTTACCAAATTTATTTCCTTTGGAATACATTATTGGAGAAATGGCCAAAAATTTGGATAGACACATTCTTGTTATGTTTATACAATAATGTGAAATAGTTATTTCTAGAGCTCCGTAAACCTAGTGTTAAACATGTTTAAATAATCATTAAAGACGGAGAGGCACCACTTTTGCACCGTTTTTTGATGATATTTTTCAATTTAAAAAATAAGGGTCCAGCGAAAAATCGAACTGTATTATGCGATAGAGCAGACTTTTATCTTGGGAAACCACCCTTTAAAATTACCAACGTCGATGTTCTCTTCGTACCAGAAAGCAAAATATCTTCGCCCGACATGAGTTGCCGCCAGTGACGCTCACCACTGCAACGGGCGTTCGACGCGCCGTATCCCGTCGAACGACCGCGCTAGTGGCAGGGCACCACTGGCGGCGACTCGTGTCGGACGATATTTTGCTTTCTGGTTCGGTAAAATCGTCGATATTGGAAACTTGAAAGCATGGTTTCCCAAGATAAAAGTCTGCTCTATCGCGTGATATAGTTCGATTTTCCGCTGGACCCTTATTTTTTCATATAAATTAAAAAATATCATCAAAAAACGGTGCAAAAGTGGTGCCTCTCCGTCTTTAATGATTGTTTAAACATGTTTAAACATTCATAATGTATTAATATTGGATATCACTGTATTCAGGAAAGTCTATAGAATCTTTTGCTACCAAGAACAATTCAATATCTATTATAATAACATCACAATATTTGTTTAAAGTTGAAAAATAGGTTTTTTTTTCAAAGTCAAGTTTCTCGAAAACTGTGCGTGTAGGAGAAAAATTAAGGACAGATTCGGAATCAGCGCAAAAGACTCTATAAGATCCACCCAACAGTTATATGAAAACATAAAAAAAGTTTAAATTTGTTGGACAGTGTAATTTACATTTCATTTAAAAATGAATATAAAGTCCATAATCGGGGTCGAAATGTTTGTAAAAAATCATGTAATAACGACAACGACGATATTTCTAAAAAATTGTGCGAGAATTACAACGAAAAAATTTTTTAAAAATTGTGTAATAATTACAACGACAATATTTCTAAAAAATTGTGTAGGAATTACAACGGAAACATTTTTAAAAAATGGTGTAGAAAACTTTTTAAAAAATGGTGTAATAATTACAACGAAAATGTTTCCGGTGACAAAGTCAGATAGCATATCTCGTTACACGTGCGCTGTTATAGTCTATTCATCATTTCCATTCTCGTAAGCACAGCTAACGTATAATATCATGGAATTACATTTAAGTAGAGCTTCTCGCTAACCGAGCATGATAAGTCTGAAATCAATGAAGTCATACGTGTTGTGTGCAACCAGATAATGACAACAACAGAAATATGCAGCTGAATGCAATAATGAATCTAGTTTACGGTCAAGTTCAGTCGGAGAAACACGTATCGCCCATGTATCGGCACAAAAAATCCCCACCACGGTCATTGACGCACATGCGAGTATGCGAGCTCATTCCGATCTCCCATTGACTTCCTTTCCAGCTCCGAAACACCGCCACGCATCACCGGCGGCCACATGTGAAATGTAAAAACTTCGGGGCACCGTTCACTCCATTAAATACAGTTAACTGAGAGAATTCCCTGCGAGGCTCCTTTCCTGCCATCAAAGATAATTCATACTTCGAACTGGAGATCATGCTCTGAACCACCTATCTTCGATTGCTACAGTTAGGCGAATGTACAAGAATAATATACACTTCCATAAGTCACCTTATTAATATTTCGATGCGATTTTTTTATTACTAAAGGGCCTATATTCTCGAATGAAAATGGTCCTTACTAGTTGTTCCCAATGTAGAGAACCTGTAAATCAAATTTAACAACGATGTCACATTTTTATAAATATCATCTTCCTCAAGATATGCTGCTGCTATCCCTAAGGTGATTTTTCTAACTTATAAATAAAATACATGTACTTCACATTAATTTATGATCATAAAATTTTAAGTTTTACAAATTTAAATATCACACCAATGAAATAATTTTATTTAATAAATTAAGTGTTTATAATTATTAACCTGTACATATTTTCTTTTCATCAATATATTAATTTTTTGCTTCTAGAGCTGCTCATAAGCTGTTTTGACGATGATGGATAAATTAGAGATTCCGAAGTTAAGTAAACTGTAGCTTTGATATTAATAGCGTTAGTATAAATGATGTACAGTAATATAGTGTATAAGCCCCAATAACAATTATTTAAATTTGGTTTATTCAAATTTACTAATATTAATAGGTACGTTTATATGTGTAGAATAATTTAGAGAATCCCAAATTTCTGATATTAATACCTTTAACAAATTAAAGATAATGTAACGCAATATAGAAGTTCATAAAATTTTTAAATTTACTGATTTTCAGTGATTTCTGTGACTGATAAACGCATAAACATCCGCAACCCACCGATTATCATAAGTGACGAAACCTTTCCGAACAGCAGTGTGTACACTGACTCTGTAACATGTATCAGGTGTTCTACACTCTCCCGATCGCACCAACACTGAGCCAATATCAATTAAAATGCAAAAGTGTTCCGAATTAGCATAATTAAATAGTAAGTTCGCATTGCTGGAAGATTCTTTCCAGGGAACAAGAAGGTGACCAGTCCTCGTTAATAAGCACATGAATATTTATCAAAGTAGCAGCGCTCATCGTCGGCGCAAGAAGAGCTTATCCGAAAGTTTGCCGGTAGCTCATTAAGACACGGTTGTTGTGTGTATGAGTAATTATTACCCCGGCGGAAAGATTTCGGAACAAGTTAAACTGAGTTTAAGATCGTCATCCGGAGAGGAAGTTCCGGCGTCGGCAGCGCAAAAACATTAATCGCTTCGAAACTGATTCAGAATTCATCAGTAGACTTCATCTTGAGCACTTGAATAATTACAGTAATAGAAGAAACCCATTACAACTGCAGCAGGAGGAAAAGGCGAAGACTATCTTATCGCGTAACGAGATCCCTCTAACGAAGCAAGAACCTGATCATCACGAAACTTATATAAATGAATAACTGCCGGGCGGAGTCGCGGACAATTTCCGGCCTCAATCATCAAAAACTCACGATGAAACAAGTAAATAATTGAATTAGACAGATTACGTGTTCGTTATATACGAACACGTCCATTTGCCTCAATTTAAAAAGCAGATTTCTATTTTTCGATTTTGCTGTTTTTGCAAGCACAAAATTAGAGATTTATTCTATTTCCATTTATTTATTTAACACTAAACGCACCACCCCCAGTCAAATGATCGGTTTCACAATTTTTATTTTACAATTGTGAAAATATGTATTCGTGAAAAAGCTTCTATTTTATTGGAGATAAAATATTTGTTCTTTGCTTTCGTAGCTGTACTTGCCAAAATTATTTCATTTTTAAGAGGGTGCTGAATAAAAATTATGTTGATTATTTAGATTAAAATGGATTATAGTATACACTAAAATCAACTTGCCACTTTTGAGATTTTTTCGAAATTTTCTAAGTTTATCTATTTAAGTTTTTCGTTTTCACACAAAATTAAAGTTTACAATTCACCTCTACCACATACTTTTCAATAAAAAGCTTGTTGTACTACTTGAATATGAGATAATCGACAACGTCAGGATATAAAAATGAAAGGCCTAATACACGACAATTTACCACAACCGTAAAACCATACTCACTTTCAATCCCCCTCGCGCAACCACGGTCATCGAACAAATCACCGAATCTACAACCTCATCCGCAGCACGCAAACCATCAGCCCTCCACAACGGGCGCCGAATCATCGACAACCATCAAGAAACAGAGACCAGTGTCACATTAATTCTGCCCACTGCATGCCCAATTCTTTCTGGGTTCACCTCAGCAACCCAGATCGTGGTCGCCTAAATCCTGAAGAACAGCTTCGCTGTCACGAAGCATTGGAGGATCACTAGAGATTATTATTAAATAAGTTGTTGTGATTTGGAATGACTTCTATGGTCATTGGCGTGGCCCTCAACAAGAAAATGAAGCAGAATACTCGAAGAAGAAGAATTTTGGAGGAAACTTGGAACTGAAATATCACTAAAAATCCCAATCGACTTGTCACCTTTGAGATTTTTCGAAGTTTCTTTAAGCTTATCTACGTTTTTTGCTTTCACTCAAAATTAAAGTTTACAATTCACCTCTACCACGTACTTTTCAATAAAAAGATAGGTTTATCGACAAACGTCAGGATATAAAAATAAAAATGAAAGACCTAACACTCAACAATTTACCACAACCGTAAAACCATACTCACTTTCAATCCCCCACACGCAACCACAGTCATCGAACAAATCACCGAATCTACAACCTCATCCGCAGCACGCAAACCATCAGCCCTCCACAACGGGCGCCGAATCATCGACAACCATCAGGAAACAGAGACCAGTGTCACACTAATTCTGCCCACTGCACGCCCAATTCTTTCTGGGTTCACCTCAGCAACCCAGATCGTGTCGCCTAAATTCTGAAGAACAGCTTCGCTGTCACGAAGCATTGGAGGATCACTAGAGGTAGCCGAACGATGAACGATAACAAGTACCGCGGGTGTGATAGTGGCGTGGCCTGCTGCCGGGCCAGTTTCCGAAGAACTGCGGAACAGCATGATCAAAGGTCGGGTCCTCGAAAGGATCCTTGACGGGAGATCCTTGTGAATCGAGAAACGAGGGCCACGCGAGAGATCGTGATCCAGGAGGACTCACCGGACTTGTTCGTGCTGTGGGAGCACAATCCCGGCCAACTAGAAACGAACTCGTGGCGGCTACCGTTGCTGTCCTCCAGCTGGTGTTTTCGCAACAACGGCCTTCGGAGATCGTCGAGCCTTTGCTCTTGATTCTGATGGTCCTCGGGCATCGTCCGCAAAACCGCAAACCGACCTGTTCAGGATCGCGAGAACGGTCTCTGCCCCGGTTTACCGCGTAACTGGTCCCCGGAGCAGAGGTTGACTAATGACGAGCGGCACGCGTGCCGCAAAACGAGCAAACGCCGGCGAAAGCCAAGCTGAACGCCAGACAGAGATAGCTGAACGCCAGACAGAGATAGCTGAACGCCAGACAGAGATAGCTGAACAACCACTGACCGGTTTTATTGTGAAACCAGGGGGAACCGCGTGCTTCGATTCTTCGGACAGGCTTCTTCCTTGCTGGACGACGCATGCAGATCGCGCCAAAGCCTTGACACTGGAGGACCACGACTTCGTCGAGACATCGACCCTACTTTCGCCTCTTTTTTCGAGCCAGCCTAAATGTACTTATTACTGCGGGTGTACGTTTCACTGCGGCATTTTTTTCCTAATTAGATTAAAATACGTACAAATAAATATACAATTCAATGAGAATGTATTCTCGTTGGCGAGACAAACAAAATTGGCAATCATTCTCACATTTTTATAATCTCAGAATTTGGGAAAACATCCTTCATAAATAGACAGCGGATCTTTATGCGAAATAAACATTTTCTACCTGAATTGCAACAAACTGGAGTGGAATGGAAATTTATTTTCTTTCTTGTACCTTGTAGTAGGTTGAAAAAAATATAACGGCATTCTTTAATTCTTCTTTTGTGTTTACTATTTTAAATTACACTTACTCGTTTTTGTCGTAAATGCATAAAATCCGCTGTCTATTCATAGGTATTGGGTTGGCAGGAAAGTAATTTCGGTACTTTAAGGTGAAATAAAAACCAATTTTTTTATTCAATCAAATATTTTCAATCAAATAGTTTTGTTCGATGATCTTTTTGCTATCTTTCTGGTAGCTTCATAGAACAAAATGGAAAATATTTGAATGATTAAAATTCATTGTTTGTATAAAAAAATTGGGTTTCATTTCTCCTTAAAATACGAAAATTACTTTCTTGCCAACCCAATAGGTTGTTTCTTCTTTGTTTGAATTCTAATCCACAGTAATTAATAAAAATAAAAATTGTCCGCATTGATTGCAAGAAATAGAAACTAAATAGAATGTTATTTCTTCCCTTAATAATTTTAATAGAGGAGAAATCATATATTGACACCTTCAATTTTTAAAGTTTTCAACAATTTTGAATTTTATCTTCTCAATTTTGCTATAAATGCATAAAGATCCGCAGTCTAGTAATTAGTACATGGTACTTTTTCGTCCACAGCAATAGGTATAAAATATTATCGATTTTATTTTTTCATATCCTCTTATGTTGTATTAGATTTTGAAAGCTACCAATCTTTTTTCATATTCAGAACACATTTTTCCATAATACGTATTATTATTTCATGATAAATTAGGAATAATATTAAAATAAAGTACGACCAATGCATGATACAATAATCAGTACAGTTATCCTAATCTCCTATTCTGAACTCGTCTTGTTCGACGCCCACATGAGCTACCTTTGTCGTTGAGAAATGATAGACTGTCAAAAAGCGTACCCACGGTATCTCCAGTATATTAGTGTGCTCGTGCAAAATTTAATATGGACGAGACAGAATTCCGATAAACTTTCGACCCTCGTTACATTTTTTCCAGATACGTTAATTTTTGCATATTAGTACTACACTCTTGAGAGACCTATTACGCCATTATCGGATTCCACCACGCGCAGACGTCAAGCGAAACTTGAAGACTGATGATTTAGCAAGAAAGACTATAAACATGTGTGCTTGATATGCATAAAAATTTCATGAATGATGCATATAATGGGTGGGCCAAAATTCATGGTAAAGATGGGGTTACAGAGACAGTGCTGCACAATGAAAACCAAAAATAATTCTTTTTCTTAATCAATAATAATTCTTTCCGAGAAAAATGCAATCCAAGGTAATTTTGGTACGCATGCATCTAACTGATGGATATGGTTACTGATGTCGCTGCAAGTCCACTAAAGGTTAAGTGCACGCGCACTTTGAGAAAATTCGAATTGATTTTCTCAAAAACGAGGCCTCAGATGAACCAATTTTATTGTATATTTATTGTATATGCTTCTCTTTATGCTTTTTCGAGGAGATTGCTCATTCGTTCCGTTTGCTGATTGGCAGCCACGCAGCGGGCGTTCGAGGAATCGCGGGAAGATTGAAATTAGGCTAGTCTGTTGGTCCGGAGTTTCGTGATCCTATGGATCCTATGAGGCTCTGAGGGATCCAAAGGGATTAACGAAGTTAGACAGGTTGGAAATCTGGAAATGTCTCGGTGCTTCAGCAGTCTAGGAGATAGCTCGAAATTATTTCGTACTTGCGGCTATGGATAAATGGCAAGCTCCTCCCTTGTCTTTATCCCGCATACTAATTTAAGCACGGTACCCTGCAAATGTGCACAGCATATCTTAAGCGTTTAGGTACAGAACAATAACAATTTTATAATTAATTGTAATTTTATTGTCCATCTTTAGGGTTTATTCCTCTTTCAGTACTGTCCTAAAGTTTTCACGATCTTTTGAGCATTGAAATGAGAAGAAAAATCGTGGAGATTAGACTGTTATTTAATAATATGGTAATTACATAGAAAAGGTCTGCCTACTCCGATTTTGATGAAATTTTAATATGTTATAGATTTCGACATTTTGAACAACTTTCTCCTTTTCCAATATAGGGGGGTCGCTTTTAGTTTCCGAGATATTTGCAAAAGACTATCGCTAATACTGTATTGAATTTTTCGTATTCCTGCATGCTCCGCGGCAACGTAAACACGTTGTGGAGATAAGAAGCGATAATACCACACACACCCAGCCAGTGTTTTACACGCATCCAGTGTTTCTAAAAATAAGGTTTCCGTTATGAAATTAACATTTGCGCCAATTTTCACTATCATATTCGTAATCAGCATGTCAAAATACGTGAGAATCTATAGTATAATTTAGAAACACTGGGTGCGTGTGAAACACTGGGTGGGTGTGTGTGGTGTCAAACCGGCCCTTTCCGCCCCCCTGTTTTCTCTCTCATCTCCACAGCGTCAAAATGTAAACAAACGCCGCACAGTGGGCAATTCGGACGAAATTTGTTTCAAAATCAAAGAACTTTCGATAGAAATAAGATAGGGCGATGAAATTTTTTTTAAATTGAAACTGTAGAATATGGGAAGAATAGGGAGATTATGGTACGAACGTTTTTTAACCTTGATAAAATTCGTTAAACTTGTACAATTTCAATAAAATTGGGTTTTTTCAGTCCAACGCGTGGAAAAAATTTTTTTAATACATACTATACATCATTTCCCGTAGATTTTTTCACGCTGATTTCAAATCTGGTTTCAAAATTTGTCTACGATTTTTGGTTTTTTCAACAAATCGATTTTTGTGACAAGAAATTAATAAAATCATTTTTTCGTTGAAATGATTTTATGACACACTAATTTGAAGGTACGTACATCGTATTCTAATATATAAAACACAATAAAAATAATAATAATAAAGTGAAAAAATCTACGGGAAATGATATATAGCATGTTAAAAAAAATTTTTTTCCGCGCGTAGTAACGGAGAAACCACGTTTTCTTGAAATTCTACAAGTTTAACGAATTTTCTCGACGTTAAAAATTTTCGTACCATAATTTCCCTATTTTTCCCATATTCTACAAAGTTTCAGCTTCAATTTAAAAAAAATTTCATCGCTCTATCTTATTTCTATCGAAAGTTCTTTGATCTTGAAACAAATCTCGTCCGAATTGCCCACTGTGCGGCGGTCACGAGAACGAGAAAATAA
>CM052257.1:1984048-2000787 GCA_028455795.1 Lasioglossum marginatum | reverse complement strand
TGAAGATTTTAGTAAAAACATTTTGGACCACAATCTTCCACATTTTCCAATTGTTTAGCTAGAGGCTGTGCTGCCTTTTAATATCGTAAAGTTCAACGTGAAATATTTTGTGAACATATTGAATATTTTGTAAAAATGGTGAATATAGCTTGACGTTTCAGTTATAAATGATGAGTTTAAAAGTGGGACGTGGACGTATTTGCGGAATGTATCTTCTGGACATTTTCCTATTTCTTGCGAGCACACTTTAAACACAAAGACGGGTTAAGTGTAACCTAGTATCGGCTATGCGAGGGCTAATTAATCTTCCCCCATCTCTTAGCTCAGCTACAGTTGCTGGACAAAATATAGTAAACTAGTAACCTCCAGAGTACCGACATTATTGACGAAGCTAGGGCAATAGTTACGTATGCACAGTATACAGAACGTCCTATTCAGCGTGAAACTACACAAATAGCGATTTCTTGTAACGATTTCTTGTGAAAATATGAGACTGGTACGCCTAATAATAGACCAATAACTAAACTGCGGATCTTTATGCATTTATAGCAAGATTAAGTAGATGGGATTTTAAATTGTTGGAAAATTTTTAAAATTGAAGATGTCAGTATACATATGTATGATCTCTCCTCTATTAAAATCGTTAAGGGAAGAAATAACATTAAATTTAGTTTCTATTTTTTGCAATTGATGCAGACAATTTTTACTTTGCACAAAGATCCGCAGTCTTCTAATAATTAGACTGCGGATTTTATGCATTTGTAGTAAAAAAGAATGAGTGGAAAACGAAATTGCAAATGCATTAGATCAATTTAACAATGTTGTTACATTATTTTCGACTTGTTAAGATTATTGAAAGATGAAATACATTGTTATCTAGCTTCCATATCGTACAAGTGACTTAGAAAAATTTTACTAATAATATAATAAATGGATTACAATTTGTCTACAGTTTGTCCAATAGCTGACAATAGAAAGACAGAATTTTATTCTATTGAGAAATCGGATTATGAAACTAATTAATACAATCTTTGAATAGAACAAAATTTTCCAATTGCGAGTCTGACTCGATATTATAAAGCAAGATCATCGAGAGGTTGAAGATATTTGTACGCCTAGTTGTAGAAAATCAAATAAAGATGCTATAAATAAATAACATTCATCGAGCAAGTTAATTAATAAAAATTTAATTGGACCTAGCATTTAAAGGTTCTCTTCATATTTTCTTGTAGATCTAGAAGGGCGTGACCCGTTATCAGGCGCGGACAAGTCAGATAAAACATTTTATAGCACCATCGCCATCGGCGCGGACGTAGATCAAAGAGCTCGCATGATTTTCGTTTTTTGGCAATAAAGATGTTGACTCTTGGAAATAGTTTGTATGAATTAGCGAAACGAACAGATAGATTAGATGACTATTATACGATCGCTTGTGTATCCGCGAAATCACGTTTTACGATTCTGTTTTGCTTAGTATTCGAGGAATAACCCTATCACCACGTTTTTATTAACTCGCTTTCTTGTCCGTCTGTCTGTTCGGTACAAAAATTTTGCAATTGATTTTAAACTAACTTCCCAATGAGCTGCAGACTTGAAACTTTAAACATAGCTCAGAACTGGATGACAATGCAATATTAACTCGCTTTTTTGTCTGTCTGTTCGTCTAAAAAGTAGAAAATAATTATTTAAATAAAAAAATTTTTTAATGTACCACGTTTTTAAGACGGACTAAAAAGTATAAAATAATTTTTCCTAGCACCATACAGATTCCTAACTCCGTACAGATAGTCCTGGAAATTTGTGATTGTGAATTTTTAATAGCTATGAAAATACTTGTAAGATTTAACCCTTTGCACTCGGAGCTATTTTAACTGGAAAATTAAACATTTCTTCCGACTTAGAATATTTCCATTTCCTATGATTTTTGAAACTTTATGGATATGAAATTGGTATAACACCTCGTACAATACCTAAATGTTTAATAATTGATTAGATACCGACATATTTAATAATGTAAACAATATTTTGAATAATGGTACAGCAATTTTTAGTGGTGCCTCAGAGGGGACAACCGAGTGCAAAGGGTTAAAGCGTGGGGCGCAAGATAATAGTAAGGAGTGTAGAGAGTAGCTGCCGTTGAGAAAACTCACACAACAGTTCATATCATTTGCAGTGCAATCAAATTGTTAGTGACTTAGATGAACTATTCATGCATCAATTATCTATTGCATGCGCCCCACGTTTTTCGTTTTAAATCTTACAAGTATTTTCATAGCTATTAAAAATTCACAATCACAAATTTTCAGGACTATCAGTATGGGACTAGAAAAAATTATTTTATACTTTCTAATCCGTCTTAAAAACATGGTACATTAAAATTTTTTTTTGATTTAAATAATTTTTGTGGATGTACTAGGATTACAACGAGATATCTTAATGTCCCATATTAATACATTTAGTGCCACGTCTACTGAAAATATCACGTCGAATTATTTGTCAGATCTTGCAAATGAATTTTTGCAAAATGTTAGAAAGGTGAAAGATTTTTATGTTACCCAATAAATTATTTTATTGAACTTTTTAATGGCCACTCAAAGTGTTGACGGGTTCTACGGGTGCAGTATATGGATTACGATTTTATTTTATTTGCAAATGAAAAATTAAAGTGTCAATGTTTTCTATTTGTTCGTACCACAAATCTTTTAATGGAGAATAGAATTTTTTATCGCTGTGTTGTTTGCACGAGAAACTATTAAAATATTAAACTATAATCTTGTATGATCCGCTGTCTGCTGATAAGTATCATCATTGTCCCTCTTGATTCCAAACCGACTCCTCCCTAAAATCAATTATGGTTTTGTCAAGCTGTGTCGGCCCTCTCTGGCCTATTTTACGAGTTCATTACACCTTGACCACCGACTATATATTTAACGTAATACTATCATCTCGAAGCAGTAAACCCAACGGGATCATAAAGAGTATGGTTTGGTTTCGGAGGTTAACAAGCGGGATCATGCCAACAGGGAACCGGCGTCTAGCTCAGTATTGTACATAACGTAGCCATTACTTCAGTTATTTCGTAGTTTAGATCCGTTCCAGACATTATTGTCATGTTCAATGCGGCTGTGAGCCCTTGAGCCCAGAGTTTTTTCACGTTCATTCCAAGCGACATATTTCACGTTTGCATGTTTCTACTTTTACAACAAGAAAATGAATCGTGAAATTACTTATTCAAAGAGAATAACAATTTTTAAGGGAGCAGTGTTCAAACAGGCACATTAATTGGAGGCATATATATTCATAGACGTGCAGACTACCTGGGGGCACACGAATGTGATCAAAATTTTTGTAAAGGCACATTAATGTGCGCAAAATTTTTGTAAAGGCACATTAATGTGCGCAAAACGTTTGTAAAGGCTCATTGGTGTGCTCAAAACATTTGTAAAGATATGCTAATTTGCTCAAAATATAAATTCAATATGTTTTTCGATCGTAATTTTGATAATCAATGTGTGATTTATTTTAATACCAAGCAACATATTTCACGTTTGCATATTTCTACTTTTAACACAATAAAATGAATCGTGAAAACACTTATTCAAAGAGAATAACAATTTTTAAAAGAGCAGTGTTCAAACAGACACATTAATTGGAGGCACACATGTTCATAGACGAGCAAACTACCTGGGGGCACACTAATGTGCTCAAAATGTTTGTAAAGGCACATGAATGTGCTCAAAATGTTTGTAAAGGCACATGAATGTGCTCAAAATGTTTGTAAAGACACACCGATGTGTTCAAAATGTCTGTAAAGACACGCTAATGCGCTCAAAACGTTTTTAAGGCACATCAAGTGTGACAAAAACCCTTCTTTTTATCTAAATTCCAAGCAACATATTTCACGTTTGCATATTTCTACTTTTACAACAAGAAAATGAATCGTGAGAACACTTATTCAAAGAGAATAACAATTTTTAAGGGAGCAGTGTTCAAACAGGCACATTAACACTAAACCTACCGAGTGCTAAAAGGTATTAAAATGTTTTAGATTACAAAAATGACAAGGCTCTATTTATTTAGATTTAGATTTTGTGCGACTTTAATTACAATATGTGCTTGGATAAAGAAATTTATCGAATCAATTTCCTTGTAATCAACTTCGTAATTTCAATAATTGTAAGACGAAAAATATAAAACTGGTCATTTGGCCGGCAGTGGTAGGTTTAGTGTTAATTGGAGGCACACATGTTCATAGATGAGCAAACTACCTGGGGGCACACTAACGTGCTCAAAATGTTTGTAAAGGCACATGAATGTGCTCAAAATGTTTGTAAAGACACCCCAATGTGTTCAAAATGTTTGTAAAGACACCCCAATGTGTTCAAAATGTTTGTAAAGACACACTAATGTGTTCGAAACGTTTGTAAAGGCACATCAAGTGGGACAAAAAACCTTCTTTTTATTTTAACTATATTATCGTGAAATATTAACATTTTCAATTTGAAAAAAATATTCCAATAAAGAGAAAGAGTTTGACAATTAATATAAATTTTGAACAGATGACATTAACACTAAACCTATCACATTTTAGATTTTTTATTTGATAATTATTGAGATTGTGAAGGTGTATTCATGGGAATTGGTTGAATATATTTTTTGACTCCAGTATATATTATAGTCATCGCACAAAATATAAATAAATTTAATCTTGTTATTTTTATAATACCGTACAAATTAGTAACTTTTGATGGTTGGTAGGTGTAGTGTTAAAATCAAATACTGCATTGCTTTATTGCATTTATTATTGAATTAACAAGTTAGCTTAATGACCCAGTAATCGAGCAAGTATCCTATTTCATGATACTGTAGAACTTCGATTATCCGAACTAATCGGTTGGGTAGACCCAGCTATAGTGTCAAATTAAATCTTTACTCGAACAATGAATTCTACTATACATAGATCGTTTTAAATTGATCTGTTTACACTCCAGTAATGGAGTACTCAGATATAATCGGTTCGGATAATCGAAGCTCTACAAAGTGGTCAATCTACCGAGTAAACATGATCCGAATTCTATCATGTTTAGACTCATCTCAATCAGAAAAACCTCACAAATACGTCGTCACCAAACATTCCGCCATAAAATAATTAAAAATAAAGTTTCTGTTCGGATTCGAGGGGCTGTTATCAGTTTAGATAAATAAAAATAATTTTTCAAGAGTTTTAACCTAATATAATTGGACATCTAATATTTGAATTAATAATTATTATTTAAGTTACGTCTGATTGCTAATTTATTTTAAAATATCAATATTATTATGCGTGATAATTATTTTTTGCCTAAGGGCTTAAGTCATATCTTTCTTTCTAATAAAAATTCAAACTGTAAATGCACATGACTGGCATGAAAATAGACTATTTTGTACACAGTTTTCAAATAAACTTTGAATTTATTTTTAAATTTCATTTGATGTCTTAATCAAATAATATTCACACCTACTCGTAGCTAAGGCCTCAGAATATACAAAATAATGATTTAATCTCTAAATTATTGGTTCTACTATAAAAATTCAATTGTCAGCGACCATTGTCTCGCTGCAGAAACCGGTTCTCGTCCAAGTTCTGAACGTCCAAGTTCTGAACGTCCAAGTTCTGAACGTCCAAGTTCTGAACGTAAAATAAGTAGGTTTTTATCCCATTTTTCCTACATAAAACTACATAATATGGAATAAAATCGCAACCGTAGCAATGTATAACCGAAGTATGAATAAGTCTGTTAGAAATATATTATATCACTATAATATTAACCCTTTGCACTCGGAACTATTTTAACTGGAAAATTAAACATTTCTTCCGATCTAGAATATTTCCATTCCCTATGATTTTTGAAATTTTATGCATATGAAATTGGTATAATACCTCGTACAATACCTAAATGTCTAGTAATTGATTAGATATCGATATATTTAATAATGTAAACAATATTTTGAATAATGGTACCGCAATTTTTAGTGGTGCCTCAGAGGGGACAACCGAGTGCAAAAGGTCAAGAAGGCATGTAAATACTATAGCAAGTAGGTTAATCATTAGATAGGGACTACGGATTTAACTGCAAGCGTTAAATTATAAAATATAGCATTAGCCCCAGTTGTTATCTATATTTTTATAAAACATTACTGTTATGTAAATAAAGAGTTTTTGAATTGAAAAATTGGTTCTCGTCCGAACACCGAAGTTAAACAGCGTTGGACGCGACCGGTACTTGGATGGGTGACAGCCTGGGTATACGCCGGGGGTGACCCCCTAGGTGCACGCCGCGTCAGTTTTCCTCGGTGTATGATGCGTCACGAATGCTACGCAGGATTAAATGCGCACAGTGTAGGATCCTGCGTGCATTTTTACATCGAGCCGGACTTGAGCGGGTTGCAAGTCCCCAGAGATGGGTTTTTTAGTGGGTAGTAGGTTTTGGCACCGACCATCTGTGCCCCCGAGTCCCACACTCTCCGGGTTATTGCCGGGGGTTAGTGCGTAAATTCTTTCCCATCTCTATAAAATATTAAAAAGAAAAAGAAAAAGGCACATGCCGCGTGTTGTTGGCAAAGGTGGTTCGGAACCCACCGTAATAAACAGTAGGTCCCGCTGAAAATTACGCTGAAATAGGCTGAAATTAGGCGACAGTGAGAGTGGAAAGAAGGAGAGAGTGGTAAATGGATTTGAAACTCTGGGGGGACCAAATATCATTACTTTACTTTACTTATAAAAATTCAATTGTCCAGATTTAGGCATCACTTTTGGCTTGTCCACACTTAGGGCATTTCCCCTTATCAACGAGAAGGATGTTTGCTCGCGGACACTTTTCGGAGTGCTTGGATATCGAGAAACCCATTAGGCCCGGGACGCAACAAGAGAGAAAAAGAGAGGGGAGTTAGTGAACGTGTGTGGTAGGCAGAAACGCAAACTTACTTTGACCCTGAGAAAAACGATTGTCACAGTTAAACACGCCGGCGGGTGCACAGAGCGGGTGCAAAGAGAGAGAGAGAGCGAGTGCGCGGGTGCAACACGGGTGCAGCGTGGGTGCAGTGTGGGGCAGGATTCGCGTGCCTCCCCCGAACACAACGACGGGAGAGAGGGAGATAGAGATGGAAGAAGAGAGAAGACAGCCCAGGCCGTTCCCTCTCGAGTGACCCGGTCTGTGTACATTCAATGCACATGCACACTGCAACCTCCGGCCGACACTAGAATCTATTTTAAGAAACTTCCCCGCTGGCTGATGCGGTCGGCCGAAGAGGAGAGCATATATCCCGGAGTCGAGTGTGCCGCCTCTCGAAAAGCGACCATCAAGGTAGGCCAGAACGAGAGACAGACACCCGGCGAAGACAGAGGAACAGAGAGCCGGCCCAGGTGGTGGGACAACAGAGATGGGAATCCGGCGGGGTGAGAGAGAAAAAGGTGTCAAGGTTCGCTTTCGATTGCTACGTTTCCAATTTGCCTGAAGAGAACGGGGGCTCGTGCTCCAGGTGACGTTCCAGCACGCGCTCGAGATCAAAAGCTCCCGAGAGCCGGAATGCGCGTTTGTCAATGCGACGGTTGTTGTTGACTCGCTTCCATGTCGCTGGTTTCATGTGGTTGCTTTTGTACACCCCTGTTCACCATTACTCCTCCTCCTACCCTTTCTCTTTCTTTCTTTCTTCGCCCTTCCGCTGCTGTCTCTTCCTGCTTTTCCTGGTTCGAAATCTCTCACACATCCGCGCAGGAAACCACTATTAACTCTTTGACTCCGGCTTCGCGAGGCGTTGTGATCCAAATATTGTAAGGACGACCGATCAAAAAACCAACAAGATCGGGTTTAGATAAAACGTTTATTCCTTAAAACAACCGTTGGTACCTTCGTTCACGCTACAACCTATCTCGCTGTTTCTTCGTTCTATCCTTATAAGCGCTTCCGCATTGTAGGCGGTTACTTTCCAAAACCAATCGCAAATACTAAAGTTAATGTACTCTCCAAAAGGCGACAAGGTGAGGGAAACTGACCGGTTTAATGGAGGTACCCTCGCCTTGAGCCCTCGTTGCCTACGTTTGCAGATGTTTTACGGCACGTTCAACGGCTATTGAGACCTTTAGCTAAAATACGAAGTCTCTAATAAATTATCATAAACAGAAAGTTCCGCTAAATCTCAAAAATAGCCTGAAGTCACGTCCGCACCGTAATCATAAACTGCGCCCCTGAACAACACACGGTACCCTACTGCGACCCGCATGGTCCACGGTCACTCGAATCTCTTACAATATGTTTTTATTGCACTCTTTTCCTCGAAATTTTATACTCAAATTGTAACTTCAACATGCCGCTATTTTGTAGATAACCAAGATTTTGAATTTACTTTAATTTGGTTTGTAACTGCATTCATACTGATCAATAAACAACTCATGGCACCACCCCTCCACCCATGGTTTTGGAAACATGCTCTATAAATGTATACAGTTAGGAGCATAACTGATCACACACACTTTAAATCGGAATAACTTTTTTATGGATGGACCAAATGACTTTAATTCCTCTGTAAGGCTAGAAGAATTAGTTTAGTAAATGACGTCTAAAAGATATGTTGAGAAAATGCATTTGGTTGTGATAAACAATAGTACAAGCTGGGAAATAACGAACTTTTTTAGCTGGGTCAATAATGAAAATTTAAAAGATGTGTTTGGTCAATTCGTATTAATTATATACGTTCTGAAAATTTCATTGAAATTGGTTAATTGGTTTACGAGTTACAAACGATCAAAAATTGCAATTTTTCAAGATTTTCGGCCTTTTTACCACTTTTCATCGTTTATAACTCGTAAACCAATTAACCAATTTCAATGAAATTTTAAGAGCATATATAATTTATACGTGTTGACCAAACACATCTTTCAAATTTTCGTTATTGGTCCAGCTTTTACTATTATTTTTCACAATTCCCACCAAATGCATTTTTCCAATATATTTTTCAAACGTCATTTACTAAACTAATTCTTCTAGCCTTACAGAGGAATTGAAGTCGTTTGGTCCATCCATAAAAAAGTTATTCTGATTTAAAGTGTGTGATCAGTTATGCTCCTAACTGTATATAACTTGTGTAATTTTGATTATTTTTACTTTTAAAACATTATGCATGTGCACTTCAAATGCCAATAAATATATGCGCAAAATCCCAATGCGAAATGTTTAAACGTTTTCCTGAAAACAATTCCTAAATATTAAAAAACAGCTTCGAAAAATAGAATATACCCTTAAATATTTTATATTGGCAATATGGGGTTGCAGAGGGTTGTATGGGCGTTGTCCTATTGGATCTATTAGTCGTGTTGTTCAATTGAGTGTGGATGTTACGTTCTTATTAGGATAAAAAACTACCCCCATAGATATAGTGTTTTAACACGTTCGCTACCTGCGTTTGTGTTGGTCACAACCTTCATAGTTGTAATTAGATTGCAGATTTTATGCATCTGTGACAAAAATGAGTAGATCGAATGGAAAACGGTAAAAACATTTAAAAAATCTGAAGGTACCGTTATGTTGTCTTCGACTCAATCAAATTATTAAGGAAAGAATTAAATCCCAGTCTATGTAACTCCTGCAATTAATTCAGACAATTTCTATTCAACCAGCTAGCTGGAAACTAGATGGTAAACATTAAAAATTTGTATTATTTTTTATTATTTAATCATACAGATCTTTAAATGGTATACCGTTAGCAGTGATTATTAACTCTTTGGAGACGAGAACTGCACATTTCTTAGTGAGTTTAATGCAAAATATTGTTTAATATAATCACCTGCTTGTTTATTATTATCCTAGGAATACATCTGTTATGAATAGACTCCGGATGTTACGGCAGCTAAATATAAATTTATATTCTTCTTGGTGGAAATAATATATTAATACTCCCGAAGTCTTTTAATATTTCCACTGTTCTAAATTGTACTTGCTCATTTTTGTTATAAATGCATAAAATCCGGAGTCCAGTTATGAATTTATGCAAAAATTGATAAATTAAATGATAAATTAAAAAATAAGTAGTATCTTTTTGGTCGCATCGAATTTCATTTAATTTGCACGTCGGAGGTTAATGAGATTCCACGAATTGGAAATTTTCATCCACAATTTTGCCCACGTTTTCGTGCAAATTGATGACTATGGCAACGAGTGACAGCACTTGATCCGCTAGTTTGTTCGATTTCGCGTCGATAGAAATGTGCGAAACGCGAATGTAAACGTGGTACTGTGTGCGCAACGGGCACACTGTGTATGCGCTTTTAGTATGTGCATGAAAGGATATTTCTCGAGGGTGGGTTTGAACGCTGTTTGTAATTATTCGGGTGACAGTGATTTTACAATTTAAACCGCTTTTGAGACCTTTATTTTATCAACCCTTATAAAGCGGACTTTGACTACTGCATAGTTAGCTCATGTTCATTTACACCCTTGTTTACCGATTTTTTAGAATGTTTTTTAATGTCTTTTGTGTACAGTGATTGTTTTATTATATCTGATTAAATTTTGATTTACCATCACGAGCCCTTATTTTGAACTTACCAAAGTTATTAAAGAAAAACGAAAATATTTATTTTGTATAAAGATCCGCAGTCTAATGATCAATTCAATTTTAACAGTTATTTCGAATATAATTCAAATAATTAGATCAAATCAATTTCGACAATTATATTACAAATAATTAAATATATTAGAAACAATTTAAATATTTAGATCCATTCAATTTTGATAATTATTTCTAATATAATTCAAATAATTAGATCGATTCAATTTCGACAATTATATTACAAATAATTAAATATATTAGAAACAATTTAAATATTTAGATCCATTCAATTTTGATAATTATTTCTAATATAATTCAAATAATTAGATCGATTCAATTTCGACAATTATATTAGAGATAATTAAAAATGTCAGAAATTATATTAGAAATAATTCGAATAATTAGATCGATTCGATTTGGACGATTATGTTTAATGTAATTCAAATAATTTTTAACGAGCCAGTGACTAACGAACGACATTGTCACTTACGTGCTAAGGAAGTTAGGCTTGGGGCGGAAGTGCACACCTACGCAATGCGACATTGGCGCGACTGGTGTGCTGGCGCCATGCAGGTCGCTTTGATTCAACTTTGATGTGGTTACCAAGTCAATTATCGGATTAACCAAGCCACCCCTGTCATTGGAGCAGTAATCTCGATTTCGCCGCGAGTTAATTAATGCTAAACAATATACCGTTCGACTGCGACTCGATTATGTGCTAAATGAAAGTGCATTTCACGGCTGCGGTCCGGATTATTCAACGTGGATTTCGCTTCTTGCGCGGCCGCGCGACTAGTTTGATGGACGAAAGTAAAAGTTCGACCGTGATTGCGTTTCCAACGCGTTTCTGCTTACATAGAAACTCCGCTTTGCTATTTCAACCGTCCTCCTCAGAACGCTTTTGACGTAGATGAAACCACCGACGATATTACGTCACGCGGAATATTTGTTATTTACATCTACAAATTAATTTAGCGATGTTCATAGCCATCTTTAATAAAATATTGCATAACGAAGGTTCGTGGCGTTTTTAAATTAAAATTCATAGATAAAATTAAGATATTTATTCATAGCTTTATTCAATAATATGATAATCATTAGACTGCGGACCTTTATGCAAAATAAAAATTGTCTGCATCGATTTCAAGAAATAGAAACTAAATTGAATGTTATTTCTTCCCTTAATGATTTTAATAGAGCAGGAATCGTATATTGACATCTTCAATTTTTTAAATTTTCCAAATTTCGAATTTCATTATTCAATTTTACTAAAAATGCATGAAAAGTAAGAGTCGGCCTAGTCGGAGTTCCCTGATGTAGGGAATTGACTAGAATTGAGGGGAAGAAGTCTATTGTCCAGTACTGGATCAGTCACGTGACATTATGGTCATTATAAACGCGTCGCGCGACAAGGCGGAGGGGAGTATCGTCGTAAAAGTTGAAGGTAGAGTGGGGAGTCTTTATCCCCCTCTGTTTACCAAAAAGGACAGTCCGAAAAATGTGACCTGTGCGCTCGGAAATAATTTCCCGGGAGTTCGGAAACAGTTTAAAAACCGGACGAAATTAAAAGAGAAATGAGAGATTCGTTTAGATGTCATCAAGCCCGGCCGCAGAAAAAAAAAGATTGATGCGCGAAGGGCGAGGCGGAAACCCGCAAAAAAATGGAAGAAAGACTTGGCTGGGAAGGGGTCTGCGGCTGCAACTAACTCGGGAAGGAATCGCAGAAGCGGGTCACATCGCAAACACCAGCGTGTGCCGTTTTCCAGAAACTTCGGAGGCGATGAGAATTGAAGTTCCGAATTTCGAACCTCCGTAATATTGTAAATTATTAGAAGATTGAAAAAAACGGGGTTTCTTCGTTTTTAATCTAATTTTTGTATTAATATTTTTATTCGTCAAAAATCGTGACATTGAAATTTCGGGCACTTCGAAGACTTCGAAGTTCTCTTCGTTCCTTCGAATCGGAAAAGTAACAGCTCTAGTCGGAGTTCCCTGTAGGGCAAGGGTCGGCAACCTGCGGCTCGCGAGCCACATGCGGCTCTTTGGATGTGAAGCTGCGGCTCTTTGGATGTGAAGCTGCGGCTCTTTGGATGTGAAGCTGCGGCTCTTTAGTTCCATACGCAAATATTATTTATTTTATAAAAAAAAAACATTTAAAAATCGTTCTGAATCGATTAACGAGGATTAGGCACCGATTCTATCTCTCAGCCACTTGTAATTTCCGACTCTTCCGACTCAAAAGGTTGCCGACCCCTGCTGTAGGGAATTGACTAGAATTGAGGGGAAGAAGTCTATTGTCCAGTATTGGATCAGTCACGTGACATTATGGTTATTATAAACGCGTCGCGCGACAAGGCGGAGGGAAGTATCGTCGTAAAAGTTGAAGGTAGAGTGGGGAGTCTTTATCCCCCTCTATTTACCAAAAAGGACAGTCCGAAAAATGTGATTTCGGAAATGTGCGCTCGGAAATAATTTCCCGAGAGTTCGGAAGCAGTTTAAAAACCGGACGAAATTAAAAGAGAAATGAGACGCTCGTTAGATGTCATCAAGCCCGGCCGCAGAAAAAAAAAGATTGATGCGCGAAGGGCGAGGCGGAAACCCGCAAAAAAATGGAAGAAAGACTTGGCTGGGAAGGGGTCTGCGGCTGCAACTAACTCGGGAAGGAATCGCAGAAGCGGGTCACATCGCAAACACCAGCGTGTGCCGTTTTTCGCGAGTCGCAGCTTGCAACGCGCCGCAGCGGCGATCGACGCCGTCGGTTCGTTGCATTGTGAACAGATCAGCGGCAGCGGGGGGGTTGCAAAACACGGGATCTTTGGAGATCAGTTACTCGATGTCGGCGGCCAATGAATGCGCCGAACCGTTGTCACCGTGCCAGAGGAAATATGAATTTGCAATCCCGCATTCGATGCATGGAACCGCACCTACCCCTCCTCCTCCCCCACCCTACCTAGATCGAACCGAATCATTTTAATGAAGTCTGATAAATATATGATTGGGTAGAGCCAGATTTGTCGGATGACAGCGTTATTGCTTCCGTGTGAGTCGAATTTCGAATTTCTTGATTTGCAACGGTTAAACACAAAGAAAATTGCTTTTGCGGGATTTGTTGGACAATTGAGAACGCACCCTTGCGATTTGTACAAAGAAATATATTTCCAGTTACTTGGAATGTTCAGTACTTTTCGTGGGAAATTATTTTTCAGTCGATGGTGGTTTAAAATGATTAAAGCTTTTTATTTTCGATTCTATAACAAAGCCGAGAACATTTTCGTAAAGGAGAAGTTATTTCAAATGATCTTAGAAATCACCCCTTGCAAGTACAACATTTTTTAGACATCCTGTAGAAGTTTTTATTACATTTCTATTGGAAAAGTAATCAGATTGAAGGCGTCGTTAAATTAAATTATTCGTTTATCATATTTTATAACCTATAATAATATTGAATATCATTGTTTTATATTATTCTATAAATTCGTTAATCTCTTTAACTTGTGTTAGGAACTCGGTGATTGTCAAAAAGGGACATAAATAAATTTGTTTGTCAACGATTAAAATTCCTGCAACAAACCGAAAGAAAAAAAATGTTCTGACGTAAGCGAGCGATACCGCTTTGACCGTAATTAACGTGGAATCAGTGCACCAAAGTAACACCTTTAATGACCAAACGCGGAAAAATTGATTCCTGGGGAAAAACAAACATGTACTTATGTACTTACACTGCGACATAAAAGTTTCCGTTTGAAATCGTTCTGGACTGTGTGATTGGGAAAAAATTCTTTCCTAATGAGAATGGCACTTGCGGACGGGAAACAACTGCACCGCTGCGTCATTAATGATAAATGTAGCGGGTAACGTCACTCTACCGTAATGACTTTTGAATGAGGTTTAGTATTTCCCACATCGGGTGCAGCGAAATTCAATAATGTAGCGAGACGATTGTCAAACGACTCGTTAAACAGTCTGCGAACTTCCATTTTTGTACACATAATTAACGCAATTCATGTTCACTATTGTTCACACCAACCATACCGAGCACAAGATGCATATAGGTTGTTTAACATAAATAATGACAAGACTGAATTTATTCAGATTTATCGCAATTTTTATAATAATACGTGCTTGAATGAATAAATTGAATCAATGATTACAAAATAAAAAATGTAAAATCGCTCATTTGACTGAGGTATGGTTAGTGTTGATTAAAATTTTCTTTTCAACCTCTTGCCGTACCATTTTCTTTACAGTTGCAACGATTAAAACGTGTTTTTCCCGAAAAATATCGTAGAAGAGAAAAGAAAATTTATATTTTTTGCAGCGATTAAAACGTGTTTTTCTCGAAAAATATCGTAGAAGAGAAAAGAAAATTTATATTTTTTGTATGGCTACATTTTTAGTAATAACCATACCGAGCACAAGATGCATATAGATTGTTTAACATAAATAATGACAAGACTGAATTTATTCAGATTTATCGCAATTTTTATAATAATTCGTGCTTGAATGAATAAATTCAATCAATGATTACAAAATAAAAAATGTAAAATCGCTCATTTGACTGAGGTATGGTTAGTGTTGATTAAAATTTTCTTTCCAACCCCTTGCCGTACCATTTTCTTTACAGTTGCAGCGATTAAAACGTGTTTTTCCCGAAAAATATCGCAAAAGAGAAAAGAAAATTTATATTTTTTGTATGGCTACATTTTTAGTAATAACCATACCGAGCACAAGATGCATATAGGTTGTTTAACATAAATAATGACAAGACTGAATTTATACAGATTTTTCGCAATTTTTATAATAATACGTGCTCGAATGAATAAATTGAATTAATAATTATAAAATAAAAAATGTAAAATCGCTCATTTGACTGAGGTATGGTTAGTGTTAATTAAAATTTTCTTTTTAACCCCTTGCCTTGTACCATTTTCTTTACAGTTACAGCGATTAAAACGTCTTTGAAAAATATCTCGAAAAATATCGTAGAAGAGAAAAGAAAATTTATATTCTTTGTATGGCTACATTTATTTTAATGCTTAAACTGTGGTTACAAACGAATCAAATTTTATTTCATTTAAAAAGAAAGGCGTAGTATTTATATTTGCTAGACTTTGTTTAAAATCTTTATGACGAGTCTAACTCGTTAAAATACGGCAAAGGGTTAATGAACATTAAAAAGTTCGATCTTCCGAACTTCGTACTTTACTGTTTCCCCTACATTTTTATGAGCGATAAATGCATAAAGATATTTTGATCATAAATATCCATTTT
This sequence comes from Lasioglossum marginatum, assembly GCA_028455795.1. Classification (NCBI taxonomy): domain Eukaryota; kingdom Metazoa; phylum Arthropoda; class Insecta; order Hymenoptera; family Halictidae; genus Lasioglossum; species Lasioglossum marginatum. The sequence continues at coordinate 1,984,932 of CM052257.1, read as the reverse complement.
CTCATTATCACTGGGTTTTACCGATAAAAAGTCCACAAATATTTTCCACAATACAATTGATTTCATTGTCTCTAGGTTCCAAGAATTAATTCAATTAATGCATGTAGCATATTCTTAAATAAAAACGTTTAATTGTTACCGCTTGCTTGTTAATGCAGTTGGCATTAATTGATAGGTAGGGATTGCGACATATCTCGTCATCGACTATTAATGATGCCAGATGAAATGCAATAATTGTTGTGATTCGTTTGCAAGGTGTAACAATCCTTATATGAAATGGCTTTGAAACTGTAAACATACTACAGAAGCATAGTTATCATTGCTAGCCCAGATTAACAGAGATAATGATAAGCTCGCATGAAACTAAAAATTTATACCTATTACAACCATTTTAAATTACGTTACTTGTTAGTGAACAATACGTGTTCATTATTTTTCGATTCTTTGTTTTACAATATTTTAGGTAGCAAGGAAGTTCGTTGTTGTGTTTGATTTTCTACGATGAATAATATGTAACCTCAATATTAAAAAACAAGTGTTTCTATTGCATTTTACCAAATTTTCTTTGAATATTTTATATTCCTCTGAAATTTCTATCAATTTTTCATTTGTTTTTTTTTATCTCAATGATTGATAAATAGAAAAAGGAATTTATGTATATGTGTTTATCGTATTTTACTAAATTTCTTTGACTACTGTATATCATTCTGTAAATTCGTTCCAGTTCTCATTTTTCATATGGACGTGTAACATTAACAAGTTCTAATAGCAATTTTATTATTTTATTTTTACAATCAGGAAATTTTTAGTTGACGAAGAAAAATTGTTTCCTCCGACTTCGATGTTCATTAAACAACGTATGAAAATCAGGATTAGCATAAAGA
>CM052257.1:1940439-1983948 GCA_028455795.1 Lasioglossum marginatum | reverse complement strand
ATGACTTAAGCATATTCAAATGTATTTTTTCAGCCGCTACAAGATGGTATAAAAAAAAGGAAATTTTCCTGATAAAAAATAACGATGACCTTGAAAAAACTATGAAAAAATAACCAGACAAGAAAAATTGTTCTTCTATGATATTCCTCCTTCGATACCATTTAAATTATGCCATAAATATTTTTTGTGCCATTAAAAATAAAAGTGATATTTAAGTAGGTGGCCTTCTTCAGCTGAGACACCCTGTGTAACTAGTTCCACTATTGGCAACCGCACCAATAAATAAATAGCAAGCTGAAACCATACCATGAAAACAGAGTAAGATACATTGAAAATCTACTTTATTAATTTCCGAAATAATGAACAAACTCCAATGGATCTCTAAAAATTGTTAAAAAGGAAGAGAGAGCGCAATTTGCTTGTACGTAAAGAAAGTTTGGCTTGAAAATACGATGACCAATATTCTCATGTTGTGCAGGATCTGCGGTATTGGATTCGGCGCCGAAAAATAATGAAAAAAGAGTGCGTTTATCCCATCGAAATTTGAGCGTGTCCCGGCATTCGTCCCGCGGTGCGACGGTTTACACGCTCCGAATATTCGCCATTATTTTCCCCCGTTCAAAAATTGAAGAAAAACGTTTCCTTGCACGATTCACGCGGCAAAAATCGGATTTAATTAATTCCCATCGATCGACGATAGGTGGATTGTCGGGGCCTGCCTTGCGCCGCTTTCGAGATTAAATCCGACGGTGCTTTTAAGAGATTGTTCGACGGCTGTCGATGCACCGGCCACCGCGGATGAAAATTTTTCTTCTCGTTTTGGAATATTTAGAGGTGTTCTCCGATCTCTTTCGCCGTGCCGCGCCGATGAAAACCGCCCAGTCGATGTAATTGGATCGATCCGAGGCATCGCGTCGCGCGGATTTGCGACGACGACGACAGCAAATTATATTTAATTCGACGATTCGTCCGCGTGATGTAATAACGACAATAGCATGCGATTATGGTCCCGTGTTCCTGTATTAAACGTTAACATAATTAGCGGACCGTTTAATAATCATCCGGTCCTGCGATTCGCTGAATCGTTTGTGCCCGCTCGCGGAAATTTATAAAGCGTGACGATGCCTTTCCTGCCTGGGTTTGTCACATATGGACAATTTTAATATTTTTCATAATAAAATAAAATGGTACCTCGAAATATCAGATTTACCGTTGGAAAAAAATTATGCCGTCCTTCTGTTATTTATTAATTCATTTTTGACTTCTCTGGAACTTTTTAATGCACTCTCATCAATTTGATACAGGCCTTGATCTTGGAATTGGTAATTTTTACCATTTCTCTGTTATTTATTATTAGACTGCGGATTTTATGCATTTATGACAAAAATGAGTAGATGTAATTCAAAACAGGAAGAAGATTAAAAGAGTTTAACAACGTCGATATACTATTATTAATTATTATTAAAAATCATTAATGAGGAAGATAAATTACTTAGCTCCTATAGCTTGTAATTGATGTATAAAAATTTTATTTTGCATAAAGATCCGCAGTCCATTATATATTTTTGCTTTCTCTATAACTTTTGATTGTAATCTGATAAGTAGATTGCGGTCTTTACGCAAAATAAAAAAAGTTTGCATTGATTGCAGGACACAGGAGCCAAATAAAAATTGGATTCTTCTTTTAATTATCCTATTAACACTAGGTTTACGGAGGTCTAGAAATAACTATTTCACATTATTATATAAACATAAGAACAATGTGTCTATCCAAACTTTTGGCCATTTTTCCAATAGTATATACCCCAAGAAATAAATTTGGTAAATAATTCCTCAGGGAAGCATCTTTACAATCTTAATAATCGCAAATTAAGAATATTAGAACCCGTCATTTTGACTGGTCCCGTAAACCTAGTATTAAGCGGAAACTAACACATTGATGTCCTTGAATATTTTTTACATGTCCACTGCTTTAAGTTGTACATACCGATTTTTGTCATAATTGCATTAAATCCGCAGTCTACTGATAAGATTGATATAATCATTAATCTTATAATTTCTAATTTTTACATAATAATATCGGGTTGGCAAGAAAATAATTTCGGTATCTTAAGGTGAAATAAAACCGAATTTCTTTATTCAAACGATGAACTTTAATCAGTAGCATGTTTTTTTAATTATTCTTTTTTGCAAAGGATCATCGAACAAAAGGGAAAATATCTTATTTATTAAGGTTCGTTGCTTAAATAAAGAAATTGGGTTCTATTTCATCTTAACCCTTTGCACTCGGTTGTGATGCACCACTAAAAATTGCTGTACCATTATTCAAAATATTGTTTACATTATTAAATATATCGGTATCTAATCAATTACTAAACATTTAGGTATTGTACGAGGTATTATACCAATTTCGTATCCATAAAATTTCAAAAATCATAGGGAATGGAAATATTCTAGATCGGAAGAAATGTTTAATATTCCAGTTAAAATAATCAATTACTAAACATTTAGGTATTGTATGAGGTATTATACCAATTTCGTATCCATAAAATTTCAAAAATCATAGGGAATGGAAATATTCTAGATCGGAAGAAATGTTTAATAATCCAGTTAAAATAGCTCCGAGTGCAAAGGGTTAAAATACCGAAATTACTTTCTTTCCAACCCAATAGTTTTATACAAAATAATATTGTATGGTTTGTCAAAATTTTAAAATGTTATTGAATTTTTAAGTGTCCCAATATTACTGGGACAGACTGTAGACAGGTTTGACATAACTTGAATGCATCAGATTGTCCATGTAATCATTATTTAAATAGTCGACGAGAGGTGCCGCGCCATCGACGTCATATTTTATTTTCGTTGACAGTTAAATCATATTCTACTAATTAAAAACACAGATGACAGAGTGGAATAAATTTTTGTAGAACGCCGTCGTCGCCGCTGCCGTATATCTGGCATGACACATGTATCCGATACATTAATTCTCATTAGACTCCGTCGTTACAAACACGTGACAGCCACAATTAGTCATCTCATGACAATAAAATGAATGGTTTATTTAAACAGGTCGCCGCGAATGACTACCGAAAACTGTTTCGGATAAAAGATGAATGGCTTCGAAAGAAACATGATTTTACGTGAACATCTATTTTGCAGGTGGACAGAAGCTGGTCCAAGATGAATGGCTTCGAGAGAAAAGTACTTTTTTTAAATAACTATTTTGCAGGTACCGGGAACAATAAAGTGACGAGTAGACTGCAGATCTGTATGCAAAATAAAAATGTTCTGCATTGATTGTGGGATTCAGGAATAAAATAAAAATTTATTTCATCCCTTAATGATTCTGTTACATTGAAAACAACATTACAATATTCTGAAATGTTTCTAATCTTTTAATGTTCTATATTTCATCCAACCAATTTCTTCATAAATGCATCAACCTCCGCGGTCTAGTGATAAAGTATTTAAGTTAATTCTGCCGATAAGATCATATTACAATCAGAACAGAAAAATTATAACGATAATAAGTAGACAGCGGATTTTTATGCAATTATAACAAAAATGAGTAGGTGTAATTTAAAACAGTGAAAGCATTAAAAGAATTTAAAAATTCTGTTATATTATCTTCAACCTTCTATCCCCATGTTGACAAAGAAAATAAATTTCTAATTCACTCCAGTTTGTTATAATTCAGGTAAGACATTTTTATTTTGCATAAAGATCCGCTGTCTAATAATAAGAAATCAAACGAGTCTTATCGAAAAATTATAAGGACAATAAAAGATCAAATGAGTCTTATTAAAAAATTGTAGTACATACAAAAATGAAACTATGTTCAGACAAAATTAATATTCGATTGATCATTAACTAAATATTTTCAAAAGCCGATTCGAAAATGGAACAAAAATACTTTTGTAAAATAATATCCACGTTAGTGAAGTGATTATAGAAATGAATAATATATATTTTACGATGTAGACCCAGGGACAAGTAACGAATGTATTGTCTCCAACTTATTTCTGATAATGGACGTCCAGATAAATGTTCCATTTTCGAATGTAAGAGTCTCCGTATCAATTACGCGATAAGGAATAAGTGGATATGCCGGTGAAAGTACCCCGCGGGAAATATCTTGCTGGATGATTGGCTTCTGTTAATCGTAATTTCGGTGCGTCTAATCTATCCGGATAATTCCTATTATCCGGCGGGATAGTGATCGGTATTGGAACTAGGAAATTGAAGAATCGGGAACGAGAGACGAGTTTTAATGCCGCGGATGAAACTGCGGGGTATTAATTAATCATGCCCACTGTCAGACGGAATATTACTATGGAAATGTGATTGTACTCGTTAGACAACGGATGTTTGTACGAATTTCCATTTATATGATCATTACGTGACCATGGGTGGAATAGAAGACCATTAGAATGGAAGGATCTACGATTCTATTAATGATTCTAAGTTACTGCTTTTCAAACGTTAAAACATACAAAGATCCGCAGTTTTGTAGTCTCTAGCGTGATTGTTAACCCCTTGCCGTACGATTTATTTTGCGGCTTCAGTGATTAGAACTTTTTTGTAGATCGTAATTTCCTAAAACAGGAGAAAATTTATATAAATTGTATGCCTATATGTTCTCCAATAGCTGTATATTAACAATACGAAAATAGAATTTTATTTCGGTTTAAAGGAAAGGCTGCTCTTTACCGGACTCGAAATTTTTGCCTTTCTTCTATAAATTATTATGTATTTGGTGTGTAATCCAGTAGATTTGTACCCGGGGAACCTGCAGATCGAAGTTTCGATCCTGTAGGATCAATGGTTCAGAAGTTATGGTTGCTTAAAGTCGAGCAATTTGCGGTGTTTTTTAACGCGGCCACGCGTTAATGCCCAACTTTAAGCAACCATAACTCCTGAACCATTGATCCTACGGGATCGAAACTTCGATCTGCAGATTCTCCGGGTACAAATCTACTGGATTACATACCAAATACATAATAATTTATAGTAGAAAAGCAAAAATTTTGAGTCCGGTAAAGTGAAGTTTACCCAAAGGAAATGATTAACCCTCTATTGCATTCCGTTCCCAATTGGGATCTTGAATTCCAAATGTTCTATAGTAAATTAAGTAGACAATACTGAAGACTCTGAGCATGTTAGTTCCAAGTGGGAACATTGCGATTTTGTACCTGCATATGTATAAAGTTCCCATACAGGAACAGTCATAAAATGCAATAAATAACATTTTCTAATCAAATTTTTATCTATTTCATGACCATACTCATTTTTAAGTAGACTAACAGCCATATATATTTTTTCATCTCGTCATAAAAATTCAAGCAATAGCGGGTTAACATACATTTTTATCAGAATCTGTTCACAATCTTCATCACGAGTCCGACACGATATGGCAAGGCAAGAGGTTAACAGTCACTTGCTGGACTATAAGAACTAGAGAAATGAATTAAAACAAAAGAGACAAATTAATCAAATATTTCTAGGAGGGGGTTTGCTAATTTCTATAACAGGCCTGGGCAACTAGTGCTCCGAGAGCCGATGACGTAGAATCGGCTACCCCACCCGACTGGCCGGCGCCAGAGGGGAATACAAGCTCGTATTCCCCTCTCGATTTCTACGTCATTGATTCTACGTCATCGACTCTAGAGCACTAGTTGGCCAAACCTGTTCCGTAACAAATAAAGAAAGTTTTGCTAATTAACGGAATGGCCAGTGTAAATATTCATATCTGTTATCATGTCTAATGTGTCCAAGTTAACGATACTATGTGTAGTTACAATTGGCGAAATCATGTGTCAAAATCCTTTCACGTGCAATGTCACTACAAACAACGTAACTATAAGTAATAGTTATAAACGACAACACGACTTTAATAAATTGCTTTGTGGCTTTTGAATTATGGTATGCATGCGTTTACAAGCTGCTGTAATCGACAGCGCCATTAAAACCGGTTACAGCTGTCACAGAGGTGAGTATATGTAAATAATTAACGCGTCTATGGTTCTGCGGTAATTATTAGTCGACTGTGAATTAACCGCAATTATGATGCGCCTGAGCATATTAAACGCGACAGAATGCAAACCATAATGAAGATATAATATTTCCCATTTTCGACTATCCTAATTGCCAGAACATTGAGGAAAATAAATATAAACTTTGGTTATACATCCCTAGATATAGTTGGGCAAAAATTTTATTCAAATAAAAATTTTTATTTTATTCAAATAATTTGAATAAATATTTATAATTATTTGAATAAAATAAAAATTTTTATTTGAATAAAATTTTTGCCCAACTCTGCCTAGAAATCAATTTAAAAACAGTTCCTGTCTGTTTTAAATTTTTATTCAAATAGTTGTAGTTGCTGGTACTAATGGAGGAATATTCTGATGGATTATAAGCAATTACAATAATCAGAAACGTAATTGTTATCCATCTAATACTGTAATAAAAATGTACTAATCAGACTGTAGTTATCTCTACGCAAAATAAAAATTTATTGTAACAATTGGAGGAAGCAGTTAAGTAAAAATTAATTTTGTCCCTTAATAATTTTAATAAATTGAGAATAATGCTATATTATCTAGTAATGCAATTGTCAGCAATCATAAATTACGTTGAATTGAGATTTAGTGTCTTTGCATATTCTGCAACTTCTATAAGCAACAATATTCCATAACCACCAAGATTTTCAGAAGCTTCAAAACATTCGAGATCTTTCAAAACTTCGCGACTCCGAGATCGTCGAAATACTCGGGGTCCTTCAAAGTTTTCCAAAACATTTGAGAACTCCTCACAATTTTTCAAAGACGTTTTGGACTGTCAAAGCCTCTCAGACTTTCAATAATTTAATCATATTATACAATGATTGAATTGCCTAACTTGCTGAAAGGGCAGTTTTTTAGTGTTCCTACTGACAAAGCTACTCGATCATTATTAACGTCTCGGAGACAGTCTCGCCAATAAATTTCCGACGGTGTTTGCAGCCAAGAAAGCTTCTGAAAACTAATTTTCCTCGACGTTTCAAGATCCATACCTGTTCCCTGATTCATTTGATCAAGGAAGGACATTTGTCTCAATTCACGAAAAATTTAAACCTTGAAAAATCGTATTGCTTCATTAATCCTTGCGTTAGCAACCATTTAAATAATTTTAAAGCTTCAGTGTTTGAAATTCATTACATAAATATTTATCTTGAAACTATAGATCTTGAAATGTTCAAAGAACGAGCATTTATAGATAGGCTTTATAATATTTTTAGAGACACATATATCATTGTAAAAGGAATTGTAATAAATTTATCTGGTGACTTGGTAGCCAACATAAGGGTTGAACAACTTTGTTAAAAATAAATTTTTTTAAACAAATTCCTCTATAGCTACTAGACAAAATTATTAGAATTTTAATAAATTTTTCCTCACTTCCCCACCTTCCCCCTTATAATACTCCTCATAATACAGTATTTTATCCAAAAATGTCCCAAAAGTCTGGCCTGTAAATGTCCCATATCTATCCCCACCACTGCGGAGTATACCCCCTTGAGGGGCCATGAAACTCGAGAGACCTCGGTCGCCGAGAAGTATGATATCATGCGGCTCGAGCATATCGGTGAGATCACACTAATTCGAATTTCTAACTTCTTTATTTTTCATTATTTTTTTATGGGACTTCGAAAAACATATTCGTGGCATTTTTCTAATGCAAAATCATACCAAATATGATATAATTCCGATGATATTTACTTGTAATAGGCGATTAAAGTAAATATCATTTACAAGTAAATATCATCGGAATTATATCATATTTAGTATGATTTCGCATTAGAAAAATGCCACGTTTTTCGAAGTCCCATAAAAAAATAATGAAAAATAAAGAAGTTAGAAATTCAGATTAGTTATGTTTACACTTCTCGGCGATCGAGCTTCTCGAGCTCGGCTGTCCTTATCTACGTTCGGCAAAAGTCAAAGAATACTATTCCTGGCGCATAAATGTCCCTCGGCAGACCCGTGCTGGGGACTTATATCGATAAAACACTGTACTTCTCCACCTGCGTTCAGCAGCCAAGTAGAAAGGGCAACCCTCCTTCAACAACAGGCATAAAAAACGCATAGCGTCTTTGAGAAAACAAGCGCTGGAAGAGAGTTCACGTTACTTGAGCACTTTCGAAGATGTTGCAGAGGAAAAATTAACATAAACTGTACAATATGCGTTTTAAACGAGGTACTCATCTATACAGAAACTCCATTGATTTATCCAAAAGAAATTTCCAAATACAGTAAACTCGCGTTATTTCTCAGCGATCGCCTACCCAGAATTTGTCAAATGCCTACCCACTCCACTGAGGGGCAACGCCGCAGGGGCCACGAAGCTCGAGCTGCCTCGATCTCCGAGCAGTGTAAACATGCCGCGTAATCTGATCTCGGCTCGGGTATATCGGTGTGAACCACTACTAATCCAATTACAAAACTTCGTTATTTCTCATTATTTTTTTATGAGACTTTCACCAACTTATTTTTGGAATTTTTCTGATTAAAATGACACTAAAAACGATATCGTTTCAACTGTATTTAGTGGTTTAATTGACAATGTAAGTTTCGGGCGCGAGGAAGGACAGCGCGATCCGTGTTTACATGCTGTCCTTTCCTACGTTCGGCTTCCTTTGTACTTTCGGCGCGGTAGAGTTAGTCATAAAAAGGTAGTGTCCCTACACAATATTTCTCCGTGCAGAACACAGCCGTTTGCAAAATAACGCGACTTTACTGTATGCCCTTTCTCTCAGATCGTTATGATCCTTCTTGAAGCGTTGCGCAGCCGCTTGAAGCGCGAAAGACGAAAATAAGCCACCGCGGGCTGGATCGATTCGAAAGTTAGTATCCGTCGACATAAGCAAAAACCACGACGAGCCTAATCTGGAGATCGCGTTATGCGGCATGACAGAATATCCCGCAAAACCCGCGGGCGAAGCTTGCCGCAAATTTCTCCGAATTTCTCGGCGCCTGAGCAGACGGGGAGCTGAGCTTTCCCGCTGATAAATCCAGCGAGATTCGGTAAACGAACCGCCGTAAATCACGCTCGGCAATAAGATTTACCGCGGTGGTTTCCTACACGGGGCCGTTTATCCGATTCCCCGCGTCGGGATTAATTTATTCAAAACAATAGGCACGCTTACAAGCCGCGATTGCGTAAAGTGGGTAGCCGCGCGGTTGCGTGACCGGCCGATCCGAATGAACGCACTGTGTTCTCTCTCTCTCTCTCTCTCTCTCTCTCTCTCTCTCTCTCTCACTCACTCTCACTCACTCACACACTCTCTCCCTCTCTCTCTCTCTTTGTTTACACGTAGATTCCTGTGGGCGGCAGATATTCTATTTAACGGTGTTGGATCGTGCGGCCGATGTTAAACCTGAAATTATCACGCCACGTAATGGCAGATTGAGTTAACGCGTCGCGAGACCTGGTAGGCGTGAAAACTTCGGAGCCAGAACGAATCGTGTCGGTAATGACGGAGAGCTAGGATAACGGGTTTCCCCTGGAACTAAAAAACTATATCATTGTTATAAATATAACCCTTCTCTTCCATAACATCTTGCAATGTCTCATCCCTCAGAAAAAAATATATCATCAAGGTTTACATTTGATTCTTGCATCAACACGAATAAAATCACTTTAATGAATAAGACTTTTTGTCTTAGTTTTTCGATCCCCTACACGCTCCTGAAGTTTTGCCATTTAAATTCGGGACACCCTGTATTTTTAACATACATTACAGTATACATTATTTTACAGACGCATATTTCTCTTGAAAATGGTCCATACCTGGACTGAAACGTCGAGAATTATTTAAGTTGCAAAATTGCTTTGTTTTTAACAATTGATCGAACCTGTGCGCCGAAAACATTACATAAATTCTATTCATTATCTACGATCGACAAAACGGAATATTTACTCCCCTATCTGTCCTTCCGCGTTTTGTCACGACTATAGGATAAATACTTTTTATGACTACTAAAATCGACAAGGCTCGCTATAATTGTGATAGCGACCTGCGACTCCTGGCATGGTTTATTCGTATAAATAGCAGTGCGGCGAATCTGTTTGCACTAGTAAGTAGACAAAAGTACGGGATCCAATCTGCAAAGTTAGACAATCAACACCATGAATGTCATCATGAAAGCTGCGAGATTCATTGTTGCTGTAGCTGTTTCTGTACTAATATCGTTTGTTTCGTACGCGACAGCGGACGCGGTAATGTGTTTTCATTTCATACTGATCGATTCTTTTGCAACAATTTTTTGAGCTCCGATCTTGATGGAATTATGCTATTCTTCAGGACCCCGAACCTCTCAGGCTGCAAACCTTAAAATCCGCGGCTGGTCGCTAACGGTATTCGAAACAGCGACGAAACCATAAAATAAAGAAGTACCTATGTTCTTGCTGTATTAAAACAATGTGAAAATAAATGTTTAACTAAATATGTACAGTGGCCGGAATTAATATTCGGACGCTCTAAAAAAGACGATAACTTTTTTAATATTGTACTACACGATTTGAACTTTTTTGGAAAGTTAGAGCAATTAGTTTACTACAGGATGTGAAAAGAAACTTTTTCAAAAATTGCAATATTTCGGAATTGTAGAAAAAATACTAAAAGTTGCATTTTACAATTTTTTTATGTGGGTGTTTACTTTATATGTGTGTACATTTTGTTTAAACATGTTTAAACATTCATAATGTATGAATATTGGATATCACTGTATTCGGGAAAATCTACAGAATCTTTTGCTGCAAAGAGCAATTCAATATCTTTTATAATAACATCTCAATATTTGTTTAAAGTTGAAAAATATGTTTCTTTTTCAAAGTCATGTTTCTCGAAAACTGTTCGTCTGGGGAAAAATTAAGGGCAGATTCGGAATCAGCGCATAAAACTCTATAAGAACCACCATCACAATGTAATTGTGAAACAAATTTGGTGTTGGACAGTGTTATTAAGCGATATGTTAACTTTCTTTTGTCACACCCAGTTTTGTATATCTAGCATAGAAAAATCAATATCCTGATCAAACTTCAGATCACTATGATAATCGTAATAAATTTTGTTTTCAACATTACCATTAAATATGTAATCAACTTGTTTATTTTTATAAGTGAATAAATATTACTGTTATCGTGATTTCATTATTGAAAATACGAGTGTTAACTTACTTTTGTTATCCACTGTATGTTGGTGAAAGTTTCATAAACTATCTAATTATTTAAAAAAAAATGTTTTGCCAGTTTTCCTAACTTCATTTTGCCTCCCACATTAACACTTAATTCCTATTAGTTTTCACACTGTGATGGCCGCCGTAATCGTTCTGTCCAGTCACAGTGCGAACTCCAACACGTACGAAGAGACTATTCTAGACAGTACTTTTTTAATAATGAAGGTGATCTCGTTCAAAATTGTCTCTTTGCGAAACGACGTACCGACGAGGACGTTTCTCCCACTTTTTTAAACAGTGCTGGATGTCTTCATCTCCTTAGGGTATTCACTTCGTCGGTCAAGGTCAAGTGTGGAGCCTCTGTCACACTAGAATGGAGGTAAATGAGTTTCTGCACATAGATATATGTATCTATGTATACCACACGGCTGCGGAAAGAATAAAAGTGGAATATAACTGGGTTTGCTATTCCGATAGCAAAATTCTAAGATCCACAATTCTTCATCAACGGAATATAAATTATCTAATCATTAGACTGCAGTTTGCAATTTTTGCAGACGAATTTTAAGAAACTCGGATCAAATAGAATCTTATTTTCCGTAGTAGTAGCTTTTGTAGATCTGAAATAAATGAAAATCGTACTAAATTCTGTTGCATTTTATATCCTAGCATTTTTCGAAAATTTTCGAAAGCCATAGTTGGACAAAGATCCGCAGTCTACTAATCATTTTAGGCTGCATCTACCTTTCTGATATTTTTAAATTTCGTGTAAAATATTCATACATTTTAGAAATATTCATACATTTTAGAAACATTCATACATTTTAGAAATGTTGATATACATATTTTTAAGATCCTGTCATTCTATGTTTTCCTGAGATCATTGAGGATATCATAAAGTTCCTCGAGGCTCTATAATTATTAAACCCTCCCTCAAATCAATGCTAAGTTTACTTCATTTCGTATTCTATAAAGAAACAAATACATTAACTTTTAAATTAACCCCTTGACGTAGAAGGATACGTACAATTTAAAGCAGTGCTCATAATATTAAAAGGACATCAAATATATCATATCAAAAATATTAAAGGACATTAATGTATTAGTTTCAGCTTAATAGGATAATTAAAAGAAGAATACCATTTTTATTTGGCTCCTGTGTTCCGCAATCAATGCAAACATTTTTCATTTTGCATAAAGATCCGCAGTCTACTTATGACAATTTACGCATTCACGTAAAATACTATTTTAAACAGAATTATTGTTAAACTTACACCGATAGTATAAATTAAATACTAAATGGTACTTTTGGTCACATCGAATTTCATTTAATTCGTTGTCAAAGGATTAATGTTATACTATTAGGTTGACAACTAAGTTCGACCTCCAAATTTTTTCAGACAAAGTCATTTATATATATTTTTTAAGCGCGAGTATTTTATATCAAATTAACCGCGAAATTCAGAATTCATTTCCAATGATATACTGTTCAAAAGGAATGGTCACTGAATGAGGTTATAATGATACAATAGAAGAATTACGAAACAAAAGGTTGCGAATTTAATTGCCAACCTAATATTTTTATATGACAATCATTATCAACGCCATTAAATAATTGGAAGCTTCGCGATTTGGATTTTACGATGGCAGACAATCGAACGATGACATATTAAAATGCATCTAGGTGACACATAAATCGCTGAACAGTCCGCGATGCACGTATTAATCGTAAGCGCCGTGAATCACGATTGCTGAAACGCGAATTAGCATAGAAAATGGACTGCGCCGTGGCCTAAGATATAATAGATGAGGAACGCGTCGCGATCATTAGTGACCGCAGCACAAAGTTCTGGAACACAACGTTCTCTGTGTGAACTGTGAACGACGTAATCTGAGTCACAAACTGTGACAACAGAAATTTGCATGGAAAATACGCTGCGCGCTGCTTGAATTACGAACGCCAATAACGCGTTGTTAGTTTGATCATAAAAAGTATGTTCGCAGCGTCGACGAGGAACACAAATCGCGGTCGCCAGACTGCGGATCTTTATGCAAAATAAAAGTTCACTAAATCAATTATAAGGAACAGAGATTACATGGCGATGCATTTCTTCTAGTATTTATAACAAGTCAAAAATAATATAACATTATTTTTGTAATTGCATGTAACGCAAAATAATTATTTATAATCTGATATTAACGGAGAGAGACTGAGATTAAAACTACTTAATTAACCCTCATCCGTCCCTCGTGTCAATTTGACTCAGTTTTCCCGAAATAAGTTATGCCGTTCTGTTATCATTATTTGTAGAAAAGAGTTTGTCCGAAACTTCTCACTTTTATTTTTCTAATGCGGAACCCATAACTGAAAGACTTAAGATGAAAATGTTAACTCGTCAATTTGAATAAATAAACATCGAAAAATAACTGTTTACCTTGTTATTTTATCGATTTTTTATCACTGTGTCAATTTCTGTACAAGTTTGTATTCGACCATGATAAATGCATAAAATCTAACGATCACGAAAACCCAGGCAGAATGAAAAGTTCTGACTAAATGTTTCTCACTAGCAGTAAGATCACGTGTTAGCAGCAGGTGCAATGCAATCGCCACCTAATTTGTCAAATGTTTATTTATCTCATCGGAGGAGTTGTCAATCCTGTTTTTCGAATAATAAAAACCGGGTAATTCGCGAAAGAAAAACGTGAACTCGTCGCGTTAGAATTCCTGCTTGGCGAATAATAAAAATTCGCAAAGAAACACGGCTCGACGGTTCAGCATTTTTATGGCGTAGTAAAAGATGATAAATCGAGCGAGTCTCTCTATTCGCTCAACCGAAAGGAATGCTATTTACGAAAGCATTCGAATTCGGGTGTCCCCCGACTTCTGTGCTCGTGTTGATTCTTTTGTCGATGATGCTGCATCACAGAATGCACAATAGCTAGATGCACAATTTATTTCAATATGTAAATGGTGTCCCAAGAAGTTCAATAAATTGTGCTGGTTAATGTGGGACTAGTTTTTTATTGAGTATTCTTAAGAGCCTACTACTTCTTAAGTGTCATTATTGTTCTCTTTTAAGCGCCTATGTAAATGAATGTTTAATTTCATAAAAAATACAGGGTGATTCATTGTTATATATATATAATACTGCCAATTTTGTTTAAAAATCTCGTTGCGAAGTCTTGAACTTAAGGAAGTCATTTATTATAAAGTAATTTGTGGTTTTATTATTACTAGACTGCGGATCTTTATGCATTTATGGAGAAATTGATTGGATGAAATATAAAATGGGAAAAAATTTAAGAAATTCAAGGATGCCGTAATGTTGCTTTTAATGCAACAAAGTCGTTAAGGGATGAAATCAATTTTTATGTTATCCCTTGCTTCCCACAATCAATGCGAAATATTTTTATTTTGCATAAAGATCCGCAGTCTAATTATTACTTTCATTATAACTTAGCAATTTTCACAAACTAGCAATTGGACACTGTGTGCATAATTTTAAAATATACTTTATACAAAGTTATTATTTAGTAATTTCCTTTTGCAAAGATAATTCTTGAACACTGTATGAATAACGTCGAAGTATATTCTAGTTATGAAACGAATGTTTCTCTATCAGATTCACATTTAGTTTAATGTAAAAGTAAATGGTGGTAAATGTAATATTTTCCATTTTGTGTAAATTCCTTTGCAAAGTCGCGATGCAGATGGAAATGTCGAAGCGAAAATGGCGCTGTGTCACTGCGAAATCGAAGGATTGCATTATAAAGCGTAACGAAAAGGTCAGGAGTTAACGCGCTGTATTATCGCGAAACGAAAGAGGAATTTCTTCTGCAGCCGGATGTTTAACATGATATTCGAGCGCTTCTCCGAAACACTTCGAACGCGAACCGCTCGACAATTATTGTATCGATTAAACGCTTTGCGATAAACTCAACATTATAGCAAATTGACGGTAGTAAACTGCGCGGGAAACTGACAGATATACATACACAACTTCATTTGCATACAACGAAAAATTCCCCTGTTGATCCGAATATATCATTCGCGAGGCCAGAAACAAAACCTGTCGTAAATATGTCAATTAGATTCTTCTATACGCTTTACCTTAATTGGCAATGACGTTGTTGCTCTCCGAAACTGACCATACCCGTGAATAAATTGGTATAATTTTTCCATAAATTACTAACCGATCGGCGAATCGATCGAGATCTTTCCGGTGTTTTTTGCGGTTCGATAATGCTCCGCGATTCGATCTCAATTTGTTTTTCTGGTCTATGTCCTTCGAAGATATTGTTAGATCTCCGAATGAAATTGTGATTTTTCTATAATTATATACAGGATGGTCCACGCAATTGTTTCAAGTCATAACTCCGTTATTATTGCATTTACGAAAAAATGCCGAAGGAGAAAGATAAATGGTTCGAAGAGCACTACATCTGTAGGCCTTTAAATTTTTTTTTAGATGCAGCAGTGCATGTGCAATTAACAATTGCATCATTTCTTTTTTACACAGATCGATTCTTCTATTCATTCTACGTAAAAAA
Source organism: Lasioglossum marginatum (assembly GCA_028455795.1). Lineage (NCBI taxonomy): Eukaryota > Metazoa > Arthropoda > Insecta > Hymenoptera > Halictidae > Lasioglossum > Lasioglossum marginatum. The sequence goes on along the minus strand of CM052257.1, from coordinate 1,968,172 downwards.
TTATTAGGGTACCATACGCAAAAAATTATTAGATCTCGAGATATTTTCAAAAAATGTCTTTATTGAAGAAGATGCTCAAGCGCTTCACGACAACGTAGTAAACACCCTTTCGACATTGTTATCATAACAGAAACTGATTTGTACGAGTAAGCATTTCATCATTCAGTAGCAATTCACGTATCGTAACTCGAGTACTCGAAAACTAAGAATTTGAATAAGTGTAACTGTACAATTTCACTAAATACAAGAAAATGTATTTTACTAACAGTGAGAAACAAGATATGTACGACACTTTTGTGTTGTGTGACAAAAATACGAATGCCGCCGCAAGACTGTACCAGCAAAAATATCCATAAGAAACGTTTAGAATGTAATGGAGAAGCGTTTGAGCATCTTCTTCAATAAAGACATTTTTTGAAAATATCTCGAGATCTAATAATTTTTTGCGTATGGTACCCTAATCATTTTTTACGTAGAATGAACAGAAGAATCGATCTGTGTAAAAAAAAGAATATGCATTTCTATTTAAAGAAATGATGCAATTGTTAATTGCACATGCACTGCTGCATCTAAAAAAAATTTAAAGGCCTGCAGATGTAGTGCTCTTCGAACCATTTATCTTTCTCCTTTGGCATTTTTTTATAAATACAATAATAACGGAGTTATGACTTGAAACAATTGCGTGGACCACCCTGTAGAATAGATTATATAATATATATTATAGTAAATATAGTAGTTATATAGTATATATTATATATAATTATATGTGTAGTACAGATCTCCAAATCAAATTTTGGCTTCTCTGATTTTGTAGATCTACAAATGAAATTTCAATTTTTGGTTCTTTTAGTCTTACAGATCTCCAAATGAAATTTTAATTTTTCGAAATTTTGGCTTTTTTAGTTTCGTCGATTTTCAAATAAAATATTGATTTTTCTAATTTTATAGATCTCCGAATTAAATTTTGGCTGTCCTAGTTTTACAGGTCTCCAAACAAAATTTTGGTTTACTCGACTTCCTCGTGGTTGATTCTTGATCAAGTTTAGATCCTTTTCTCCGAAAGTAAAAAATCTACTTTTCACAGTATTATCTCCCTGGTACCACGTTCTCAATAGCCCCGTTCTCCCATGGATTTCTTTCCCTGGAGTCTTTATTTTCCCATGGGTTTCCTTTTCCGGTGGGTCTTATTTTTCTGCGGATTCTGTTTTCCCACGGGCTCCATTTCCTAGGGGATTTTATTTTCACACAAGCCGTATTTGAAATCGACACGTCTTTACGTTTACACAATCTGATTCCGTTTTGTTTTACTTCTACCGTTTATCGGTTCTACTCGTCTGTTTCTAATATTATTGTTATTTTAGATGTAACTTCACTTATTTTATGCATGACAACACTATGACACAGGAACTGAAAGGTTAACGTTTATTCAAGTCAATTCTTGTGTCTCATAAACAAAAGGTTCGCTCAATGTATTATCATTGGACTGCGGATCTTTATGCATTTATGAAAAAATTGGTTCGGTGAAATATGAAATAGTAAAGGATTAGAAAAACTTAAGAATATCGTAATGCTGTTTTTAATGTAACAAAATCATTAAAGGATGAAATCAATTTCTATTTTATTCCTACTGCCCACAATCAATGCGGAACATTTTTATTTTGCATAAAGATCCGCAGTCTATCGTGAGAATTTAAGAGTAGATAATTTTGATACAGTCTGCTTTCTTTCTGAATTTTTCTATAAGATCGCTGCACTACTTGCACATTTTAAACTTTTTGGAAAATGGAAGATTTGACGCGTTTCCTAATAGGATTTTCCTCGAGACAGCCGGGGAAACAACAGTATTAATTACCGCGGTGATTCATCAACAATTAAAATTGCATTCCTCGATATGCATCTATTGAGTTCCTGTAAAATGCAACGGAGATATCTGAACGATTTCAGCGAATTCGAACCATCATCGATTCGCTTGGATTTGTAAATCCCAAGCTAAAAATAGGAACACAAACTTTCCTGTTGACACTCTACGGACTGAAAGATATTTCATGTGAAATACAAAATCGAAGTGCAATATTTCTCAATGTAAATATTTGTTTCTATTTTTAAAAAGCAATCACAAAATATTGAAGTTGGTACTTTATCTCCTTTCAACCAAGTTAACCTATATGTTTGTATTGCACAAACATTACAATATTTATTTTATATAATAATTTACAATATTGTATTATACAATATTGAAGACGGTAGTTTGGATTCTTCTTCCAATCAGATTGACCTGATTATGTCTGTATTTTGCAAAATCATTTACGAAATATTGTATTAGAGGCGGTAGTTTAGATTATTTAACCAAGTTGGAATTTGCACATCGCCAAAATACTTTGTTCCCTTATCGCATTCTTAAGCTTGCATTGGAAACTAGTGGCCTAGTTTTGCTAACTTCAATTAAGATTTTCTGAAACTTATCTGTGACTTTGGCTGAAACTTTTTATCAGTGCATTCTGCTAAAATTCGCGAAAGAGTTTGCTCTTAATTTTTGGCGATCACTGCTGTATTGGTATTTATACGAACGTTTATGTTCTTCTGCGTTGTTTCAGAAAAGTGAGACTCAAACTTTTACAATATTACTTATACAAAAATGTATAAACTTATAAAAATATTCTTCTATTCATTTCGATTTGTTAGAATTATTAAAAGGAAACGTACATTTTCAATCAGTTGCTATGCTTACAATAAACTTGGACAGTTTTCATTTTGCATAAAGATGCACGGTCTACTGATTAAACAAAAACTAAAATCAACCAATTGACGAAGGAGTTATATGATAATTAGATAGCGGATTTTATGCATTTATAACAAAAATGAGTAGGTGCAATCTAAAATAACAAAACCATTAGAAGAATTTAAAAGTTCTGTTGTATCATCTTCAGCCTATTAAACATATTTTAAAAAACAATATATTTCTATCTCACTCCAGTTTGCTGCAAATCAGGTAAACAATTTTTATTTTGCATAAAGATCCGCAGTGTAATGATAATGCATGAATATTCAGCGTATGAAAGGCAGAAAAATCAAATTTTACCGAGATAATCAAAATACAGAGTGCCTCAAAAATGTAATTCCTTGAAAGGAATTCCTTGAATTGCAGAGTGAATTTAAAGTAACTTTTTCCTTTTGCGAAAATGTTCCCCGCGGCTTTGTTGAGGAGTTATTAACGAAAAACGCGGACCAATCCGGACGCGGCTACGACAGGTCCCGCTGAGCGTGGCGTTGCCATTGGCCGAGTCGGGGTCCGTCCGCTCAGCGGGGCCTGTCGTAGCCGCGTCCTAATTGGTCCATGTCCTTTGATAATAACTCCTTAACGAAGCCGCGGAGAACATTTTCGCAAAGGAAAAAGTTACTTAAAATGACTCCAGGAATCACCCAGTTCAAGAATTATATAATATTGGGAGTACCCTATATAGTGTTTACAGTAATACTTGATAACTAGACTGCGGATCTTTATGCATTTATGAAGAAATTAGTTGGATGAAATATTAAAACATTAACAGATTAGAAAAATTTAAGAATATTGTAGTTGTTTTTCACGTAACAAAGTCGTTAAGGGATGAAATCAATTTTTATTTTATTCCCACAATCAATGCAGAATATTTTTATTTTGCATGAAGATCTGCATTCTATTGGTAACACAAAAATGTTCATCAATTATTTGCAAGGGATTCAGAAGTAGCTCTAACTGTTCGGATTACGTATAAATAAATCGAAAATCGAAAGTGGAACACGACTTCAGTCTCTAAATCTAGTTTGCCCGACACACCGCGTTTGCAATCTTCGACAGGGCGTTTTAATTGATGCGAACAATGAGCATTCGCTGGCAACTTGAAGGCAAAAAAATCGCGGGACAAATCGCGGGACAAATCGCGGGACAAATCGCGGGACAAATCGCGGGACGAATCGCGGACCTTGTTCCAATTAAATCCGGATTGCGCCCGATGGATCGAGGCGCGGTCTAAGGCGAATTGGACTGAAAAGAAGCCACCTCTGATCGATCAGAAAACCAGCGTCAAATTTTATCTTATCGCCGCCCCCGTTACGCGATCGCAAACGCACCGCCGCCGCCGCCGCCGCCGCCGAGTTAATATTTATGGTTTGCATTGACCTTCGGCCGTGTTTGGTCTACTTTGTGTACTCCGCGTCACCGATGGACCAACCAGCTATAGCGGTCTCTCGTTCCATTTGCAAAATTCGTCTCGAGACTCTGCACAAAGTGTACTGTGAGATTTAACCCTTTGCACTCCTTTGTCGAGTGTGACTCGACATCAGAGAAAGAAAAATGTAAATGAAACGGGTTTTTATATGTATATTTGGCTCTTCCTTTATTTATTTAATTTCTTATTGTTTAGTTGGAAACAGATAGAAGTTCCACAAATATAAATTACAACAAAGTTTGAGAGCTATATTTAATATAATTACTAAACAAAATTGTTTAAAATAAGTAGCAGTCAAGGAAGTTTGAAGTAAATTTCAAATAAAACGCTTAAAATAGTAGGGAGGTTGTTGGCAATAAAATTGAAAAATAATTCGGAGTGCAAAGGGTTAACACACTTGACTATCCAGGCAACAACTTCAAAAATCCCATAAAATTGAAATAATTTATTTGATAAAATAAATATTGAATAGTTGAAATGTTTTTGTCTGTGGAATTTTTTAATCTTCTTGCATTTTGCAGATATGAAAATTTGTTGCAAAATGAAAATTGTTTAAGTTTATTGAAAGGGATCACAGCTAGATGGACATTTCACTCTCACTTTAATCATTTTAGCATGCTGAAAACAATAATTTGGCATTTTCAAATCGTTTTAACCATTTGAAATTACACGTACCCATTTGTGCCGTAAATGCATGAAATCTGCAATCTAGTAATAATTCATTTTTATATGTGGATGCAAAAATAAGCGGTAAAAGTGGGAAATATATGTTTTTGTTGTGAGATGTCGTTTCTTAAGAAATGTTAATTTGAATAAAAACTTGCTACACTATAATATAAAGAAATTTCTACCTGGTAGGCGAGGTGTTAATCAACGAGTTGGTTAACATACCTGTTTTGAATTTACTGTTCAAATATTACCTTTACAATTAACAAGTAGTAGACAAGTAAAGTCAATTCTCAAAGTTTAGAAACCTCAAAAAATAAATTTCGTTGACCCCTTTAGATATACTGGCATACACGGTGTACAAAATAAATTTGATTTGAATCAACTGTCGAACAATAAATGTGTAAACTATTTCGATCATCTGCCAGGTATCAAAATTTCGCCATTTTCTTTTTATACACATATTGTATGACAGCAACGTTATGAATACATATCGACGGAGTTGAGACGGTAGGACATTATGGTTACGGCTGTATTGCTGGTGATAATCCATCCTAATACAAACTACAGTAATAATAATAGTTACGATACAACGACGAGATAACCCAGCCACTTTGAGTGCTCGTAAATTCAGAGAACAGTATCTTGCTAGGCCATTTCCAGCAGTAAAGGGTTTTCCTACATATCCCCTAAAGCTAAGACACTGTGCTCAAGATTTTAGTGAAGAACATGATCTGAATACGGCGGGAAGAAATTTCATACATATGAATGAAACTGAATGTGTTTTACTGGAAACGAAGTTTAACTTTTTTAAGGACACTTCAAAATCTTGAGAGAGTAATGAATAGACTGCGGATTTTATGCATTTATGACAAAAACGAGTAGGTGTAATCCAAAACAGGAAAAATATCAAAAGAGCTTAACAGTGTCGATATACCATTTTTAACATGTGAAAATCATTAATGAGAAAAATAAATTTTTACTTAGCTCTTATAGATTGCAATTGATGTATAAAAATTTTATTTTGCATAAAGATCCGCAGTCTAATAATGAATCACTATTTCTTGAAAAAAAAACTAACTTTTTTAATATTGTACTATACGATTTGAACTTTTTTAGAAAGTTAGAGCAATTAGTTTACTATATACAGGATGTGAAAAGAAATTTTTTTAAAAATTGCAATAGATCGGAATTGTAGAAAAAATACTAAAAGTTGCATTTCACAATTTTTTTATGTGGGCCTATATTGAAAATTTAAAAAATTTTGTTTTGTAGATTTGTGTCAATTATATGCACTGTGAAAATTTCATCGAAATCGGTTGGTGCGGGAAAAAACAACAGGCATTGAAAGATGTAAGAATCCTTAGATTTATTGCAGTTAGAGGCCGAAAATCGTGAAAATCTGCAATTTTTATCATCTTTAAACGTTTGTAGCTCGTTTCAACGTCGACCGATTTTGACGAAATTTTTAGAATATGTTTAATTCACACAGATCTACAAAACGTATTTTTTAAATTTTCGATATAGGCCCACATAAAAAAAATTATGAAATGCAACTTTTAGTATTTTTTCTACAATTCCGATCTATTGCAATTTTTGAAAAAATTTTTTTTCGCATCCTATAGTAAACTAATTGCTCTAACTTCCCAAAAAGTTCAAATCGTATAGTACAATATTAAAAAAGTTATCTTTTTTAGAGCGTCCGAATATTAATTCCGGCCACTTTATATGGCCTAGTGTTTAGAAAAGATATTTAGCACGTATTATTACACAATATTATTTAGCAGAGTTGCAAGATGAGGGGAGGGAACACGAATCGAGGAAAAAGGTACCTTCTCGTGTCGTGGGAGGGGAAGAGTGGGGACACAAGTCGAGCGTGTTTTGTTGGTTTTGCCTCCAGCGCCAGAGTGAAATTGTACATATTAGAATCACAATATTGTAAAATTAAGTAGACGCCCTTTAACCATTTGCACTCGGAGCTATTTTAACTGGAACATTAAACATTTCTTCCGATCTGGAATACTTTCATTCCCTATGATTTTTGAAATTTTATGGATATGAAATTGGTATAATATCTCATACAATACCTAAATGTTTAGTAATTGATTAGATACCGATATATTTAATAATATAAACAATATTTTGAATAATGGTACAGCAATTTTTAGTGGTGCCTCAGAGGGGACAATCGAGTGCAAAGGATTAAAAATTATTAACTCGTTTACAATTGAAAAATCGACGTGAATTTTGTTGGTATATTAGGAGTTGACTAGGTAATGTGAACAAAAAATTTGTTGGAAATTGCTATTTCTCGAAATTTCGAAAAAAAGTGTTGGTCACAATTTGTAACTTATTCATCTACACCTATAATGGATATTTAAAAGATGTCTTTTGTAGAACTAAGTAAACAATACATTTTTTATGAAATTAATATATTTAAAATATTGGAGCCACTGTGTATCGTCAACTTTACAATTGCCTCCTCAAGCTTTCGCTATCTATCACACGTTATTCCATTCGTTTCGATGTGCTGAGTACGAATGCGCCTTTCGTTTTTGGCACAAATTGCAAATTTCCTGATGCTATACACAATATAAATATTCTTCGACGCATTAAATAATTTCGAGACGAAAGCATCGGACATATTCGCAGAATTCCGCGGTATTCGGACCAAAGAGGACCAAAAAGGAAGAACCAGTAGCGTCGCACACGTCATTGGGCCCTTCTCTTTCTTTCGGGGGTCACGGAATAATTCGCGTGAGCAAATTCTCGACTTGATTCGCCGGTCAATTGAGCCGGGCGGATGGCATTCGTCGAAATTATTCGCGGTCCCAGAGGCTGCCGAACAACAACGGTCTCGTTAATTTCGTGAGGCGAGAACGCTCGTGATTATTTTGAATTGAACCGAGAACAGAGCCGACTGTATATAACTGAATATGTATACTGGTCATTTCGGATGTTTTCTCCGCAGTTTCCTTTATTTGCCGGGGCCAATGGGCGCGATTGCCTCTAATTGGCTTGAAATGGGACACTGGACGCCTCAGATAAATCACGATATATGGGACACGCTTTTTCGGCTGATGAGCTTCCACCGATAGCCATAAACGCTCCGCGAGTCCGAGAAATTTATTCGATGGAACCAACCGGTGAAATATTATATTACGATTTCTCATTATGAACGCACCTTTCGAACACTTTCAATAGAAATGTATCCAACTGAAACTGCCATCAAGTTTCAATCCTTTTTATGTTATTTGGAAAATTAATTAACTCGGGAGATGCAATTCTGTTTCAATCCGATTCCTCAAAAAGTGCATGATGCTACGCGGTAATTACCATTTCGACCTTTCTGTTGACCTAATCGAATTTGATACACTCATCAGGATAAAAATGAATTTTCGAAATTAGGGAATCGATTGTAATCAATAGACTGCGGATCTTTATGCAAAATAAAAAATGTTCGTATTGATTGCAGGACACAGGAGCCAAATAAAAATTGTATTCTTCTTCTAATTATCCTATTAAGCTGAATAGAATAATTAAACTAATACGTTGATGTCCTTAAATATTTTTAACATGTCCACTGCTTTAAATTGTACGTGTCCATTTTTGTCATAAATGCATAAAATCCGCAGTCTAGTAATCAACATATCAAATTGCATTTAATTCTAATGAAAAATGGCATAGATTAGTTTGCTATTCATTACTTAAGATTTGAGGGGTTGTAGAACATAACCTAATTTTGTATAGTAATTTGATACACTGCATCAGGATAAAAATAAATTTTCGGAATTAGGGAAGCAAGTGCAATCATGTCAAATTGCATTTCATTCTAACGAAAAGTAGGTTGGTTTGTTATTTGTTATTTAAGATTTGAGCTCCTAACCTAATTTTGTACTATTCATAATAGTAAATGCTATCAGCACTAAAATTGATTTTTGAATTTGAGAAAGTAATTGCAGTCAATCACGCTTAATTCTGGAGAAAAGCACGGGATTTGCAAGGCCTTAACTGATAGCAGTATAAACAATTTGTCTTGAGGAAAATAATTGCAAACAGAACAATGCTGTATACTAACTTGTTATTTAATATTTAAAAACTGAGGGTCATAATATTTATACGAAAATTTAAAAAAATTCCTGTTGGAAATATGAAATTGATAAAGCACGGGATTTGCAAGGCCTTAACTGATAGCAGTATAAACAATTTGTCTTGAGGAAAATAATTGCAAACAGAACAATGCTGTATACTAACTTGTTATTTAATATTTAAAAACTGAGGGTCGTAATATTTATACGAAAATTTAAAAAAATTCCTGTTGGAAATATGAAATTGACATGTTGTTCATATACCAGGTAGTCAGTAAATTGCGAATAAATAGAATAGAGATCAGCTCGAAATAAGTCGGAACGATGAAATTATATTTTATGCTACAAAGCTTTGTTTTTTGAATAACTGTATTTTGAATAACGTAAATAAAGTAAACACGTGCGTTTGAGTGACGTACGGTTTATTGAATTCCAATGAAACTATGAATGTTTCCGGACACGAATTTTAAATTTATTTTGTGGATGGCGAATCTGTTCGCTCCAGAAAAATTGTTTTACCATTTAGACTTTTACGAGTTTCCTTTATTTCTCGTTGATTATTGACGTGGAGTTTATTGTTATTGAACATCGACTGCTATGGTATTATTTGTTTCGAAACGTGAAAATATGGTTTTTAATGCGACAGCAGCGAATGCAGTCGATAGTAATTATCAAAATGACGAATCGATTTAATGGAACTGGAGGTTCATGATTGTTAATTTCTCTTTGCTGTCATTGCTCGATGTCAATTCTCACTATCAATTCCGGAAATAGTCTCACAGTTGCATGCACAAAGTCCATTTATTTATATCTGTCTTGCTGGAATTAGTATTCAATTTGATATTGTTATTAAGACAAATGCGTATACTTAATGCGTAACTTAGAGACAATTATAGCGAATTAGTGTAAATAAAATAAGTATAAAATATTCCAATATTGCCAGTACAGATCGAAGCGTCTTCATAAGATCATTTCCACTCCATGCAATAGCAATCTCCGAAACGGTTCCCCATTAATCGAGACAATGGTGACCAATAACGTAGAAAATTACATCGATCACTTCAATTATGTGATTCATATTTTACAATAGCTCTGTATACAATGTATACGCGTGTTGATAATAATTATTACAGAGTACTATACCGTCCAAATAAATGTTGCGACAATGTAAACTATACAAATTCCAACATTCTATGATTATAAAGTGATTTATTTTCATCTGTTTTAATTTTATTACTTTTTTATTTTTTCAAATTATAACAATTTATGTTTAATACTCTTTGCTGTAGAATATGAATAAAATCTTGCAGCGAATACACATATAGTGAATATACATATTGTATAGTCAAGTATACTTTAAACGCACCTGAGCATCGATCTTATTATTTTTGCCTTTTTCAAATTACAACAATTCATGTTTAATACTCTTTGCTGTAGAATATGATAAAATCTTGCAGTGAATACACATATAGTGAATATACATATTGTATAGTCAAGTATACTTTTAACGCACCTGAGCATCGATTTAATCCTCTTTGCCCAGCGGGAACATTTATCAAGATAATAAGCTCCGATATAATACCCATTTTCATCGATTATTCCTCAGCAAAATGAATCTTGCATCATGATCCCATATACTCTTTGCCGAAGATTAACTTCTCTGAGATTTAACCGTTTGTAGTCGGAGCTATGTTAATTTGAAGATTAAACATTTCTTTCGACCTAGAATAATTCCATTGTACATGATTTCTTTCATCTTATGGATACGAAATTGATATAGTACCTCAACAATACTTGAATGTGTAGTAATTTATTTGATACCAAAATATTTAATAATGCGAACAATATTGTGAATAACGATACAGCAATTTTGGTACAGCAAATTTGGATACAGCAATAGTGGTGACTCTGAGTCACCCTCGACTGCTAAGGGTTAAAACAGTTATTCAAGTTCGCGGATAAAAACAAAAATTAAGCAGGACTTCCTTAAGAAAAAAGTTTCCTTTATCGTCCTAGGCTAGCAGATTACAATTTTTATTATGTACATGTATAAATAATTATTATTGGTGCTCAAAACTGTGAATCTAGTTTTCTTATTGTTAGGTCGACGATTTTTATTTCCAACGGAAAACATCCCATAAACCCATAAACTCTCGGCCCACTCAAGAAGACTGCTAAGCCGGATAGGACCTCATCCGCAATACGTCGAAAAATGTCCCGAGCCGTTTTCTTATATCGAAAGAGAACTGTACTGTATTTTATTCAGGCCACCCCGTGGATAGGTTGACTCGAACAGATGAATCTGCCGCCGCTGAAGGGGTTAATCGAGACAATGGCGACCGGGACGCTAGAAAATGATCTGGAGCATCGTGGAAACGCGTGCATCCGTCGATCAGGCGGCAAACGCGGCGCAACAACATCTGTCGGTTCACCGGGCAAAGCCAAAGCGAATTAGTCCGAGCTCCATCGCGCATACGACGCACGCCGGAACGCGAAAACATTTCCTATTACTCCGCTATCAATCGATCGTCCTCCGCGGGACACGATGGAACGAGAATAATAACTCGTCGAGCACCGAGCGTCGCGTCGCGTCGCGTCGTGTCGCCGGTCCGCGAAACCGAGTTAACACGCTCGCAAACGCCGCCGTCCGATTCCGCTATATTTCGCACACCATCCCAAGACCTCACTCCGCGAAATACACTCTCGTTAACGAGGATAGTTCCAGCCTCCCTCCTGCGAGGGGGCGGCTTACGTACCTCTGGCGAAATAAAATCATCGATTTTTCAAAAATGCTACAGTTAGCACTGATCCTTCTGGACAGATGGGATTCGTGGAATTTGCAATCAGCGCCCTTTTCGGGAGGATCATCCACAGTGGACTCCAGAATCGCAAATGGTCAAAATTGAATTTTCAAAGTACACAGTAGCCCCTTTAGCAAAATTTATTTTATACGCAGGGTGTCTCAAAATATTGTAGGGCTTTTAGTAAAAATAGTTGTTCGGTTTACATTCGGAGAGGTACTGCTGTCTTCTGTATAATGACATGCGTTGCCCTAAATACCTTGGCAACAGCCATAAACCACAAACTACTACAATATTATTGTATTTTTATTGTATTTATTTGATTCCTAAGATTATTTGAAACAACTTTTTCCTTTACGAAAATGTTCTCCGCCGCTTCATTAAGGAATTATTAAAGAAAAACTTCAAAGTACACGGTAGCCCCTTTAGCAAAATTTATTTTATACACAGGGTGTCTGAAAATATTGTAGGGCTTTTAGTAAAAATAGTTGTTCGGTTTACATTCGGAGAGGTACTGCTGTCTTCTGTATAATGACATGCGTTGCCCTAAATACCTTGGCAACAGCCATAAACCACAAACTACTACAATATTGTATTTTTATTGTATTTATTTGATTCCTAAGATTATGTGAAACAACTTTTTCCTTTACGAAAATGTTCTCCGCCGCTTCATTAAGGAATTATTAAAGAAAAACGTGGACCAATCAGAGCGCGGCTACGACAGGCCCCGCTGAGCGGACGGGCCCTGGCTCAGCCAATGCCAACGCCACGCTCAGCGGGGCCTGTCGTAGCCGCATCCTGATTGGTCCGTGTTTTTTGTTAATAACTCCTTAACGAAGCTGCGGAGAACATTTTCGCAAAGGAAAAAGTTATTTGCAATGGCCTGAGGAATCACCCCTTTCAAGGAAGTACATTTTTGGGACACCGTTTCCATCGATCAAATGTCTCCGTCAAATGAATATTGAAAGAAAAAACGGTTTTAATTAACGTATCTCTTCTAATCTATCAAAGTGGAACGTTCGCGAGGTTGTTTGTTTGTTACTCAATCATGCAAACACAAGTTGACGGATCTGCTCGGAATTTTGCATGTATGTGGTCAATGGGTCGGATTAACATGTAGGTCATCAAGCATCGCGAATTTCAACTCGGTTCCCGAGGGAAACCCCAAAAACTGGACAGACAAAATTACGATACCTACCCCGGCGGTGTCGTCCGACACAAGCATCACAGCAAACGTTATAAATTTGTTAAACTACAACGCTCCCCGAAGGACATTTATTCAGATTTGTCACTAATCTCGTAAGCTTCTCTTCAAGAAATATTTTAACCTAAAACAGATTTTAGGTCTGTTTGGAATTTTTTTCGATAAATAAACTATCGGAATTGTACTGTAAATTACTTTTACCATTTTTGCAAAACCTAGTTTGGAATTGAGAGAAATAGAATGAAGTACGTTGAAGTTATAATTTCACACGCACACAAAGTCTAATTAATTATGGTTTTATTATTATTTAAAACTAAACTGCGTATCATAATATTGCGAAAGTTTTTATGTTGTTAGTTAAGAAATATTTTAACCTGAAACAGATTTTAGGTCTGTTTGGAATCTTTTTGAATAAATGAACTATGGGAATTGTACTGTAAATTACTTTTACCATTTTTGCAAAACCTAGTTTGGAATTGAGGGAAATAAAATAAAGTATGTTGAAGTTATAATTTTACTATTTTATTATGATTTGAAACTAAACTGTATATCATAATATTGCGAAAGTTGTTATATTGTTAGTTTGTTGAAAATATTTTCCCAAAGCGACTCTAAACTGTGTCTAACTGTTCTAACGACGAATGCAATTACTGAAGCAAATCAAAATGGCGAACTAGTTAAAGTATCTTCAGGAGGTAAAGGGTTTAGTTATACGTTCAGTTATAGTTTAGTCGGTGGAAGGGTTCGGTTTAGTTTAAAGGGATCCGAAGTTTACTTGCAATTGGATTGGTGCACATGAAATTGATAGTTGGAGTGTCTTTGTTTAGAGCTGCTATCACAATAACAATTGTTGACGCTGGTTAGGAAGAATGACAATGCTGCAGTGAAAGACAGGCAATGCTGCAGTGAAAGACAGGTAATGCTGCAGTGAAAGACAGGCAATGCATGAAAAGTTGCAGAGAATGCTTGCCACCAGCTTCAGCGAATCACGAGGGTGCGATCCTATTACATGACAAAGCTAGACCTCATTTTGCAGGAATAGAAACTGTACGAATTCAAATATCAAGTTGAATTCCCTCAATCAATTTTTCTAGACAATAAAATAATTAAAGATACTATGCAGTTTCACGTATTAACTGTCTTCACAATTTTGAAGAAAACTCTTTATGGATCTTTTAAAAGAAGTTTTCTTCTAATGACTCTTCGTGATATCTTGTCATTAGTTAATCTAACAACGAAAGCCATTATCAATGGCTTTGTTAAAAAATTTTCACCGGATAAATTTTAGTTGATTTGACTATTAGTTTTAGAAAAATATTGTTCGTTATTTTTGGAGTACTTTAGAGTACTCTAAATGACTCCGTGATACCTTTTCATACGTAAGATAATGGTTTAAAAAAAATTTTCAATGACAAAAATTTTTCTCTGGATAAATTCAGTTGATTTGACCATTAGTTTTAGAAAAATATTGTTCGCTATTTTTGGAGTACTTCAAAGTAAAATGACTCCGTGATATCTTTTCATCAGTTAGATAATGGCTTCGTTAAAAAATTTTTCCGGATAAATTCAGTTGATTTGACCATTAGTTTTAGAAAAATATTTTTCGCTATTTTTGGGGTACTTTAGAGTACTCTAAATGACTCCGTGATATCTTTTCATTAGTAAGATAATGGCTTGAAAAAATTTTTCTCTGGATAAATTCAGTTGATTTGACCATTAGATTTAGAAAAATATTTTTCGCTATTTTTGGAGTACTTCAAAGTAAAATGACTCCGTGATACCTTTTCATCAGTTAGATAATGGCTTCGTTAAAAAATTTTTCCGGGTAGATTCAGTTGATTTGACCATTAGTTTTAGAAAAATATTTTTCGCTATTTTTGGGGTATTTTAGAGTACTCTAAATGACTCCGTGATATCTTTTCATTAGTAAGATAATGGCTTAAAAAAATTTTTCTCTGGATAAATTCAGTTGATTTGACCATTAGATTTAGAAAAATATTTTTCGCTATTTTTGGAGTACTTTAGAGTACTCTAAATAACTCCGTGATACGTTTTCGTTAATAAGATAGCTTAAAAAAATTTTGACCAAACTTTTTCTCTCGTAAATGCAGTTGATTTTGACTACTAGTTTTAGGAAAATATTGTTCGCTATTTTTAGAGTGCTTCAGAGTACTTCAGAGCACAGGTTAGAGGTTGTGTTATCGAGTAGGAATATTTTTTGGCAAATGGACTTTTACGTTCGCCTAGGTGTACGGTACATTGGAGATAGGATGGCGGCAAGTTTACAATGTTCATAAAATCTCACCGTCCCTTCAGACACAGCAGGTGTCTTAATACTTATGGACGGGAGTGTAGGAGAGTCTGATGCTTCCCGAGAGAAAAGTAGCGCATTATGCGGACTATTTACAGACAATGTCATGTCCGGTGCTCGCATATACGTGCACTACACGAACTACTGAGGGTGGAAAACGTAACTCGATCACCTTGAATAAATTTTTCATTGTGCGTTGCATAAAAAATTGTTAGATGTAGAAAATGCTCATTAATCGGACGATCACATTATACAGTTCACGATTATACGATCATTATACGATCATCTTTTGCATGTTTCACATTTGCATGGCTACTTTTTTCTACAGACATCCAAGTCGACTTTCTTTATTATTAATAACTAGACTTTATGCAAAATGAAATTCTGTTATTATTATCTATACTTTTTTATTTATTATATATATTATTATCCTGCATGAATTTTAAGCTACTAGCCTCAAACAAAAATTTATTTCCCCTTTTAATAATTCTAATAAGTTGATATTATAGCGACAATGAACTTTGATAATAAAATCAGATATAAGAATTGATTCAAAGTAACCGGGGAACATAGTATATAGAGTGGTTAGTGGATCTCACTGTAGACTAATGTCTCTTCCTGTTTGTGTTTATTGTTCTGGGTAATCGACAACGTACAATGAAGCTACATAGTCACGCACGATGAATTTTAGTACCTTATACTATGAATTACTTGAAACATTTGCTGTTCTGTCGAATAGGTTAACACTTTAGCTGACGGAAGTCTGTTAATACATAGCATTCGCAATGACCGTGTTAGATTAATGGAAGCTTGAAAATAACGATTCAAACAATAATTTCAGAATAAATTATGAGACTGTGATTTTGGAAGCGTCTGATTGGTACATGACTGGTATTTGTTATTAGAAAAGAAATTTTTTTACAGATATTCTTAACTGTTAATTGCAGATGTTTAGAAAATATAAAATGTCTATAAGTAAATTATGTATCAAGTAAAAATGATTAATGTTCCGATTAAGAGTGTATTTTTAGATTAATTTAAAAGAAACGATAGAGTTGAAGAACTGTTTACGCTGCGGGCGTATCTCTTGTGAGATTATGAAAAGAGTTAATTGCACGTCGAGTATAGTACTAATTATTATAGATAACTCTGGCTATCCTTGGGATATATTGTTGATTAAAAAGGAAACAAATTTTTTAAATATATAAAATTGTTCATAGAATAATCTCTGATAATAATTGATATGAAAGTTATTGGTTTTTCAAAGCGTGTACCTCAATTAAGTTAAATACTTTGCAGATTTAAAACATTTGTAATATTTATTGTTCTATATAAGCCAGAGGTAAACTCAAATATTTAGAAGAGCTAAAATTTCTAATTAAAAAATACCATGGGAAATTCAGACGCAAAAGAAAGATCTGCATAGTGTTTAAATTCCTTATTCAATTAGAGAAGTATGTGCCCGGAGAATCACGACAGAAAAATTGTAGCCAAGAAACATTTGAGATTTATTATAATAATAGAATGTGAAATTTAATCTTTTTAAGACAAGTGTACTTTTTGTATTTGTGAGACTTCTACTGAACACATTAATTTTTACAAAATTATGATAGTAGTCCTACAGCTAATAATAATAAGCTCATACAATCTCATGAATTAAACTAATATTTGTTCAACCTTTAATAAAATAAAATAAATGAAGCATTATTAATAGAATTAATAGAGTATGTAAAATAAATCAAAGTAATATTTTGCTCGATTTTCACAGTCCACTAACAAAAATAATTAAAAATAAAAATAGAATTCCAAGATAAAGAATTATTTTGTACATCTATCTTATCGAAGGTTGCTAATTTTCGGAGCTTGTAAAAAATCAAGTTCCATGAAGTTTAATAAATTCTCACGAATTAAAATAATATTGTTTGATTCTCATTTTTGTCAACTTTTTCTGCAAAACTGTATGGAGGTCCACAGTCCACGAACAAAAATGATAATTGAAAATAAAAATAGAATTCCAAGATAAAGAATTATTTTGTAGACTTTTCTTATCGAAGGTTGCTAATTTTAGTTGTACTACTAATTATGTTATTATAAATTCTGTGAATGCCGGACACCTTTAGCCCCCGCTCGTCTCTAATGATAATCGAGTGCAGGCCATCGGTGACCCACACGACAATCAACATGTTAACACACTCTACAACCTGATTCTTCTTATGAATAAAATTACATAATCGGGCAGACAGGTTAACGGTTGATCGGAGTACGTTCAGAGGTATGCGAGTTATTAGGTTCAAGCTATGAAAAACTGCTGGACGCAAGAACTACTTGCGAAAATAATTATTTCTTTGCAACGATAGACTCTCAAAATACAAAATATTAACTAATCTATACCGGGTTGTAATTTTAACTTGAACAAACTTGAAGTTTTGTAACTACACAAGAAGCACAAACTTTTCTTCCCACTTGATGTTACTTCGTAAAAGTTAATGGACAGACTAACACATTTTTAAGATTACATTTAAATACCATTCTGTGAAAGATGATTGACGACTTACCATTTTACTTTTCTAGAAATTTCTCACTCCCGAAAAAAGTGATCTGTATTAAGTATATTTTATTATATATATCTACGTTTGTTTATAATTTAGAGATTATGTGCAGATTTCCTGAGGTTTAAGTAACGATTACAAAATCTTTATTCACTTGAAATATTTGCACGTTGATTTATTTAAAGAAATGTGTCACTTAACTTTCACGTTGAATTTTGATTAACTTTTTGTTTTATACTATACACTGTCAATACTGACATAAGAGTCGAAGAACTAGGTTGGTATACTTTTATCGTCGAGCTGCAATGTGCAGAGTTTAATTTGTAACTAATTGTAATTAATTTAAGACTACAAAATTTTTATTTTTCACTGCTTGTTACTAATTAATTGCAAATAATTTGAAAGTAAAATTAGAGATTTGGCTTAATTCAGACAACAGATTAGAACGCAGCCTGCCCATTAAAAGAATATTAAAGATCTAATTAACACCAGAGGAATATTAAAGTATTCCATTGAATACGAATCCTGATGGACCACTAATATCGAGGAGACGAGAACGACACTAATTAAGAGAGAAAAAAACTGAACGGTGTTTAAATAACCGCAATATTCAGGTAGCAGACATTCGCACTGTAGAAGTGTTACAGGATCAAGGATCTGGCACAGTCAACAAATCGTTAACGTTAGAAAGTTGAGATCGAACTGGAATAATTGACAAATAGAAAGTCGGAAGAACGATAATACGATTCCGAGACACTTGCCAGTTTGTTCGAACGAAAAATGTGTATCCCTCTCAATCCATTCCCATCACTGCAAAACCCACATAAAAATGTTAATTTTGTTCATCATTGATCCCACCACTGATCAGACTGAATAAGAAAATAAAGAATCTACAAAATTATTTTAATTTTGTTCATCAATATCTCACAATCACAAGTCATCTACGTCCAAATAAAAATCTGCTTATCGCACATCAGAACGAATAAGAATTATAATAAGAATCCTCAAAAATATTAATTTTCTTCATCGACAGCTCACAATTTACAGATATAACTCTGAATACAAATTTACTAGCTTATTAACCACTGATCAGATAGAATAAGAAATGAGAATAGGAATCCATAAAACTATTAGTGTCACTCATCAAAGGATAAGAACCCACAAAAATATTAAGTTTGCTCATCGACAGCTCACAATTACGGATGATCTAATTGTATACAAAAAATTTCCAAAAGACAATCTGGAAACCCATAAAAATATTAATTTTTTTCATCACATTAATTTTTGCTCCCAATTACCACCGAGTTAACTCTAAATCAAAATCTTCTAGCTTATCTAGCAAATCACAAATAATTTTCAGACGAATGAACTCTAAATAAAAACCCACTACCCTACACATCACAGACTAGAACAAAAGAAAGAAAGTATAAAAACACTAAAAGATATTAATGTTCAGTTGCTCACAACTACCAACGAATTAATTCTGAATAAAGCTCCCTAGCCTATCACACAGCACCATTCACCGAGAAGACCACCATGGAACCAATTCTCCTCCAACAATTTAAAACCTGCCGACCATCATTCTCCATCAAATTTTTCCCACCCACGTCGTTAACTAATAAAATAAACACCACAAGGAAGTTCCAATGTCCAAGCGCAACGTTCCAATCTTTCGAGATCGCCATAGAGCTGCCCTAACATCTGGGGACCACAAGTCTCACATCACCGTTCACCAAAGACTCATCTTCACCGTCCCCCATCACGCGCGATCGATGCGGAAACCAACTGAGCAATCCCCCCAGAAAGAAGACCGAAAATAAAACGAAAACTTACTCTATCTACCGCAGATGCCAAGACGACCAGCACGGATCGCTTCAGCAACTCCCATGCAAACTTCACCGGTGTCTCGACCCTGGTCTCACAAAAACACCATGCTCGGTCGTCAACACAAACAGAATCGAGCCGAGTAGAGCAACACTTCGACGACACCACACGATCCAGCTGGCGCACAACAACAGGTCCGATCGCTCGATCACGTTCACGAGATCACCACCGATCTCGAGCAACTTCTATTGTAGATCCGAACGGTTGAACTGTCGGACGACGATCGAGGACCTTCGAAGATTTCTGATGTTTTGATGAGGTGATCCGGTTTAGGGATACGGATCGAGGTTCCCGTGTTGCGAACTGGTCTCCAGAGGGTGGCGCGATTGATCGGAAACGAAAGTAAAGGTGAGAGGGAAAAAAAAAGAAGAACGCGACTCGCGATGCCGAGAAGAGAGCTAGCTGGTTTCTGGCGCGATCAGCCGGCGCGGTTCGAATGAAAACGCCACGCACACGTGCCGCCTGGCTAAGCTCGCGGTTCGGCCGCCGCCACCACCA
The DNA here is from genome assembly GCA_028455795.1 of Lasioglossum marginatum. Classification (NCBI taxonomy): domain Eukaryota; kingdom Metazoa; phylum Arthropoda; class Insecta; order Hymenoptera; family Halictidae; genus Lasioglossum; species Lasioglossum marginatum. Next base: position 1,947,966 of record CM052257.1, on the reverse strand, counting down.
CCACCACCAGCTGATCGTCCGGGAGTGACTACTGCCAGTGACTGTGCGGCCTGGCCTAACTGACTAACTGCACGGCCGAACAGTTTCTCCGGCAGAGGCTGCGGGAGCAGGACGCCTCGAATTGCGCCTGCTGCTACACCGCGACGACCAACGGGAGGGGGATCGCGGGGGTGGTGCCGCTCGAGGGGGCGGGCAGACACTGTTTCCCTGGATGCTTCGATGGTTCAACCCCCGGGGTCACAGGTGACCCGACATCTGGCGTACCGATCGAGGATCACGCACCTGAAAAACGCGGACAGTGAACGAGTGCTCCGTGAAATTTATCCTTTGACAAATTATCTTTGGTGTACTTAACCTTCCGTATACTGTGCCGCAGTCTATTTTGACCGGGAACATCGAAATTGTCATTTAAGTACTCAATTTGTGGCAATTAAACTAACAATAGCCGTTTCATTGAGGATCTCGGAAAGACTAATGTCTCTACACGAGATATCATGAAAAATGAATTTTAAAAAATTATTAATTAGAGCTGTGAACGGCCCTAAGCATTGCCAATTATATAGCTATAAAAATCGTCCATTGTCCGAGGGTTAATTTCGATATTTCATCTCGGTGAAACGATATTGAGGAGCTTTTCTATTTTTTTATCATTTCAGTGTACTCTAGCAACGCAAAATATTGTATAGACATTCATATAATTTTAAAAAGAGATCGAATCTGTTTTTAATATTCAGATATACGTACAATATTTATTTTACATTAAGTGAAAAATGTTTTTTTTTTTTCAAATATACAGTGAATACGTATTTCATGTTACGAGAAAAATATGTTTTTCCAAATGTAAAATGAATGTTTATTTCATATTGGGAATAGAATATTTTTTCCTAATGTACAGGTAATATTTATTTTATATTATGAGAAAAATATTTCTTTCGCAATATAAAATGAATCTTTATTAATATTAGAAACAGAATATTTTTTCCCTAATTTTCAAAAAATATATAAAAAATATTTGTTCCATAATATGGAAGAAATACACATTTCATATTATGAATAAAATATTGGCTTCAAATATAGAATAAATCTTTATTTCATATTAAACGTAATATATTTACTTTGAACTTATTTTGAATATATATTCTCATTCTCCCTAGAAAACTAACTTATGAAAACTAAATTAAAAAACACTACTGGAGAGGTGTATCGAAGGAGGAATAATAACTTTTTAATTGCCACAGGGGCGATATTCGCCCACAAAGGGTTAACCCCTTACCATACGATTTATTTTACGGTTTCAGTAACTAGAAGAAGTTTTTTGTAGATCGTAATTTCCTAAAAAAGGAGAAAATTGATATAAATTGTATGCCTATATATTCTCCAACAGCTATTATTAACTCCTTGCCTTACACGAGTCAGACTCGTGATGAAAATTCTGAACAGAGTCTAATAAATATGTAAGCTATTAATTTCTTTTAAATCGAAATAAAATTCTATTTTGATTTTGTTAACGTACAGCTATTGCAGAACATATAAGCGTACAGTAGATATAAAGATTCTCCTTTTTCAGGAAATTAAGAATTACAAAAAAAGTTTTAATCACTGAAATCGTAAAATAAATCGTAGGGCAAGGGGTTAACAAAACCAAAATAGAATTTTATTTTACACATACATTTTTATCAGAATCTGTTCAGAATCTTCAACACGAGTCGGACACAATATTGTAAGGCAAGGGATTAATATTTAAACTGGAAACCAGAAGAGAGTGAACGATAGCACTGTGTTACTTTAGAGAAATTTACCCTTTGAGAATTATTTTTGGCATAGTTCCTTTTCGATGGGTAGATATCTTGGTCATATGTGCTGGAGAGCTAAGTATAAATAACGCGTTAATTGCCACGTGGGTCACATAAGGGTAACATTGATCTTTTACCAATTTTCCAAATTTTTATTGTGTAATTAACTGTAGTACTTGTCTATAATCTGCGATTGTTACCAAGGCATCAAAGGTATGTTAAACAATATGATACAATATGATACCATATGTTACACTGTGATACGGATAACATTAATTGTATTTCTCATTTAGTAATAAATTATAATTTTATAAAATCCTACGATTGTGATATATTCTGTATTCTATTGTGCTATCTATAGAAAGCACATTATAAAAGTTATAGACTTTTACATATAATTTCAAAAAGATTCAAAAGTTTTACGACAATCTAATATATTATGTCCTTATTGTTAGGTAATTAACTTTGTTCAGACGTACTACATTTATTTATTTCGTTAATCTCATTGATGTTTTAATATTTCCTGTACTTCCACTCTAATGTTAATGCTTTTTTTAAAGGCATGTAATAATTATCCTCTTCCTGTCATTGCAAGAATCACTCTCTTATGCATTTTGGAAAGTCGTCGATTCGCGCGGGTCACCCAGTGAAAAAATTCAAGAATGCCGGAAAATTATTTCGAGATCACATCAAAGACAGAGTATTACTCCAGGAAAAAAGTTGAAAGGATCCTGGGAACTGTGTCAAGTCGAGTGCAAACAGCACTGATTCCGAAGGATACTTAACGAAGTACAGGTGTCCTTCAATTGCTTCCAATCAGAAAATTATTTCGGTATTTGTTTTAACAAGAATCGTGTAGATATAGAATCCTGTCGTCCTTGCATAATCGACGAGGACAACATTCCACGCACGTCTTCGGGAAAGACCACTACAATAAAGTATATACGTATATATACTGGTCAAGGACATTGAAGGTCACCATAAATCAGTCGAAACGATATTCCTTGAATTGAATATTAACGAGATTCTCGGAATCCCATAAAATCGTGCTCAAAATATAATCACGCTTCGAAAGTTTATTAGTGCAATGGGACGTATATCTTTAATTATAAAGTAATCTTTAATTTCACTATGCAAAAATTAAGTACGCGATGTTCTATACATTATTAACTGTCCTCTTGCACAATTATCATTCTGTTACTTGTCTATAATTTATAAACTTCTTTTTCTCTTATTACGCGAACACATGAAAATAAAAATATCAACAATAATTAGTTAAGTACGTGGGAATGAAAATATGAATAAGAGTTACTATGTATATATTTTCTTCATCATTTGAATTAAAACTACACGGAAATAGAAATATTTATTCATTATTTTCTATTAAAAACACAAAAACGATAATTGAATAAGAATTAGTAAAATTATTCTTTAAAAAATGATTGTTTACATAATCAACCATTTTTAACACACGACTTGACTGGAAATGTTTAAACAATTAAGTGAGGAGATTATTTCAGAAGCATGTATCGAAGAAGGTAATTGCGAGCAGAGAACAGAGCTGGGCAAAAATTTAATCAACGATTCACGAATAAATTTCTACTTCAATCGCAATTAACAATTAAACTCCTACTTTAGGCGTTAATTGCGGTTAACTAACATTCTTTTCAATTGTAATCGTCAGTCGGATAATTAATTAATGATTAACTGCTGAAATTTCGAAATGAAATACGGAATCAAAACTGTATGCATACTGAAAAAAAGTAAACTGAAGTTTAGGTATATTGTCATTTGGTCTATAATACGATCTCTATGTGCCTACTTATTACAATTTATGGATAGACCATGTGGCGATTAACTTCAACAATTGATTAAATCAGTCTCCGATTTTTCGATGATTTCTTTTTTTAATCAATGATTGACGATTAACTTCATCAATCGATTGAATCAATCTTCGATTTTTCGATGATTACCTTTTTTAATCGTACACATTAATCAATCAATCTTGGTTAAAATTTTAATTGATTAATACCCAACTCTGGTCCCAACGATGGGACATTCGTATAAATACTATAATATATAATGAATACTATAATATAACATTAACAAGTTCTAACAGCATTTTTATTTTATTTTTACAATCAGGAAATATTTAGTTGGCGAAAAAAATCGTTTCCTGACTTCGATGTTCATTACACAGTATGAAAATCAGGATTAGCATAAAGAAAATTTGACCCACCAACTTTTTCTATGTTACATTATAGTATTTATTCATTTATTATAGAATGTAATAAGTATTAATAATAAATGAATATAATAAATTAATGAATACTATAATATAATATAGAAAAAGTTGGTGGGTCAAATTCTCTTTATGCTAATCCTGATTTTCATACGTTGTTTAATGAACATCGAAGTCAGAGGAAACAATTTTTTTTCGTCTGATTTTTTTCGTCAAATTTCCTGATTGCAGAAATAAAATAAAATTGCTATTAGAACTTGTTAATGTTACACATCCATATAAAAAGTGAGAACTGGAACGGATTTACACAATGATATACAGTAGCTGATTAATGATTAACTGCTGAGAGAAATTTCGAAATGAAATACAGAATCAAAACTGTATGCATACTGAAAAAAATGTAAACTGAGTTCAGGTATATTGTCATTTGGTCTATAATACGATCTCTATGTGTCTACTTATTACAATTTATGGATGGACCGTGTGGCGATTAACTTCAACAATTGATTAAATCAGTCTCCGATTTTTCGATGATTTCTTATTTCAATCAACGATTCACGATTAACTTCATCAATCGATTGAATCAATCGTCCATTTTTCAATGATACCTTTTTAAATCGTACACATTAATCAATCAATCTTGATTAAAATTTTAATCGATTAATGCGCAACTCTGACAGAGATAAATTGCACAGTTGCAGAGCTGACGTTATTATTAACATTACCGTCGAATAGATCGTTCCGTGCGCGAACGAAGAAGATCGATAACCACTAAAGATCGTATAAGGAAGAGGGCTCGTGGCTTCTAAAACAAACAGTGGATCGCGGCCAAATTTCCCTTGAAAATATACAACCTGGTATTTCACCGCGAGGAGACGTACAAATAACGGCTATATTTTCGCGCTCGGGGATTTGGGAAAAGAGCAGCATCCAGTTCGTCTCTTGGCGCGTAATTCAAGTCCCCGGAGAGGATCACGCCAGTTCTAGAAATATTTTTACCGTGATGGATTCTCTTTTCCAATTTTCAAGTGACTCCCAATCTGCGCTGTCGATATTCCGACGCGACGTTTCCACGCGAGCGACTCGAATTAGCAACTATTTTTGATGATACCTTTTTACAGAGTGCTCCACGGTTTAATGGCCATCGATCGTTCGCGCATAATTAATCGTTTTACATTATATTAATCTTCCGTGTAATATTTTAATGCTGCTCGTTATTGCGAGTCGGGATTTCCGAAGCTAATTGACCAATTTTTTTTCAAGTATCTTTATGGACAGGTACTACACGAATTTTATACGTGGTGCTTAGTAAGCTTATTTAAATAATATATTTCGAAAATGAAGATTTAAAGAATATTGGGTCTCATTTGTCCAGATATTATTTTAAAGTATTAGCTCGATTAATATTATATTATTTCCTTGTTCTCTTAATAGAGATAGAATTATTTTTATTATCTTTGTACCACCATTTATCTAAAACGGTTTAAAGAAATAATAAATAAATAATACATAATAAGTTGTGTCCATGTTATACAGTGACTTGCACATTTTTGTTCAGTGTTACATTTACTTGGTTAGCTTCGATAAGTTTATAGTGCGATAAATTGTAAAAAGTTTTTAGATTTGTCAAATTCGTCACTTCGTTGTCAGTCGTGAATAGACTGCGGATCTTTATGCAAAATAAAAATTGCTTACACCAATTGCAAGTGACTGGAGCCACATAAACGATTTATTCTTACTTTAATAATTTTAACAAGCCGAGAAAAATAGATTTGCACTCTTAAATCGTTGTAATCTTTCTACTGTTTTAAATTGCACCCATTCATTTTTGCCATAAAATCCGCAGTCTAGTCATGAATATTGGTGCAGATCATTGGGTATTGACAGTGTTGAGTAACTATTAATTGAACCATAACAATTGCCCGAATATATTCATGATTTTATTCATGATGCGAATAAATGAATTGAAATCAGTATGTTGGAGATACATGATGACTAGTTCGAAATTGGAATAAATCTTTGACTCTTCCACAAGAAATAACAAATTCAGTTGAAATAATCTACTCGATTTCAAAGTAATTCTGATTGATAAATAAATTAAAAATTGCATCTTTCATTATTAATGATGATGATGCATCCTTGATTATTATGCTTTGATAGTAGCTGGAAATTGTATTCTAGAGTGAAGAATGCAGAAGACGTTCCGAGTTTTAGTATAATTTACGAAATAACTGTTATAATTTGCATGGGGTATAATAACTGTAAAAGCTGGAGTATAGTAAATCTTGCTGACCTTTAGAGTTGGCTGAGCTCGAAAGCTTGCGACTGGAATAATTTCTATTCTGGCATTTATTATGAAACTGGAGTCCATTTAGAAATGGATGATCTGTATACTATATCTGCAAAAGGTGTCTGTACAATTACAATCTAATTCGAAAGTTGTAGCATAATATATCTAGTTAAATATATATGTTTATGTACTTCAACATATTAATATAACTATCCATCTATATTTTATTTCCTGATGTATTACTGCGAATACTTTAAAATACTTTAAAATAATATGTGAAAATAGTGTATGATAAAAATGGGCAAGTAAAATACAACATAGTAAATGTTCAGAATATAGTAATATTCTTGAATTGCTTTCAATTTTCTAAAGTTATTATGCCACACCTTACAATCTATTAAATATGTATGTCATTAAGTTCTTTCAACCTGAAATCCATTTTTCTATTATCGACACTATCGACATTCTTTTTCTTATCGGAAATTATGAACGACAAAGAAGTTGTAATCAATGCAGCTACAAAAGAAATCATAAGGCAAGTGGCTAAGGGAAGTAATAAATTTCTATTCCACAACCCACGAAGAAAAGAGGAAGCAACAAACAATAAAAGTTTCAGGATATTCTTATATCGTTTTCTGTTCACTGAAGCTGTCAAGAGAAAAAATAAACGTTCATTTCATTGTTTCTCGTTTATTTTGCGAGAAGGTAGGAGAGGGAACAACAAACAATGAAAGTTCCAGAATGATTTAAAAATAATCTTATATTCTTTTCAATTTACTGAAGCTGATACGACACGAAATAAATTTTTATTCAACTCCTGTTCGTTGCAACCAATGTAGGAAATTTGTATTTCGTCATTGAGAGACAAACGATAAAAGCTTCAAAATGATTTAAGAATATTTATATATTATTTTCAATGTATTGAAATTGTGAAGACAAGAAATAAATCTTTATTCAACTCCTGTTCCTTGCAGCCAATGTAGAAAATTTGCATTTTGTCATCGAGGGACAAATGATAAAAGCTTCAGAATGATTTAAAAATATTGTTATATTATTCTCAATGTACTGGAGCTGTTAAGATAAGAAATAAATTTTTATTCAACTCCTGTTCCTTGAAAGCAATGTAGAAAATTTGCATTTTGTCATCGAGAGACCAATGATAAAAGCTTCAAAATAATTTAAGAATATTTACATATTATTCT
>CM052257.1:1918965-1933316 GCA_028455795.1 Lasioglossum marginatum | reverse complement strand
ATTTAAGAATATTTACATATTATTCTTAATGTACTGAATAAATCTTTGTTCAACTCCTGTTCCTCGCAATTCCCGCAGAAAATTTGCAGTTTATGATCGAGAAGGTGCGCCCGGAACGCAGATCGAAAGGGAAAGCGACAAATGAGATTTATTTCGTGAAATCGGTGTTCAAGGTCGACGAAAACGAATCGACGATCACAATGGTGATCGAGAGAAGGTGTACCCTATAGAAAGTAGGAAGGAACTCGCCGCGATGTAACGAGACCGAGAATTCCCTGTGCGTGGCAATGATTAATTTTCATGGCGTGCTGGAAACGGAATTGATATGTCCCGCGTGACAGTAACGACGTTTGGTAAATAATAAATTGATGACATCACGCTTTGCCAGTGACACATTTCCGATCACGGTGATAACGAATGGACCAGGTAGCTGAAACCATCGAAGGACGATTCCCGTCGATTTGCATCGTCGGATCGGCCGTTGGGTGTCTTCATTCATGGGCAAGTTGATGACGCGAACCGGTGACAGGTGTAAACCACCGTGAACGCGCATTTTTATCGATCCATCTCATTCATGGAGCTTAATGGTGACTGAATCGGTCACGTGGAACCGCCGTTTTCAATGAGAACATTTCTAATCGCCGGGATAGGCGGCTCTTTATGCGTCTGTGGCGGGCATAAATCTTCGGATAATGCAGCTGCCGACGGTTTACTCATGTTTTTCATTTATCACATCGATTAGTCGGGAAAAATGAATTTTATTCGTAGATCTGTCTTGGGAAATGTGAATTTGCATGCAGAATTGCAGTGACACTTCAGACTTTTTATTTTACAGTTGTTCACACTGTAATTATACTTTTGTTGGTATTTATTTAATTTTAGTTAGTCGAACATATATTATATTGTCGTTGAAATTACGAGCAATGTAGATGAATCTTCATAACTTACAAAATAGTAAACTGACATATTCACTTATTTTGTTATTCATCGAAACGATCAGTCCAGAAAATTAAGTTTATTAAAAGAAAATTGCAATGACTCTTTTTAATTTTATTTATTTTATGTTAGCTCTAATGTTAATAAGCAAAATTTGTACTCTTCTCTCATCAGTTTTGCAAAGATTACTAGAATATAGAACTTCATATAAATTTAAATAAATTACTAGAGACTTATTAAATATTTAATAGATCCCATTTCTCTCTCTCTCTCGTTTGAAATGAAATAAAACTTTAATCAAGTTTCCATGATATTTTACTCTGTTGGCTTTTAGATGGTCGTATATGTATATTAAAAGATTGGTCAAGTTGGACTTGAATTAATTTGTTTCGCAGTAAGTATTAAATAATGAAGTAAACAAATAGTACAATAAAATGATTTGTTATTAATTTGTATTGGATTAAGTTTTATACTGATTTCCATTATCAGTGTAAGATTGTTGTATAATTAGAAATTAGTGTTTGGCTAGAACTAATTTATCTCGGAGCTTAGTCTTTGTCTTAAAGCTTTTCAGAAACAATAAAACAAAGGTTTGTTTAATCAAGTCTTCCAAACGTAACATTTCCAAAACGCCAAGATTACAGTGCAGCCTGGGCGCATATAACAATTAGGAGCACATGGCTGTAGGAATTCTTCCAGTCGCCTACGTATTGCAATATAACCTGAATAAAACGAGGAACGATTTCGTGAACGTGGCTATGCAGACGGACAGACGTCACCGAAATTGGAGCACCCAGAGTTCGGTGATTGAACAAACTCTGTATAGGAAGCAAATCACTGTCTTTCCGTGCAGGAATAAATCGCAGTTCTCGAATAATCAAACACATTCACCAGCAAATATAGAAGTTATAGCGGAAAATTCAAAGATAATTGAACATAATTTTTAATTGAACGGAGGAACGTTGTCTGTGTGTCGTACTAAAGACAGCTTATCTACTCGTGGGATCTTCGCGACTGGTAATGTCGTAGAATCACCGAGGCAGACTCAAAATTGCTTAATCTGGCTCTTGGATCTCGCCATTATTCGAATAAAATTACCTCTGTCCAATTATCTAACTGGCGAATGCTCATGCAAATTTTTAATTGTACTATTTAATTTAATTTTATTGTTATGGATAAAATAATAGAATAAAAGAATGTTCACAGCAAAATTCAAATTGACTGTCTTCAATAAAGATGTATCATTATGTGGTCTTCTAAATGATTTACAATTTATTATTCAATAGCGATGAAGGAGCAGAAAGTAGTATAATTTAGAGTGACTCCTAGATATATTTTTTATGTTGAAAATACTTAATGTTTTATAATACTTATTTCAAAACATTATGTATTTGCAATAAGTTACTCAATGCAACGTATTGTTGTCTGAAACATTTAAGAAATACAACCAAAAGCTCTCATTGATTTCTTGGGAACAATACTACCTATGGCAAGTTTAAATAATGATGTACATAAACAAATTCTCTCGATTACATTCTCTTATCATTTTCTAATTGTATTGTTATGGATAAAATAATAAAATGTTCATATCGGGACAATTCTCTGGAAGATAGAATAAAAGAATGTTCACAGTGCAAAATTCAAATTGACTGTCTTCAATAAAGATGTATCATTATGTGGTCTTCTAAATGATTTACAATGTATTATTCAATAATGATGAAGGAGAAGAAAGTAGTTTAATTTAGAGTGGCTCCTAGATACATTTTTTATGTTGAAAATACTTAATGTTTTATAATACTTATTTCAAAACATTATATATTTGCAATAAGTTACTCAATGCAACATATTGTTGTCTGAAACATTCTCATTGATTTCTTGAGAATAATACTACGTAAAGCAAGTTTAATTAATAATGTTCATAAACAAATTAATTTTATATTATTTACACAAGATACGAAATGGCAATATTTCGAGAATTAACCCTTTCGGTTGTCCCCTCTGAGGCACCACTAAAAATATCGTTTTCATTATTAAATATATCGGTATCTAACCAATTAGTAAACATTTAGGTCTTGCATGAGGTATTATACCAATTTCATATCCATAAAATTTCAAAAATCATAGGGAATGGAAATATTCTAGATCGGAAGAAATGTTTAATTTTCTAGTTAAAATAGCTCCGAGTGCAAAGGGTTAATATCGTAGTCGACATTAATGTGAAACTATTCTATAACAATAAAGCTAAATCGACATGATTTTACATAAAAATATACATTCGTTTATGTGTTTTGAAAAAAAGATATGTGGCGATGTTAGCAAACGTGTTAAAGAGAATAATTAGAGAATAAAAGTTCCAAGAGTTTGTTGGTTAAAATGGAATAGATTTGTAGCATTTAGAGAATCTTTGGGTATATAAAATAAAAGTTGGGCGTGGATTGGAGACGCTGTATGTGCTTGATTGGAAGAAATATTAAATAGCACGTCGCGGGACCGACATCGACGTTTCAGCAACCGCTGTCGGAAACAACGCTCGCCGCCATTGTTTATCAGTTCTTCGCCAATTGAACGGGACAATTCGCGCGGGAATTCTCGGTAACACTAGGCGGTGCTCAATTTGCTTAAAGACCAGCTTATTTACTGGTTAATAAGGATTAAATGATCCCGGTTCGAGGCGTCGCTCCTCGCGTCGTCGTCTTCTGTTTTACGCGGAACATATCGTTCGCGCCGTGTCGTCGAACAAGTCCGCTCGTGCGCCAACCAATTGACTAATTGACTTTCTCAAGGAGAAGAATGGACGCGTACGCAAATGAATTCCATTTTTCTCAGACAAAGCCGAACACTTCCAGGCTGTTAGCTCCCGGCGAGCACTTTACTCTAGAGGAACTTGGCAATTGTTGTTGAATCATCGCGAAAGAATTCGTTTACGCCGCCGACCAAGCTTCGGATTTCAACGAGAAAAAAATCCAAAATCTATCCTAGAGGATAGATTTCTGCTGTTTCTGAATCGAAAACTCATGTCGATTTTTTCGAAGAATCTCTTGCTCGACGACGCTCTCTAGATAGAGCTAATAAACAATTTACCAGAACACTAAACGACTACTGAATATTTTTAGTAAAAGTTAATTATTAAGAATTTTAGAGTCAATCATTTGTTAAGAGAAAAAGGAGGTTAAATGTCAAATATTATTGTACATGAAATATAGACTTTTCTAACATATAACATTGTTAGTCTTCTGATAAATGCCTAGCAAATTTTTGTTCTTATCTTAAACATAATTTCAGAACAAATTTTCGTAATGCAAAGCAACAGTGCGATTACAGTGAGATTGAATTACACAAGTTTAGGCGTTTTAGAACGTTCAATATAATACGATATGATCTTGTTAAATTAATTCTGAGTGAATATTGCAGATCAGTAATAATTAAACGTTCAATTTTTATATATGTGTGGTATATATGATTTTCTAAAATTCTAATAAGAGATCCTATTTTTCCTAGTGAGAAAATAAAATTTAATTTCTATTCTTTATTTCTATTCTTTACTTTATATTGATGAAATGAATAAAATTTGTATATTTCCGAGCTTTGAATTTTTCTTTCGATTGATATTAGCAACAATAAGTCATATTTCATGTTGCATGTCAAAGGATTTAATAAAGTCGTCCCTCAACAGTACATTTATTACGCGATGATTTATGTCGAGTGCAATAAACACATCTGGCAAAATTATTAACAGGAAAAACTCGTTTATCCGGACGTTCCGTTTCGTGGCGCATAGTACAATAGAATACTACGTAATTTTTCTTATGAAATCTGTGACTCGAAAAAGCTTTATTCCGAAGTTTAGAAACGAAGACTGATGTTTTCTGAGAAATCATCTCTGAAATAAATCCCGTAACCGGATAAATGAGTTTCCACTGCGTAAAATCGTTCCGAGTAATTCGTTTCTCTGAATTCAGTCGTATCGATCAAGGAATAACCAGGCTGCTGTGTTAAATGTTGTAGACATTCGTTTCTAGGTGGCAGCAGCTGATGCTTCCTTCTTTACCAACCGATAACGAAATTTTTACTAGAGTTTTTATCACTAGGATATGATTTTGTAACTATATCTAGGGATTGAACGTATAGCAATTTATCAGATGAATTATAAATATCATTGTTTGAAGAAAAAATGCAAATCGTAGGCAGTTAATTTTCAAAGCAGAATAAATAATCTGTTTAGCGTGTTTTGTACAGAGATGAAAAGGGAAATTGTTAATTAATGAGCAAACTTTTTGTTAATTAGTTAATTTAAGCTTTTCGTTGGTTTAGTGAGTTATTATTTTTGATTTGAAATTATCATTTACAGTACAATTATTGTAAATTTTCCAGTGTACATTGATTTATGTTCTATTTAATAAATATCTGTATCCTTAAATTTCACATTTTCCACATTAAATATATAGGAAGCAATAATAGGAAGCATAAAGGTATTAGGGTGTAAATTTTAATTTTTAACTTCAACATTTTCGCATTACCGCGGGAATTGTGTTTACATTTGTGCGATACATGAAAGCATATTTCTCATGAATCGAAAACTCATAAATATTCAACAGTTCTTCTGACATTTATATTCAAACAACATAGAATCTGAACGACAGCACATTTACAATGCAAAGGCTAGGTAACAATTGATCAAACAAGTTTGTCCTGCATTTCTTTAATGTAAACACAGTTATCGGTATTCTTGGTGTATCATTAACTAATTCAATATCCTCAGATCCATTCACTGTCGACATTTCTTATTAAACTTGCCAAACACCGACTTTATGCAGGAAAGGTAACAAACTTAAATTTTCTTTAAAAGTATTCTTTGAATAAAATTTGAAAATTTTATTTTCGACTAATAAAGTTTATAAATAAAAAATAAATAATACAAATTATTAACACTAGAACTACGGCACTTGTCAAAATGGAGAGTTCCAAATTTTTTAATTTACGTTTACTGAGATTGTAAAGATGCATTTATGAGGAATTTAATGAATTTAATGAATTTAATGAATTTAATGAATTTAATGAATAAAAATTGCTAAAAATTGAATAATTCTTGTTTTTCTTTGCCGAGTAATTCAAACAATTTTTTATTTTGCATAAAGATCTATAAGCTAGTCATTTTTGTGCTCTGTGGATCAAGTGTAGATGCTTTTAACAATAAACTTCTACGTTCTGATTTCTATATAAAAATTCAAAATTGCATAAATATTTTCTATCTAAATAAATTCGATCGAACACATTCGGTAGGTTCCAGAGTATTCCAGCGGAAGATTTGAGGAAGAGATCGGGGCAGAAAAACCTCCGGATAAAATCACGTCAAGGTGTCCGAGTAATTGAGGGAGACCGGTCTGATTATTCGCGGGTTTCTACCACTTAAAGCGGGCGCGCGTCAAAGAAGGGAGCTCGGGAGAGAAACAGAGAGTGGAAGCTCTAAAAAGTTTTTCCGGGGGTTTTGGCCGGTCGAAATTAGCATAGCGGTTCCCAGCGATCTGTACAGGGAGATCCATAAGGATCCCGTTCCGTGAAAATGACAGGAGGTTTTACGTAAGACGTAAGAAATGATTTTATTGCAACGGGGCGCGCACACACAGGCGCAGACAGTCGGACACACATCAATGGAGGAAAGGGGGCGAGCCGTGGCGTTTATAACGAAACACGAGCCTATAAAATCCAGCAGGTTATCGATTGGACTTCTGCCTACTGCAAATCTGGATACGTGTTCTATTCACCTGGATATATCCGCGGTGTGGCACGCGATTTGGGTCAGTGGATCACATAACCGCATCTTCCTTTTTTTATTCCTCCCATCGCAACTCAATTCTTCAATTAACCGATCGCTGCGGTCCTACCGAGGACATACTTTACCCATTTCCGGAAGGGTGCATACTGATCAGACGCTGATCATCTTGTAATATTTTTAATGCAGTCCAAGGACTTCGGAATGGGTTGGAACCCTGACGTGGACTCGGAAGAAGCAGCATATTCAATTTTTTTATTATCCCTTTGCACTCCAAGCTATTTTAACTCGAAAATTAAACATTTCTTTCGATTTAGAATATTCCGTATGATTTTTGAAATTTTATGTATATGAAATATATTCGTATAAATACCTCATACAATACCTAAATGTTTAGTAATTGATTAGATACCGATATATTTAATAATCCAAACAATATTTCGAATAATGCTACAGCAATTTGTAGTGACATCTCAGAGTCGCCATCGGAGTGCTAAGGGTTAATTTTATAGATTTGCAGGTAGAATTCCACCATCAGTAATGACTAGATTTATGCATTTATGTTAAAAATGAAGATGTCAACATTTAAATAACTTAAAAATACTGTTCTCTTATTTTTTTAAATTATTGTAACAATTTTTACGATCGACATAGAAAATATCTATTTTCTATTCATTTAAATTGCTTCAGCAACTCCAATAATGAATATATGTACGTAATTTTAAATATTTTATATATGTATGATATTCACAAAACCAGCTTATAATTATTTAGAAAATTGAAGGTGCTATAAAACATTAAAATATTCTTCACTGTTTGATCTTCTTGTTATTTACACTTTGTGCCCAACCAACAATAAAATAGATTATACATAAATAACCATATGTACATTATTTAATTTGTTTCACAATTAATAATATCCTTTATATGTATTTAATGTATGAACAATTTTTATAATTTATTCCCAGCTTGTTTGATTAAATCTTATTGTACATAAAAAAATTCATAAAATGGAACATCCTTGACTAAAACGTTGTACAACTTCTATATTATTAGCGAGTAAAATTGCACTCTTTCCCAGTTTCAACTTTCACAAATGTTATTTCAGATATAATGCAGACTCCACATTTGAAATTCTTAAAGTTGCAGGACATTGATTTCAGCTTTTTCTCCCAGGGATAAAATAATTTCCGTGATTCAATATCCCGCAAGAACCGAAAATATCTCCACCGTGAAACTGCTTCCTCGCTGAAGCTCTATTACACCATAAATTACTGTTCCGGACACAATGACCGCGTTTCGCCCGCGACACCTTTCCATTTCCTTTCTTTTAGTACCTCCCTTTCTTTTCCAGCAAATTTTTCCTCCGCCCGTGAATCGTAACTTTCACCCTTTCGTGATCTCTGCTTAAGTCTTTACGTGACCCGCGATATTAATCACCGGCTCGGCCTGGGCTAAGGTCGCGTATCGAGCCCGCCGGAAGTTAGGCTCGCACGTGGCACGTGTTCATGCGTGAGCGCGCGCGTATTCGTGTCACCCGTTGCCGACTATCGCGCGTGCCTTAGTCCACACGGTTCAGATTATGGTAATGTCTCGATACAGGTGAGAATATCCAGACCGAAATCTACACGTAGTTTTTATAATTTTTTTATCTGGGCCTCCAACGAAAATTTAAGAAATGTGTTGTCTGCTCTTTACTTTACAGGACTCCAAATTTTTCTTCTATAAATTATTATGTATTTGGTATGCAACCCAATAGATTTGTACCCGAGGAATCTGCTTATCGAAGTTTCGATCCTGTAGGATCAATGGTTCAGAAGTTATAGTCGCTTAAGGTTGAGCAATTTGCAGTGTTTCCGACAGGTTAGCGCGCCGCCATACTAGTTTGTAGTGACGATCGCACGCCGCTTACCGAGCAACACCGATAGACAACACAATTCATCGACACTGTAAATTGCTCAACTTTAAGCAACCATAACTCCTGAACCATTGATCCTACAGAATCGAAACTTCGATCTGCAGGTTCTCCGGTTACAAATCTACTGGATTACATACCAAATACTAATTCATAGGAGAAAGGCAAAAATTTCGAGTCCGGTAAAGTAAAGTTTACGCAATGTGTTTTGTAGATTCATACAAGTTATATAAAGTGTCGAAAATTTCATCGATATTGGTTGATTGGTTCACGAGTTATAAATGACGAATTTTTAGTGTTATTGCAAAACGGTTTAAACATTTGATCGAGGAAATAAAAGTTCAGGCACAATTTTTCCGATTTTTCAAGAGCACAACAATAGTAAGAAATCAAGCCTGGTAATGAAAGACTCGTTATGGAAACCACGTTGATGGAAAATTAAATATTTTCTTATGGAATTTTTATCAGCACATTTCACCAGACATTTTTTTTATTAAAACGAGACCAAACACGATACAGTTTGGAACATTTATACCTGTTTAATCGACAATATAGTGGAGCTTCGATTATCCGAAAAGTGAAGCATGAATTTTCGAATTATAAAACACTTTCTTAACTACAGTGTTAGATTAAATCATTGTACAGATCGCTTCAAATTGAATTGGTTCGGATAATCCAGCGTTTACCCATTACGCAAATATGTTTCGAATTATGTGATGTCTGGACTCATTTGAATCAGAAAAATATCACAAATATAATGGCAAAAGTTTCACAAAAAAATAATTAAAACTAAAAATGTTTCGCCATTGGATTAGTATTGATTCGCCGATATATTATCCAACTGTGAATATTTTAGGAGTAACTTAAAGTCGCCACGTTAAAAGCCTCACCCTGTATACCGTTTATGATCGCGTGACGTACTTTCTTTGTGTTTACTTTTTCCTTTTTGCTCGACGACGGTTCGTGACAGTTTTGTGAATGATTGAAATTTCTCATAATTATGGAAACGTATTCGTTCTCGAAGTCGAACGCTGCGACAACTTGGATTAATTAAATTTCTCCTTCTTTATTAAAAAAAAAGTAATTTCAATGAATTTTTTATTCAAAAAATGTAATTTCTTCTTTTTTATTAAAAAAACGTAATTTCAATGAATTTTTTATTTAAAAATACATTATTCAACTTGTAGTAAACTTGCTCAGTAAAATCTTAAAAAATGCTTGAGCACAATAAACAAACTTTTCGTTACATACATAATTAGATTATTTGTTCGTAAATTGAAATATTATTTTGTACTTAATATGATCAGTAGACTGCAAATCGTTGAGCACAATAAACATTTAGCAAATACAGAAGACAAACAGAAATTTCTTTTCTTTTTTAATAATTTTGACAAACTAAAAACAATACGTTCCCAATTCATTTTTTATTTTTCCTATTGATTTAAATTTTACCTACACATTTTTGTCACGACTGCATCTAAAATCTGCATCTGTACGTTGCAGGCGACTCCGAACTTCCGCTGTGCAAGTAGAATAAGAAGTAATTGATCAGACGGAACTCGCAAGAGAATCTAGCTTCCACATCTTTCTCGGAAGTTCCGAAGGAAAAAAAAGTTTCCCGAGTTTCTCAATCTAAATTCGAAATCGACGGCTGTTTCGTGCAAACAAGAAGTAGTATGCGGAAGGGGTCACGCAATCTCTTGGCAAGTGCGTGCGACTGTTGCGTAGACCTTCGCGTGACGAGAATTGAAATAATATTCGCTGTTTCCTTAATTAACTAATTCACCTTTTTATGGTCACTTACAGGGGCAAGGTCAAACGAACACCCCTATTTATTTCAATAATTTTACAAACAATAGACAAGGTACCAGAAGAACAACAAATAAGTCACAAAAATTGATTTTCATTGTTTAACAAGAAATTTTTATAAGGAGACACAGAGATTTACTATAAATTCTACACTGTATATTCATTGTTTTTTAAGGTTGTTAGTGTTGAGTGTTACGGCAACATATTGGAACTATTAAACATTTACATTGTTCTTAGTAATCTTAGTAATTAGTAATGTTCTTAATATTTATTATCGAATAAAATAGTATCCGATTTATAATACTATTTCCCAATATTTTTATCTATAAAAATGTAAAATTTTGATGCGTATGAGGAATTAAAAAATTCACAAATTTCTTGTGAATTATATAATTATTAACCCTTTGCACTCGGTTGTCCCCTCTGAGGCACCACTAAAAATTGCTGTATCATTATTCAAAATATTGTTTCCATTATTAAATATATCGGTATCTAACCAATTACTAAACATTTAGGTATTGCATGAATTATTATATCAATTTCATATCCATAAAATTTCAAAAATCATAGGGAATGGAAATATTCTAGATCGGAAGAAATGTTTAATTTTCTAGTTAAAATAGTTCCGAGTGCAAAGGGTTAATACAAAATACACGTCTCCCTATGCGTTTGCATTTATTCTGTATAATTATGTAAAATTATTCTCATTAATATTTGCAAGAAATATTTTAAACAGATAATATTATCGTGTTGTAGAATTAATTTTGATAAGATTTACTAGAATAACTATTAACCAGATAAGATCTTACGAACTATTTTTATCCGAGATTGTTAACAGTTCTTTACGCTTTGAGAAGGTGCGACTAAGAAGCAGACAGTTGCAGGGAATTACTTTGATTGCTTAATGCATTCAAATAGCGATTACCCTCGATATTATCAGATAAGCTTCTGCCAAACTTTTTGCAACCGTGTGACTATTGTGCGACAATAGCGAAATCTGGTTCATCCTATCTTGACATGCACCAATTCCTCTTTGGCTCATTCGAAGCGATATTGACTATTATTGGGCACCAAGAGCGACAGAAGTTCTGTTTCAGATTAAAGTAAGAATCAGTTTCAGACTTGCTTCAGAACGTGCATGAGTGCACACATTATCTCCACACGAAGTTTCGAATATCGAATAAAAGGTACAAGGACTGGTTGCACATCTCTTGTTGAACGTGAGAAGTTGCATAAAATCAATTGTTATTTCGTTTCGAACCGGTACATCATGCTTTAGGAGATGGCCTAGATAAGTCGAGCAGAGAGATTTTCCAAAAACATGTATGAACATAAATATCCACGAAGTATAATACGAACCATTGTTGTAGAAAGTGGTATCAGTCCATTTTTGGAAAAAATTAGGTAATGGTAGTTTTCGCCAGATATAAATATAAACAAAAATTAATAAATAAATAGACTACCACTTTCAAAAACAATGGTTTACATCTTGTCTCTTTTATTCGAAAATTCAAAACAATACGATTCTATGCAAGTACGAAAACTATCACGTTCAAGCATAAACTAATTATTTTTAAATAATCCTTTAGTATTAATATTATACAGATATTAAAATTTTATATAAAAATTGCTAGTTAATTCATTTTTCCTGTACCTATCCTGTACGCAGCTTTATCTTTTTAAAGTAACTCAAGAATTTTTCAGTCAAAACTCGTAATGTAAAAACGGAAACTAATTTTTTTGGCAATGGGAGTCTCGGTCAATTATCTTGAATATATTTAAATGTTTGAATATTTTATTTTTAAGATATGAATTATTATAACGCGAATGGTTCTGTTTGTGTTATATAACTACTTACGTCAACTGCTATTCGATCTTCATGAAATGTTCTCAGGTTTGAAACACAGTTTTCCCCGCAACGTAGAGATTTATAGCAGTATTTCTTTCTGAAAGTTTATCTAATCTCAAGGACCCGGATGAAATATGATTTCTTCAACGTCACGCAATAAAGATTAATTCTTAACCGCGTATCGAAGGACGTATCACCCCATATGTAAGCGGATATGGAAGTCAAAGTGTTGAAGCTTGTACAAACCGCACACGAAAATATGACGAGGGTCGCACACGTTCCATCGAACCCTCATTTATAACGATTGTATCTTTGTTTACGCAACCGAACAGGGGACAATGTTTAACATGGGATTTTGTGAAAAGGACACCATGGTAAACGTTTGATAATAGATCGATCAAATCTTATTATCGAATCGTTGCATTAAAGCGGATGGAAATAAAATTATTTTTGTAATACGATTTTCAATTTGATTTTTAGACTCTCGAAATATAAATTGTAAAAATAAAAATATGCAACAAATGTTATTAAATTAAAATTCTTTCAGTGAATTATCAAAAATTCCTTACGAATCAAAACCTTGAGATTAAAAAATTTTTCAAGATAGTGATTTGAAATTCCTTAATAAATTTAATACAGAATAAGTAATTTTAAGTCGGGGTACCAGCTGTGAACGTCTTAGAGTTAAAATATCAAACTATTCGTGACTAGAATCTCCGGTTGATCGAACTTGGTATTTCAAATTGTTCGACAATATCAAACTCTTTCAAACAAAAATTCAATATGTTCCAGAATAAATAATTTTAATTCAAGATATAATTGTAAATTCCTAAGGATTGAAATATTAAAATATTTATAACAGGAATCTCAGTTTGTTCCAGCTTAATACGTAAGTTCTTATGGCAATAAATTCTTCGGTGTAGAAATTTAAGATAACCTATTGATAAAATTCTAAACTTTCCTGATCCTGTTTGTCTTCCACAAAATTAAAAATTTCAGGTCCTCGGTAAGCTCGAGCTTCTCTCTCTTCTACAATTAAATAAAATTCTATAATCTTTTAGCTATGGTTTCAAAGGAGATTCTAAAATTCTATTCTTTGGTAACCAATGTTTAAGCATTAAACTAAATGTATGAACACAATAAATATAAGTATTCTCATCTTTCAGAAAATGGTTAAAGTTGTCCTAATTTCTGCATCCCCGAAAAGAATCTTCCACCAAAGTGTTAAAAAACAGAATGTCCGAAAGCTCCTTGAAAATCAGTATTTCAAATATAGGAGCAACAAATTGAAATTCTGTTAAAATTCACGATACCCGCCGACCGCCATCGTTATCTGACTAAGCCAATAACATATTCTGAAAACATCGCGCTCCGACTTGGTGGATCATCCCCCAAACCAATAACTCACCCCTTGTTTTCCATCAAACACGGAACTGTTCTCCAGGCATGTTTACCCGAATCCATGAAAGTTATTAAAATAAGGGGGGTGGGAAGGGGGTCGGCTGGTATTGCATACAGGTATACATACACGTACTCGAAGGGATAGAAGGGTGCAAGGGGGTTGCGTGGGAGGGGGCTCGTGGAATGCAGGGTGAAACTAGATCAATACGGGCGAAAGCATAGCACGGTCGCGAACCCGCGACACACATACCAGGAAAAAGGACAAACTCGGCCAGACAGACACACCGCTGGTGGGATCAAGTGCAATATGCACTCGCGAATATCAATCAATTCCGTAACCAAGATTCGTAATTATTGGTATTGCTAATAATGACATTGTGTAGGGTTCCGGTTTTGAATAACTGGGCACAGGGGTTGATTTTATAGAAGACGTGGACGTGTATCAGTGTTCGTTAGTGTTCATTAGTGTTTAGTATTGCACAGTATCAGCAGATCTTGCATGCACATTAGCTGCATTTGAAAATCATGTAATAGACAGTGTCCAACATGCCATAATACATTTTTTAATGAATTTTGATTGAATAGTATAAATTGATCAAAATTACACTGTTCATCTTTTTGTATTTGTTTATAAATTGTATGCATAGTTGACGAAAAACGTACATGTATAT
>CM052257.1:1901949-1918865 GCA_028455795.1 Lasioglossum marginatum | reverse complement strand
CAAAGGAATAATAATGTATATAATTTCATTCGAGTAAAGTCAAAGGCTTCCCAAACATTATCATTGAATTATTAAAAACCAAACACCTGATCCTTTCTTTTTTATATTTATGTACCTCCAACAGAACAATATTATCTATAATTCCTTTCCATGAAGTCGGAAGCCCTTCCAGATATTATTATCGGATTCATTAAAAGCCAAATCACCTAATTCTTTGTTGCCTGTATCCACATAAACAAACGGGACAACGGTGCCCATACTCTCACTATTCATTCGAGACAATGTCGAAGCCTTTCCAAAAATGACTATTCGATTGCCCGTCAATCAGCGAGGATCCAATCAATGAGGTCGGTCGTCGTCGAGTCGACGAAATTATAAAAAATGGGGGCTCGTCCATCAATCGAGCCGGCGCGGCCGGGCAGTTCAATTGTCCGGACAATCAACCGGTTGATTCTCATTTCCCCGGTAGTCTCGTATTCAGCCGTGCCTCGCGAATGCAAGCGGGAATTCAAGCGACAACGAAAAAAACCGAGACATCGATGGCTTTATTCGGAAAAACCAACTGTACAACGGCATATCGTCGGTGAACACCAAAAGCACACGGCCATTAGCGATGGGGGGAAGCCAGCATCAGCATCAGCGTCAGCGACAGCGACAACAGTTGTGCTCTCCTCCTCTCTCTATCTCTTTCTCACTCTCTCTCTCGCTTTCTATCTCAGTCTAACAACATACAACAAGCTGCTTGCGGCGTACATCAGAGGGTTGTTCTCTTGGTGGTTGGTCGGCTGGGTGGTGACCGGTCTCCGTGGCCTCCAGAGAGCTAGCCTGGCTAGTCCGTACTTCGTCATGTCTGTCGTCTTCTTCCCTCTATCTATCCCCACGTGGAAGTGTCCTGGCGATCAGCTGGTGCTGGTCCTCGTCATTCTCAACTCGCACCTCTGATTTAGCTGTTCATCTCTTGAGCGCGTGCCCGATAATCTGTCGCGTTTTATCGATGCACTTCCGCAGGATATGCCGGAACGACATGTTGAGCAAACCACGTGAGCGAACCAGAACCCGCAGCTCCTGAATGGACGGCTGGCGAGCCGGTATCTGGCCTTTGATAGAATTCAACAGTTCTCGGCCGTTCTGATCGCGCGTATCTCGAACTAGAAAGGACGTAGCAAAAATATGTCTTCCTCCGCCTCGGCTGCTCGAAGGATTCCTAGGCTACTTAAGCTCTGACAAAATGTAACAGCACAGCCAACGATAAACTATCAATTAAATCGAAACCGCCCTCCCTCTTCTTCTTCTCCTTCTTCTTCGATGTATATCTGGATTAAGGTGTTCGATAAGCGTCTTTGTCCCGAGATTCGGGTCCCGAACGTTCACCCGGCGCACTCTAACCGTCCCACCGATCGGCCGCGAGTGACACAGAATTTTTTCCAACGGTCATTCTATTCCGAGCTCGCCGCAAAACTTTGATATGTGCGTTACGCCCCCGCACCCTCCCGCGACGTCGGCCAAGGTATAGGCGTCTCGGTAGTCAAGGCACTGGGCGTGCGCGGTGAACGCTCACTAGCGTTCGCCAGGGCAGGTGTCACCATAACCAATTAACCGATTTCCCGTGGACCCCCGTCACCAGGATGATTCGAGCCGCCCGACGACCAAAGTTGCATGACGAACCGGTCTCGAA
The DNA here is from genome assembly GCA_028455795.1 of Lasioglossum marginatum. Classification (NCBI taxonomy): domain Eukaryota; kingdom Metazoa; phylum Arthropoda; class Insecta; order Hymenoptera; family Halictidae; genus Lasioglossum; species Lasioglossum marginatum. Next base: position 1,917,190 of record CM052257.1, on the reverse strand, counting down.
TCCCTTTCGAATCGCTTTCGTATCGCTCTCGAATGGACAACGCGCGCCGGGGACTCTAACAGCTATAGAATAGAAAAGCCCTGATATATCTCTCTCGTAGAAAACATAGGACAAGCTCTCTTGATTGACCAACCCCTGACGTATATCAACCTCGGACGTATTGACTGATTTTCTGTAGACGGATTGTTGAGCGGATGGAGGATGGCCTGAAGACGCTTCTCTGGACGCGCCAAGTGTGTTAGCACAGTGTTAGCTTATCGATGTCGACTGTCCCAGGGATGGATTCTGAACGATCGCCATTGTCCCGGCCTGATGGGAATCAGCTGTTCCTCGACTGACGATCGCGGATCACTGATGAATGGCAGGCAACAGTCTTCACCGGAATTGCCATCGGTCCGTGCCAATAAGGTCAACTAATAAAATCCCCGAGGGGTACAGCTCAGTGACGTAACCGCTGGGACACTGGTCTCATTGTCAGATTCCAGCGTGATGGACGTACGAACATGGGAACACTACTCCTTCGGAATGATCAAACTCAATCGTAATTCACAGTCTGATCGTCTACAGAAGCCATTGCGAGAAGACTGACAGAGAACACTGGATCGATGAACCACCTAGTCTCTAGATCCCTGAATCACTCGAACGATCTTCACGTGTCTATTCTCCCCGGGAACCGGACACGGTACGATCTCCGGTTACTCGTCGTTCTAAAGGAAAGAAAAAAAAGCGTTCGTATAAAAAGATAGTCCACTAGGCGAGAGATTGATCAACGAGGAGGAGCTGCCATGTTACATCGTCTCTGTTCCCCCGCGTATCGATCCCGTTTCTCTGGCAGTGTCGCGTTCACCAGCGGAAACCGGAAGGCAAATCCTCGTCGCTTTGAAAAGTTCGCCGCGGCGCTCGCGATCCACCGTGATCGATGTCCAGTCCGTCTCGCGGCACCACTTCGGGGCAGCACTCGTGTATCTGTGACTTGCGTGTCGGTTCGCGGCACACGTGACTCGAAGGTCATATTCCGGGATCGATCGGGAACGTTTTTAGGGGGCCGCGCGGCTCCCCCGGAAGCGGCTAGGACGATCGCACGGTTTCCAAGCGATCGATGCGCACAACCTGCTACGAGAACCTGCCTGCTCTTCGGGGTCCCAGCTACAAGACGTCCCTTCGGCTAGACCACCTGGCCATCTCATGGTTCCTCTAGATTGGCTACTGATCCTCCGACGACGGCTGTCCTTGTACCATCCGACGCCCCACTAAACCCCAAGGGGACGATCCGCTAGGTTAGGCGATGATGATAGATGTGCTAGCTAGGTCCTAGTCCGCGCGCCACCTCCCTCGTGTCTCGAGACCGATCAACCGGTGATTACGAACAAGTTCTAATTGACCACTGCCTCCTCATCACTTCCGGCTCACCCTGTACCCGTCACCAATTAACACGATCCTGCAGCCTGGAGGAGCCGCTCCTCCCGCCTGATATATACGTGTACACGCGGCGAGAACCCGTCACCCTCCTCGGTGACTGCTCGCGACATCGAGCGGACCCGCGACTGCGCACCGACTCCATCCACCCGTCGTTGTTCGACCCTCCATTTCTCTCCCTCTCTCTCTCTTTCTTCCATTCTTCCCTCCATGGGTCTCTGTCTCTCTTTCTCTCTCCGTCTTCTGATGGTTGGTACGCGTGCCTTCCTTCTTTAAGGCGAATTTAGACTTCACTTTGAATGGACAGTCCGTGGTCAAAAAATTAGAGTCACTCACAATCTTTGGCGTCTCCCGTGCTCTTAGTGAACTTGATCAGCCTGAATGAAATGTAATTATTTAATTTTTTCATTCTGTTAACTATTCAGGTATTGCCAAATCAGTCAGTAATTTAAGTTCGTTGAAAACACCCGTACTCCCACGGCCAGGCTACTCTACCGACATAAATCCCATTGGAAACCTGAAAAAGCTCTTGTATACGCATCACCACAATAGACAATAGACAACTAGCGAATTGAGTTCATTAACAATACTCCGGTTTGCATGTTTCGTGATCATTCATCCACGATGTACACCCAAATTAGAGAAGTGTAAATTCGCCTTTACCCGTGTTCCCTTTTCGGCCAGACGATCACCCTCCACGACGACTGCCGCCCGCCTAGCCACAGCGCGGAAACATGGCGGAGACCGGAGAACGGAAGGTCGAGGTCCTTGATCGAGATCCTGCTAATGAGGTCTCGTCGCTCCCCGCCAACGGATTCACGATGATGAATTGATAGGGTGTACACGGATTGCAGAATGCAATTACCGAGGGAAGTCGCCGAGAGGAATGCCATTTTTTTGGCACGGATCGGTGACATCGCGAGAGGCGTGCACGGACCATGGAGGGATGTGGGCGCTCGATAATGTCTTTGTTAGGTTAACGGGAGTTTGGGGACGGTTGGCGATTGTTTGTATGGCAAATTTGATGAAGTTCTTCTTTATTTGATGAAGTTCTTTTTTATTTGATGAAGTTCTTCTTTATTCGATGAAGTCCTTCTTTATTTGGTTCAGACAAACTATGGGAATTTTCATGGATAACTAACAAATATAATGTAATAGCCTCTCAACCTCTTCCGTGAACCAAGGGTGGTCCAAAGAAGTAGGTATAACCAAACTGCGATTCGGTCACAATGAATATTCCCATCAATACTTGGTGTACACCAAGAGTGTTCGATATAGAAAAATTTAAAAAAATTTAATCCCCCTCAAATCAAAGAATGTTCAAACAATGACTAATATGTATATTATTAATGTAATCTCTCATCTAGAATAACTTGCAATAATGAGACTTAGGCCTTTAATAATTCTTAATTAGACTGGGTATTTTATGCATTCTGTTAGACCTTCAGAGTTAAGCACTACTAATTGTAAGTAACATTTGTCATAACCTTGTATATGTAATTAATGTAATCCGTGTAAACGCTGATGCGACTTTAAATATTGGGTTGGAAAGAGGGTTCGTAACTTTTTCAAATTAAGAATCGAAGATAAAATTAAGGTATTTATTCATATGTTTATTCAATAACACGAAAAGTTACCCTGAAGATGGCAAAAAGTAATAGAACAGAATGGAAAATATGTTATTGAATAAATCTATGAATAAATATCTGAATTTTAGCTATCAATTTTAATTTACAGACGCTAAGAACTTTCGTTCCAACCCAATAGACAAATTTTAGAAAAATGAATGATATAAAAGCCTGAAATTTTCTTAGTTTGTTTGGGCATAAGAGACTTTTCGTTGATAACCAAGAAACTCCGTAATTCTATGAAATAGAGGAATCTACGAAATTCGAGGAATTTCTCGGTTTAGTTGGAGATGGCAGATTTTTCGTAGGTGACCAAGAAAGTCTGGAATGCTATATGTGAAATTTAATATCAAAAAAGTCCATATTACTTTTGGGTTTTGTCATCAAATCTTGTTTAGGACAACATCTAGGATTTCATCAATGGACGAAGAAATAGTCTGTACAAGCTCTGAAATCGATCAGGATATTATGATTGGAACAATAATTATACTGCGAAATTTTATGCAAAATAAAAATTGTTTGCATTAATTATTTTTTAATCGTTTCAATAAGTCGAAAATGATACAACAGTAGTTTGAAATTCTTTGAATAAATTTTTTTGTATTTGATCAGCTCATATTTCTCATGAATGCATAAAATCCGCAGTCGAATAATGATTATGATATAACCATATACCCTGACATTCTATGTACTTTACGCCACGCACTATACTTCATGACCTACAGCTATCACCTTGCACTTGATTCTACTTCTTTAACTTCCAGAAATAGTGAGGAACGAAAAATCTGGAGTATATTTCTGGTCGACGTATATTTATAAATCACTGTATCGAATTTTTAAATCCAGCTAAACCTATATCAAATTTAGCAAACTTGTTTTCTTAACTATGTTTGCCCATAGTAATACGTGGTATGGCCGAAAAATGGATAACACTATTGAAAAGACTTGTACGAAGCTTTATTCTCGGGGTAATCGATTCTGAAAGTTCACCGGGTGCACGTGCACCTGGCTGACTATATCTTGCAGCGTTTACTCAGACGAGCAGAACCGAGTAAGTTTTGTCGTGGAATAATGCTCGATATAATTTTTAATCGCATTGTTATGCACGCTTTAACAGAAAATCTACTATAATAATGTCATGCTAGTAGCCCAAGGAAGTTCAAGGAATACTAGGTGAAACTGTTGTTGGTGTATATTTCGTAAACGTTCATTCATTCATCAAGAAAATCATTTCATTCATAAATATAGAAGCAGATAAACACCATTCACATTCGTTACTTTTGGTACTGCAACGAATTACCAATCATTCATCTTTTAACATTATATATTTAACATTTGTCACAGAAATTGCGAGATTGTTCCTGTTAATAAATTAAATTACTATCTGACCACAGTATCATAGAATATAACAGAATAGGGCCATCAACTGTGGTAGACTGTTAGATGGAGAGTATAAGCCAAAAATACTTGTCATTATTGGAGGTTAACAATAAGAATTGTCATTATTGGGGGTTAACAATAAGAATTGTCATTATTGGGGGTTAACAATAAGAATTGTCATTATTGGGGGTTAACAATAACATTATTGTGGGTTAAAACTGCAGACATTTATGTAAAACAAAAGTAGTTTGAATCAATTGTAAAAAGCTGGAGCTAAATAGAATTATTTTTTTTTCTCTGACCACCTTGATAAGTTGGAAATAGTGTATTGCTATTCTGGAATTGATTTAATTCTTTTAAAATTTATCATTTCATTTGTGTTATAAAAGCATCAAATCCACAGTTTACAGATATCCAATAAAATATATTGATTCAATAGAAATATGTATGTACGAAATATTTTATGAGACTATAGGCATCTTCTTTTAAATGAGCTAATCATATTTTCCACAAAACCAACAGGTGGCTTGACAATGGTGAACTAACAATTCAGATAATTCAAATAGTAAATACAGTGTGCCAACTTGATAGAAATATAAACATCAAATTTTGTATAAATTTAAGTAGAGACTGTAGGCATTGTCCTTCAAAGGACCTTGTCATATTTTTTACAAAATCAGCAGGTGCCTTGATAATTATGGACTAATAATTCTGACAATTCAGATAGCAAGTAAAGTATGTCATTTTTATAAAAACACATGCATCAAATTCTATAAATTTAGAGATTGTAGGCCTCGTCCTTCAAATAATCTTGTCACATTTTTTACAAAATCAGCAGGTGTCTTGACAATTATGGACTAATGATTCAGACAATTCAGATAGGAAACGTCATTTTTATAAAAATATATTTATTAAATTTTGTATAAATTTATCTAAAGACTGCAGGCATCTTCCTCCAAATGAGTTTATTATATTTTCTACAAATCCAGCAGACAATTATAGATGGCAGAAGACGTCAATCCCAAGATCCGCTATTTCTGAATAAGAAACCGGAGTGAGCAGGAGACACGACGATCCAGAATCGGCATTAAATAAAGAAATATTTGCGGACAAATACCCTCGATGCCAGCTGGCTGCGTAGACGGAACTTTCTTTGTCTACCGCCGAGAGCCTCTCCACTCCATTGACTTAAATAACAATGGAGGCGTAAAGACAACAAGAGAATCATCGACTTTCTTGCTCCAATTATAGATTCGTCAGACCGCCTCACGAGAAACCATTCATCGCCACACAACAATTCAACCAAGGACGGCCGAGATTTGCGAGCCGAACGTTCGATTGCATTTATCGATCCTCGAACGCCGCGGCGACGATTTCATACGAAAGTTGCAGAAAATTGAGTCTGGTTTGACGAATTCTAAACATTCGCCTTTGTTTATTAACATGTTAATATTCGGACATTCTCATAAGGACGATAATTTTTTTAATATTGCACCATACGATGAAATTTTCAGGATATGTATAATTACAATACGTATGTTTAAAATTTGTAATATCGGCCCATTTGGAAAAATATTAAAACACAATTTGTAGTATTTTCTCTGCAATTGCGACCAAATGCAATTTTTACATTTTTTCTCGTCATGTAGTAAATTAATATATTCTACATTCATATAAAAAATTCCGCAATTTTTATTAAAAGAATTTCATTTTCACGTTTCAGCTTATGCTACTTTTTAAAATTGACATTACTCTTTGAGATAATTAATCAACTAATGTTCGAAAACAATTTCACATTGTAGCTTTCGTTTCGTTCGTTTGACTGTAAAATTTCATTGAGATTTTTCTATTATTAGTGAATTTTATTAAAATATAGTTAATTTATATGATAATTAAATTTATTGAGGTACATTTTCTGTTTCCGTTTTTCTTCACCGAATACATCAATTTAAAACATAATCAAAGAAAAGATGGATATTTTTGGTTGTCTAGAAATAGAAAATTGATGAGTGGTCACCTTAGGAAGTCATAAGGGTTGATATCTTCGCTTAAAGGAGGATTGATTGATTAAAAAGAGAATGATAGGTGCCGCTGATGTCTGAATGACGCGGATCATCAGGCAATGGCGGCGAAAATAAACGAATAACAGCGTGGCTAGGCGCGTGGTGCATGGGTACGAAAATGTTGAGTCAGATTTATAAATAAGCCCTGTTATCAGATCCTTGCCGTGGCTATTTTAAGGTATCGACCAATCAGTGCTAAGGTCAAGCGCGCCCACGATAACCCGAGGACTATCAAAATTTATCCGGCAAACGCATCCTTGAGGTTTTGCTCGGTTAAGGCAACCGCGATACAATTAAGTCAGCGGTGACAGTATCAAAATCGTTTACGTCGTGGGAAATATAATTTATTGAAGATCCGAAAACGGTTTCATACGAACACAGAAAATATTCAACCAGCACGATTTCATACGAAAATCTTTTTCATACTCGTCATCGAGAAACGATATTTCGAAAATTTTCCAATTTTTCGAAAAAATTGAGTTCTCTGTGAAATAGAAAATAAAATATTCTTTAGTGAATCGATGACGTTTCAGGTACCCGAGATTGAAAAGATAGAAATTTTCGGATTTCAGAAATTAAAATATAGTCGGCAGAAAATTCAAAAGTTTTCTAGTACGGAAAAAATATAAAATCAATTTGTATTTTTCGGTCTGACTAATTTTCTGGATAATTTTTATTCTGTACAATAAATCCAAACAGTGATTCTATGTATAAAATAAAAATCGTTTGCATTAATTACAAGCAATAGGGGCCAAGTACACGATATAAAAAAATAAACAAGAAAAATATAAATTTTTGTTAAATGAGTCTACTGTTTTGAGTTATGTCTATTAAATTTTGTCGTAAATCCACAAAATCCAACTAATGGTGATCATTAATACCAATATAAAGCAATGGAAAATCAGAATTGATTTTTTTCTGTCTTAATCATCCTTTGATAAGTTTTGGTTAAGGAATGGAAAACTTATGAATTACTTTATACGGTTTTAAGCAGACAAGAAGATTAAGCAGACAAGAAGATTAAGCAGACAAGAAGAAAATATTTTGTTAATGATAATTGTAACGATTAATAGGATGTAATGCCAATTGTAAGACATTGAGGTATGATTCATTAAACGTAACGAAAAATTTTCGAAGGACAAGGAAAACAGTTTACACAGAGGGGGCTATTTGTCTTGTGCATTATTCGGTAAACTTCATTACTTTTCATTTTCTAAATGCACGATTTCCATTTGGAATCTTTTGTTATGTCATCGATTTCGTAAGCGACACTCGTTTCTTTGCATAACGTCTAGGCATATATGCGAGCTGGATGCACAGCAGGGACGTCATTGTGATGACACAACCATGAAGTATTGATGCAGGAAAGTATTCATTCATACGATGGTGCGCTATACAGAAGTTTGTGAAAGAAATCAAGCCTCACGGATAATCCATTAGGTAAAAGATTCGACGGAAAGTAATGCATAATTTTATTTTTAGACTACTGCAATTCAATCCTTGTACTCTGTTCAAAAAGATACTGCACTTAAATTTTATTCGTTCAACTGGATTAAAGTTGATACAAAGACAAAACTTTTCTACAACTTTCAATTCATTTAAACATTTTCATCGCATAACTTGTACATCATTTATTTTTATTTAAAGTTTAGCCCTTGTGCACTATTTGAAAGATTGCTTTAAACTTCGCGAATTAAATTCGATCAAAACTCACATACAAATAAATGAAAAAACTTTTCTGCTACTTGATCGTAATATTTGATTTTGTGTGTGTGTGTGGTATAATATTCAATTATACAATTTTATCGTTAAACTGATACATCATTTTATTTTGGGTGCACTATTACTGCATTGTATTTATTTTAAGTGAGGATTGTAACCCACAAATTTTGTAAATAGAAGGAAATACTAATAATTATATTAAATATTGTTGTAAAATTAATTTACACATTTCTATTACCACAAATATAATTGACTAGTGGTGCACAAAGTATTGCGATTAAAAATAGTATTAAATAATAACAAAGGACAATTATTTTGTATGACTGCTAGATTGTAACATTATTGATTAAATTAATTCTTTTAGACTTTAATCGAAGTAAGCGTGAGAAATATCTGAAATTATTGATCGTGTCAGAAACGCTTCCTGTTCGTAAAAAAAGTATATTGCAGGGCTCCATGTACAGCAGGGCTCCATGCCTTTAAAATCACAGCTCCGGTGATGAAAATCAGAGGGAGAGTTCCATCATCTTATGAACGGTTCAAATCAAACATTCAGGAATTCGAACAAATTGCACCAGCGTACGGAAGAGTACGTTTTATATATGTTCTGCATTTTAATAAAAACTCTTTTAGACTGCTGTGCGCAATATAAAAAAATATGAGATAAAATTCAAATTACGATTTTACAAGAAATATTACTAAAAATTATGAGATTCCGTAATTTATAGTCCACTGAAATTATTAAGAAAAGATACATATGTGTAGCTCCAGTATCTAAAAAATCCAGAGTCTACGAATTATTGTTGCTGCGATGCTACTCACGAATTTGTTAAAATCATTGAACAACTATCTGCAGCTAAGAGATAATTAGATCACATTATCTGGGATGACTTGATCATTCATTATGAAAACTGTTGTTGTTATTACAAAATGTACTAAAATAAGCTAACGATTATATACTTGAGAAAACCATTAACAATTGCGAGGAGGATTCAAAATTTAGTTTAATTATTAGACTGTAGATTATATTACTCACGAATTTGTTAAAATCATTGAACAACTATCTGCAGTTAAGAAACAATTAGATCACATTATCTGGGGTGACTTGATCATTCATTATGGAAACTGTTGTTATTACAAAATATACTAAAATAAGCTAACGATTGTATACTTGAGAAAACCATTAACAATTGCGAGGAAGATTCAAAATTCAGTTTAATTATTAGACTATAGATTATATTACCCAAAGTGATTTGTTCTTTCGCTATGAAAATTGCCGTTGCCATTACAAAATTTGCTATAATAAATCCCCAGCTAATAGTTCGATATCTGAAAAAAGCCATCAACAATCGAGAGTAGAATTCCGAATTCGGTAGTGCAGCATTCCCGAAATTCCTCGCCGTAGTTACGTAACCACCTCCGCGTTACCGATTCGCGTTTCTCATGGTGAAGGGGTTGGGGCGCGACGCGGGCTGACCCCATTAGGGTACTTTTACTTTCCATCAATCTACAGGGTGGCCCGTGTATCATACTCCGCGACGTTGCTGGAGGGTGCAAAAGGTCGGCACCGAGCGACGACGAATAAATTTAGCGAGGCGAAAACCGGAGCAAGAAACCAGCGACGGAACAAACGACAGGGGATGAGAGACTAAGAGATCGAGAGAGAGAGGATTGAACAAAGAGCTTTGCTGCCTTTGGAAATTGGAAACATGCCAGTGGCGCTATCGCACGGTGGGTAGCACAAGTCGTTGAGGGTGAGGGCCGACGAGTAACGGGTGACATCTAGTCGCGAGGAAATATTGAACGTAAAAATGGCGACCAAAGCAACCCCATCGCGGGCTGACAAAATTCCCCGATCGAAACTTCCTTTCACCCCATTGAAATTTCATCCACGCGGAATTTACATCCAATATTAATCTCTTGGACGAATAATCCGTCGAAATTTTTATTCCAATTTTTATTTGCGGAGAATATTGCTCGCTCATTTTTCTTAACGTTTATCGATGCAATTTTGACTGGAATACAGGTTATTGGTATCTTTGAGCAAGTTGAAGGATACCATATGGATTGAATGACATAGATGTGTCAATGGTATCCTCGATTGCTGATTCGATTTTCTATTCGTCGGGGGAGATAATTAGCACATGACCCTCGGAGAATATTGCACGACCAGCACTATCATTTTTCTTAACGTTTATCGATGCAATTTTGACTGGAACACAGGTTACTGGTACATTAGAATTGAAGAATGCGTTTTATGTTGCTTTTTATAGAACCCATATACAGTTATGAGCATAACTGATCACACACACTTTAAATCAGAATAACTTTTTTATGAATGGACCAAACGACTGCAATTTCTCTGTAAGGCTAGAAGAATTAGTTTAATAAATGAAAAATATGTCTATAAAAAATATGTTGAAAAAATGCATTTGGGCGGAATTGTGAAAAACAATAGTGAAAATTGATTTTTACAACTTTTTTAACTGGGCCAATAACGAAAATTTAAAAGATGTGTTTGGTCAACTCGTATAAATTATATACGCTCTGAAAATTTCATTGAAATTGGTTAATTGGTTTACGAGTTATGAACGATCAAAAGTGGTAAAAATTGCAATTTTTCAAGATTTGATCGTTTATAACTCGTAAACCAATTAACCAATTTCAATGAAATTTTCAGAACGTATATAATTTATACGGATCGACCAAACACATCTTTTAAATTTTCGTTATTGGCCCACCTAAAAAAGTTGTAAATATCAATTTTTACTATTGTTTTTCACAATTCCGATCAAATGCATTTTTTCAACATATTTTTAGACGTCATATACTAAACTAATTCTTCTAGCCTTACAGAGAAATTGAAGTCGTTTGATCCATTCGTAAAAAAGTTATTCTGATTTAACGTGTGTGATCAGTTATGCTCCTAATTGTGTGTGTAAATGGTATCCTCGATATGTTGATTCGATTTTCTATTCGTCGAGGGAAATAATTAGCACATGACCCTCGGAGAATATTGCACGACTAGCACGCTCATTTTTCTTAATGTTTCATGTTGCTTTTCATAGGACCCATATATGTGTCAATGGTATGCTCGATTGTTGATTCGATTTTCTATTCGTCGAGGGAGATAATTAGCACATGACCCATAGAGAATATTGCGCTCGTTGCACGGTAATTTTTTTCAACGTTTACCAATGCAATTTTTTATGAAACATAGATAGTGGCTCTATTGGTTGGTTTTACGCTTTTCATGACAAAGTTGAAGAATGCGATTCAGTTTGTTTTTTGTAGGATCACTTGAATATATGTGTCAATGATCGATTTTTCATTCATCGGGGAAAATAATTAACATGTGATCTGCGAGGAATATTCAACCCTTAGATTACATTTTTCTTTAATTTTTTACTTAATTTTTTATTATATTTAAAAAACGATTTAAAAGAAATGGACACGATTCGTTTTTAGTACACAGCTTTTGATGATATTCATCAATTGACTCGTTAAAAGACCATGGGTTAATAATAATGTTATCAATAACAAATACATTCAAATGTATCAGTCTGGTCTGAAATGAATACTCATTGTCCACCAATTCCGAAACTAATTGTAAATCAATGTTATGTAATTGCAGTTTGTATATTACAGAAATAAATGAAGCATTCATTTTAATATTAACTCACAGTACCGCATCGCTAATTCAAGAAATATCTTCTCGACACTAAATCGATGTAAATTCATTTACGAAAATTAATATTTCCAGCAATATTCGCAGACTAATTATCATATTTCGTTAATGTGTCTTGATTTCAACACAGTTTCTCGGGGACCAATATTAATGCATTTAATGTTATATTATCAGTTGGTTCATTAATAATATATGCAAGCAAAAACCTCGAAAATCCATTTGTTTCATTAATAGTCACATTAGATATTACATAAAATGTGTATTTAACGTTGTGAAGCTACTAAATTAATGTCTGATGAATGCTGTAACATTATTATTAAACAACAAATGAAAATTAAGAAAACATTGAGTAAGTAATAAAATTAATTGTAAGTGAGTGCAGAAAGATATTGTTGTTTTATGCATTAAACTTCACTAGACTTCGAAGATGACCGTTTCAATATAGAAGAACATGTTATTAATAAATTGTTGTGCCAGTAGTCCGGCAATCTTTTTTTATCGCAGCTCGTGTATTCTATATCGACGTACACTGCGGATAAACAACCATGTCAATATGTATTAGTGAAATATCGGCGTGGGTAGATAAAACATGACTCTGTTTAGATTGAATGAAACAATTGTTAGGCGTTATAACGATCTCAACAGATAATAATTTATTAAATTATTGTCGCGGAAGTCCTTGTAAATCATCTGATAAAATTAATAGGAAATTATCCATTTCCCGTCTTTGGGAATTTACAGAGTTAATGTTGTTTTATTCGCCCATTTCAAACGCGATGCATCGACGGATATTGATATTTGCGTATAGCAAATAAAAGATTTCATCGAATCTTGTTAGCATTTTAATTGAACTTGTTCCTTGAAGGATTACTTTGTGCTTCTCGAGGCATTTTATATTAGACAGCAATTATTTCCGATAGAAAAGAGGAAAGCGTAAAAATTTCAATATATAAAATATAAATAATATAAATATAAAAAATATTTAATATATAAAAAATAGAAATACTTGAAATTTTATTGTTCTTTGGTGATTTAAGAACTGCATACTAACACTTGCAAAAGTATATTGTAGAATTTAATGTACTATAAAAAATATATTAATGCTATCGGCGCACTGGTTCGATCAATTGTTATTTAAAAGCAATTTTGCAAATTACCTTCAATTTAACAAGAATTTAAAAATTCCTGTTCACAAAGCAAGTGGGTAACAGTTTTCCTCAACTTTGTTTAACATTTAGTACAATACCATAAAATACCATAATATATAATAATTTACAGACGCAATTATTTCGTGAAAATGATCTAAATTAAGATCGAAACGTTGAAGTTAATTTGGTAATTTGCAAAATTGCTTTTAAATAACAATTGATCGAACCAGTGCGCCGATAGCATTAATATATTTTTTAATAACAACTCTACGACGATCGATATAAGGAAATATTTATTTAATGTGCTATATTCGCCAGAAATAGAAAGATATGAAACTTTATTGTTTTTTTAATAATTTAAACAACTGCATATTTTCATTTTTAGAAATGTATTTGTGAAATTTAGAGCAGAAAGAATTGTTTTCCAAACTGACAACATTTCTAAAAGAGGTATGACATCCCGTAAAATTTCGAAGCGCCATTTTGTCCGGTTTCCAATTAAACGAAATCTCCCAACTATAAATGAACTATTCAAACAAAAATATGATCCGGTATTGTACTACACGGGTCACTGATAACATACAGAAAACTTTACAACATTCTCACGATAAGTGAATGTAATTTCACAGTCATGGTGAACTACTTGGCCTGAAAACTATGCCACGTCCTATTTCGTGGGCCACCGGTGACCCACAGAAGAGCATTTATAACAGTTCAAACCGCTCGATAAGTAAATCAAATTTCATGAACGTAATAAATTGTTTAATTACCAGTTTGTGCTTGATCAAGTTTAGAACTTATCTGTTCAACGATATTTCACCTCGACACCCCAAACTATTATGTAGTTTTCGATATATTTTTGTTCAACAGAATATAATTTATTCACTAGAAATAAACATTGCAACTTCATTCTTTATTCTTCGTAATTAACATTTTTTTTATTTAAGCTTACCCAGGCTTCTAAGTGGGGTGTATACAGCTGGACGTAATTTACAATAATGTTATTCAAATTGTATTCTGTAATTAACTTAAGTATGGTTAATTGCTTCTCTTTATACAAACCCCCAAAATAAACTTTTTAAGTTATTCAGCAATCTAGATTTTTATATAAAAGCTACTTTTCAAGCAGCAAGGCAACCTTGTTGGCCAATAAAATTGTGGTATTTTTGTAGCATGTGTTCTACATTGTAAATAATTATTTTATGGAAAATTGTCGATATTTAAACTGTTATAACTTCGTGAGAAAAAATCATAGAATATCTGGGCTTACTTGATAATGTGAAGCTTCAACTTTTACAATTCCGAATTCACGTTTTTCAAAGATTATTTTTCATCATGCAGCAGGTGGAGAAGTGGAGTATATCGTCTCACACAATTTTTGTAAATTTCTACAGAAATTAGAAATTTTTCCCTGGCTTTGACGAATGAAACTTCCTGTTTACAAAGACGTATTAAAAATTAAAATTTAACAAGATATTTTAGTGTATATTAATGAGTGATTACTTCATGTGTTAAGGTGAGATTAATGTATATTATGTGTATCTATGGTTTAGCGTATGTACAGTAAACTTCTACAGTGGGTTTCATGTGTTCATAAACAAGTACACCATCTCCCTGTCTTATTACTGCTTGGAAGCATTCAATTAAGCTAGGTACATTCTAAATATGCTATAAACACACACTATAGACATCAACTAACCGTGCAACTTCTCCACAGTGTACCTCGATTGTTCTAACGTCTTTTCATTCCAAGTTGAATAAAAAGAGAAGAGAAAACTTCAATCCTGACAATCATAATAATTTCGTTATAATAATTTCGTTCCAGAAAAAATTAAATTAAGAATTAAATTCACGATACAGTGACGTATCTTCATTTTCCCGTCTGCTGCATGATATAAATCACATATTCTCAAAGAAGTAAACCCTAATTAACCCTCATACGTTCCTCAAGGTGAAAATTCACCCATTTACTATTTTTACATACTATAAAATGATTGGTCCCTCTTTATTTGTGTTGTGAGACGTAGTATTTCTCTAAAATGTGACGTGATATATGAAGTAAAGTTTATTAGTTTATTAATTTAAAGTGTGAGTGAAGAAAAATGAGTGAGAAAATATCATAGAATCTTTTATGCAACTATTTCTGAGGAGCGTATGACGGTTAAAAATAATTAGTACAGTAAAGTCGCGTTTACT
>CM052257.1:1837687-1901849 GCA_028455795.1 Lasioglossum marginatum | reverse complement strand
CGTTGGGCCAACAATCTACCCAACGTTGGGCCAACAATCTACCCAACATAGGGCCAACGTTACTATAAGATGAACAGGGCCAACGTTACTATAAGACGAACAGGGCCAACGTTACGTTACGTATAGTTATTTTTATGGTATTTCATAAATAATATACATCAACAATGTATTTCCACGGTAAAAATTGGGAAGAAAAGGAAAAACTTAATACCCACGTCGGACTTGAACTTGGACCGCTTGCAAGTAATTAATAAGCTGATACCCTACCGCTGAACCTACAGAGGTGTCTTGACGTAGATGCTATGATCTGGGCTACTAGATACGTCAACAAAAAATCAAAGTATCTAAAAAAGGAAGGCCCATTTTGAAGAAATTCTGCTCACAATAAAACTTTGGTGGATCAACCATTGCGCAAAAATTACAAATTGTAAGTATATTTAGAAATACGAAAAAGAAGTCAATTTGGAATATAACATATTTTTGGTTGCAGCAACATTTCTGGCGTCTGTTAGATTTTTGTTGGGCCAATGTAGTATCATCGTCGTAAATTTCACGTTAGTTAACCGACTATAATAATCGTAGGCCCAACGTTGGATATTCGTTGGAAATCCCCTATATTGGGGATTTGTAAGCAACACCACTAACCATATTCCAACTAACTCCCAACTAACTCCCAACCGTTGGCCAACTATAAATGCTACTAGGGTATGTGCAATGGTTGCAGGTAGTATGTTCAGAACAATCTAAATTGTTTTCTACAGAGTTACTTAATCTTTTTGTTTTAAAACGATGTGGTCAGAACAAGTCTACTATCAAAAATATAAATATTTCTAGATTTTTGTAATTTTTCTATTGCTTACTATTTTATTAGGTTGGAAACTAAGTTCGCGACCTCTACATTTTCTCAAACAGTCATTTATATATATTTTCTAAGCACGAGTATTTTGTATCAAATTAATCGCAAAATTCAGCTTTCCAATGATATACAGTTCAAAAGAAATGGTCACTGAATGAGGTTATAACGATACAATAAAAGAATTACGAAATAAAATGTCGCGAATTTAGTTGCCAACCTAATAATAATGTTGGAAATACATAGATTGTGCAAGCTATGTCAGTTATATCAGATCCTCATATAAATTCACAATCTCGTAGCATGTTGTATAATACAAGTGAAATATTATCTGCATAATTTAATTTGTGGTCTTCTGTTGTTTGTTTACAAGCTACTAAAGTATTATAATAGTATTGCAACAATATTATATTACAATAGTAATATAATAATATTGCAACTAAAATAATAGCCCAGTGAAACCAAGATAAATAATTAACACTCCATGTAATTACATGAAATAAGGAAAAATATCTTGGATACTGATAACCAAACTGAGGACAAGACATACCGGGATATCTCATCAGTATTTAATAACCAAATCGGATTATCCTTAATATGGGTGATGTAATAATACTGAAATATCGATAAAACCTTTTTACAAGATTGAAATAATGAGCGAACGAGATATAATTACAAAAACACTTCTTGCACGATAAAAACCACGCAGAAGAAAAAAAAGATATTTCAATAAAATCGGATTACTTACGGACATGAAGCTCACATTAATTATATTAAGTCATTAGACTGTAGATTTTATGCATACACGCAGTTTGAAAAAAGAGAAAGACTATAAGAATTTAAAATTACTAAAGTTTAAATTACTAAACTTAAAACTAACTAAATTTAAAACAGTAAAAACATTAAGACAATTTAACAACGCCCACATGTTATTCACGATTTATTAAAATTGTTGAAAATAGAAGTGCCTTGCAATTGATGAAGACAATTTTTATTTTGCGTAAAGATCCGCAGTCTAATTATCAGTCTCTAAATGTTACAAAACAAAATTAATTGTGCATAGGAACAGTAATTGTAAAATTACAATCTTATAAAAAAACCGATTGTATGAAATAGAATTGATATAAATTTAGTGTGAGTAAAAATAGATTATCTGTCTGCTGTGGTTGTTTTAAATACAGCCCCGGCATTCATCGTTTTCTCTATTCACCCTCATTTTCTAGCCCCATTGCATCAAACCCCCCAGTCATCGTTTTCGAAGTCATTGATACACGCTTCACTCCAAACCGTGTATTTCATTCTTGTGAAATGCAGTTTCCATTCACTCTACATTCTATAGGCTTGTTTCTAAATGAACTTTTTCCACGTTCGATACCTCCATATTTATTGAAGTATTGTATTGTAAGTACCTGCATATAGAGAACGTATCGAGTGATAAGTATACCAAGTCCAATCAAATTGAAGATGATTGGCCTGTTTGGAGGCCGCGCTAATTTATGTAGGATATTTTGCCTTTCCATTCGTATGTGAAATAAACATTTTTATATGTATAGAAACAATTTTAATTTCTCCACGATCAGATTTCATGTGTACGTGATTCTCAACCGTTCAAGAGATTCGTGTAGAATAAAAATTTTCCACGAGTCGAGAGAAAATTTTATGGAAATAGAAACTTGATGTGAAGATATAAACTGAACAAAAACTTGCTGCAAAGATGTAAGAAAGAAATGTAGGGTAAAAAAATGTAAAAAGTAAATGTAAAAAGATGACAAAGAAATATAGGGTAAATATAAATAATTCTATATATGAATTTAACATGAAGAGATTAAAAGTATTTTAAAATAAATACTCGTTACTTTTAATATATCCAGCACTAGAAGAAATAATTTAGACGTTCAGTACAGATGAGACAATCGGTATATAAACATTTTACAGTTGTAAAAATATATTCAAGTTTAAATTACTCTAAATCAGTTTTCATACTTTCAGTACCAGAAGAAATTATTTAAATGTTCATTTTATAATTTGTTAGATCTTCACATTCGTGCTGTTGAAAATAATTTACATTTTCATTATAATTGGAAACTAAAATAGAAAGGTGTAAACTAAAATAGAAAGGTGCAAACTAAAATAAAAAGGTGCAAACTAAAATAAAAAGGTGCAAACTAAAATAAAAAGGTGCAAACTAAAATGAAAAGGTGCAAACTAAAATGAAAAGGTGCAAACTAAAATGAAAAGGTGCAAACTAAAATAAAAAGGTGTAAACTAAAATATATTCGAACGATTTTAAATTGCTCTGTTTCGAATTTCATGGAAAATAATGTTGACGTCCATTATAAATGGAACACTCTATACAGAATGGTTGCACGTTTTCGAGGGGTAGTGTACGGTTCTGAGGAGAGTTTCCTCAGAGGTACCGTGAGGTAAAGGGAACGTATCGTGTGTCGAGGTAAGCGGCTGCAATACCAATAGGTAAGAATGTAGTAATAGATGTGCCAAGTGTGTGTTAGAAACCGTGAGCTCCCCCAGCCAATAGATAACAAGCGTGCTTAGGCACGTATCCTACCTAAAATGGTGCCAATATTCTGGCCAGTAGGAACCGCATTCCGTGCGAGGACACACTCCTCAGAACCGTGTAGTACATTACACGATAGACGTACTTTTGTTGTGGTATCTGTCAGATCTATTTCTACAAGTTGGAGAATACAGTTAGGAGCATAACTGATCACACACACTTTAAATCAGAATAACTTTTTTATGAATGGACTAAACGATTTCAATTCCTCTGTAAGGCTAGATGAATTAGTTCAGTAAATGAGGTCTGTGAAAAATAATAGTAAAAATTAATTTTTACAACTTTTTTAGCTGGGCCAATAACGAAAATTTAAAAGATGTGTTTGGTCCACTCGTATAAATTATATATGCTCGTAAAATTTCATTGAAATTGGTTAATTGGTTTACGAGTTATAAACGATCAAAAGTGGTAAAAATTGCAATTTTTCATGATTTTCGGCCTTTTTAACAATTTTGATCATTTATAATTCGTAAACCAATTAACCAATCTCAGTGAAATTTTCAGAGCGTATATAATTTATACGAGTTGACCAAAATCAAAGTTGTAAAAATCAATTTTTACTATTGTTTTTCACAATTCCGACCAAATGCATTTTTTCAACATATTTTTTAGACGTCATTTACTAAACTAATTCTTCCAGCCTTACAGAGAAATTGAAGTCGTTTGGTCCATTCATAAAAAAGTTATTCTGATTTAATAAAGATTAAATCACATATCAACGCAATCTGTAGCCAATAATAAGACATAACATTAATTTTACAATTCTAAATAGTGTTAAATCAACATGCGAAGCAATTTTGTTGATTTAAAACGTGATACATAAAATACGAATTTTAAAAATTGTTTGGAAATAAATTCAAACAATTTGAAGTTTGATTTTTAAAAAATATATATAGAAGTGAAATAAAATCAAGAAAACAAGTGCAGCTTTTCGTTTGGGAATTCCAGTGCATAAGATTTGTATCTGTATTATATTAAAAATATTTTCTCGAATAGAAATAATCTTTCGAAATTTATTTCGAATAGAGATTTCGAAAATGGCAAAGAGAATGGTTAATTCTTAGTAAATAAATTAGCCAGTTACTTAATATAAAAGTCTTAAACTAAAATAATTTGTGTACAGAAAGAAAAATCTGGCGGTAAATGAAATATTTTTATCATTGTTGCGTTTCGTATTATTATTACTTGTATTCAGTCTGGATGAGCAGAAATACTTTGCGAATTCGAGGTATCGTGCCTGCCACTCGTCTCACGATTGCCGCGATATCCGCTCGATTGAGTTATCGCGATAGTTTCGAGGAATTCAGTTGAATAACTTGCCGATTAAATACACACCGTTGCCGTCAAAGTATCGTGCATCATTCAACCGGACGTTATCGTCACCGACGACGTGAAACGTATCTCGTGTTTATATTGATACACATTCACTGCTTCTTTCTGACGCGAGCACATCCGTTGAGATTATTGACGCCATTTTGATAACCGGACTGCGGACATTTATGCGAGCTTCGATTTTCACACGCTGTTTCGCTGGAACGCTTCACCAATGAAAACCTTCCCTTGTCGTTAATAGACCCCTTGCCTTACGATTTTAGTTTACGATTTCAGTGATTAAAACATTTTTTGTAATTCTTAATTTCCTAAAAAAGGAGAAACTTTATATCTATATTTTTACGCCTATGTGTTCCCAATATCTGAACATTAACAGATCCAAAATAGAATTTTATTTCCATTTAAAGGAAATTAAATTTATTAGACCACAAGAGAATAAAAATGTTCCATTAGTTTCAAATGGTTTTCAAAAAATTCTTTAAATCTCCCTATTGTTTATGGTTTTACCATTTTGTGCAAACGTGCAGCGATTACAGGATTTCCAAACAAATTGGTCGTTTTATAGAATATTATACAGAGAATTAATTGTACAAATTTTGTATTAATAGTTGCAATATTTTAAAAATCGTATATGAAAGAAATTCCATTTTTTATTTGATCTTTCTGAAAGATTGTAAAGGCAGTTCAGTGAGCATAAATTTGTTATTCTCGTGTGAAAAATAAAATGTAGCCCAATGAGAGTGACACGTTTTATACAGGTAGTATATTATAAAAAATGGTCGTAAGTGAACGCAGCTTTCTTCACGCGCTGCTCGTGAAGCTCACTTCACGCTTGTTTGAAAGCTAATGAAACAGACTCATTCGATGATAGGATAGCTGATCTTTAACATTTAACAAGAAATCAATCGTTGCGTGAAAATCGACACCCTCGTCTTCGTCACTCGGATAAAATTGTAACAAGCTGGTGTCGTCCCGACTTTTCGCGGTCTTTTACACAATTATTTCAGCAACTTCCTATTTCCTGTGAAACATTCTTTTTTTGCACAATCCCGTCAATCCACGGAATTCAAATTGAAAAACTGATGAATTATTGATAAACACTCTGATTGTGTAGATTTAATCCCTAAGTATACTATCAAATGCATGGTCGTTCCTCAATTGTACTATTTTCAGATAAACTTATTATTTCACTATGTGCAATCAAATACTGCATGCTAAAATCGATGTCTAATTCGGTAAAAGTCAATATTGATTGAGCTATTGCATTTTTTAACTGTATTTTCAAAGCATTCTTAAAGTATTTGTATGCAAGGTAAATACAACACCGAGAAAAATCAAACAATAAATTGTACATTTATAGTTTAACATAATAAAAACGCTAATCTCCAAAATCTAATTATTAAATGTAACCCAGCGCACCTAATTATTATAATATAATTAATATAATCAATATAATTAATACATTACTATATAATATAATATAATTAATACATAAAATTAAAAATAATTAAATTAAATATATATAATTAATACAATAATAATTATTATTATAAACGCACCCCAAAATTAGTTAGGATTTTTTTATGGAAAAAATTGTTTACAAAGTAAAATTAAATGGTACATAAATGAAAGAAACCTGATATTAGATCACCTCAAGCTTAAATCTTGTTTTAGCATGGTCATATTTGACAAATATACAATATAAACATTCAGAGTGAAATTGTAATATTACAGAATTATTTGCGATATTTTTAGTTCTGATCGGTATTATAGCAATTTCCCAGTAAAAGTATATAAGAAATATTTATATTCTATATCGAAACGAATCCTCTACTCCTCTGGGAAGAACAGATTGAACTGTCACGTGTCTAAACTTAATTGTGATTAATTAAAAAAGAAAACGACAACAACGTTCTTTGAGATCGTGCGAGGTTTCTCGGCGATATTAAATCTTGTAATTAATATGTATCGATTATTTTCTAATTTCCCTTGGCGTTCATGTAAATGACAAGTACAAGGTGACACATTTACAATAATTCCTAAGTGGAATAAAAATATATTACAAATTACATAGCTGGAACAAAATTATCCTTCTGTCACTATCCATATAATAAATCATGAACGAGTGCAACATTCCAAATATTTACACGTCAATTTATTAAGTTAGAGACTTGATTATTGAATAATTTCCCTTTAATCCATCTTTGAAGTTTCAATAAATTTTTATTTAAAATTTTAAAAGCTGTCTTTCAAAGTCTGAACAGGTATATAGCCCCTTAACCAGTTAACTGTTTCGACTTATTTGGGAATGTGTGTCTAAATGGCGTCGCACAAATTAAGGGATGACGAGTATACTCGTCGAACACAGGGTATGTGTAATATGTAATTAAGTTGCAATGAAATAACTTTTATTTTTTTATTTTATTACACACATTCATTTATTTACTTAAATTAACACCAAATTTTGCACTTTTTTCATGACGAGTATACTCGTCAAAAACAGCTAACGGGTTAAACAAATAAATGAAACAAATTTCCCTTTTGTGTATCTTCGCAATTTCAATAAATTTCTAATTAAAAATTTTAAAAGCTGTCTTTTAAAGTGTGAACAGGTACGTACCCCTCGAATAAATAAATGAAAGGAATTATTAACCCTTTGCACGGTTGTCCCCTCTGAGGCACCACTAAAAATTGCTGTGCCATTATTCAAAATATCGTTTTCATTATTAAATATATCGGTATCTAACCAATTACTAAACATTTAGGTCTTGCATGAGATATTATACCAATTTCATATTCATAAAATTTCAAAAATCATAGGGAATGGAAATATTCTAGATCGGAAGAAATGTTTAATTTTCCAGTTAAAATAGCTCCGAGTGCAAAGGGTTAATAAATATTTGAGTAATTACAAGAAGCTTTTTCAAATGGAAGCAAACCCGAAGCGAAGTCCAAGGATGAATCGAAACGAAAAATCCAGATAATGGAAAATCATTCGAAAGGGGCTCTTTGATAGTCGGAATCGTTTACAAGACACGACGAATTACAGCATGGCTGGTCACCGTTCACGCGAGCTAGCTTTGTCAATCGCCTGTTACAAGTTACAGTCGGTATGACGGCGCGGCGCATGGTTCAATGGGCAATAAGTTCATCCGACGCTTCGAACAACGTGATCCACCTATGTGTGCGCGCGCATGGGCTCGCGATACACGTGTATGTGTAATGATGATCTGATTAGCGTCCAGGTTGTCCTTTTGTCGGGGATAAACCGACGGAAAACAAAACGAGCGGTACGAACGACGGATTCGAGGGGCGTTAATCGTCCATCGGAGAACCGCCGCCATTTCACACGGCGTTCGATAGATTAATTACTGAAATACTTTACACTATACCCACGAACGATCTCCACCCTTTGTGGAGGTTCGATCACCCTGACAATTAAAAAACATTTCTTTTTACTTAATTTTTTTAAAGTTTCAAGTTATAGAACATGTGCATAAATGATAATTTTTGAAGTAGACAGTTTCTGTATGAATTATTTTATGCATACGACTGATTGTACCTTTTAAAAGTCATTTTTTTCTAAATTCTGACAGTTAGGAAAATTAGAGTAATTTATAGAGAGATGCATTGCACCGTCGAAGACCATGATAAATATATTTCTTTCATTTTAATATTCTTTCATTTCTTGGATTTAATATATTTTCAAAACTATGTTTTTCAAAACTATGTTTTTCAAAACTATGTTTTTCAAAACTATGTTTTTCAAACCTGCAAAGGCGTCTCGGATACGTCGAGTATTGATTATGTCATTTTATTAGCGTGTGTATTTATCATCGCAAGAGCTTGTCTATTACGAATTCATACGAAAATTCATTATTAATACACAAATGTCAAGTTTCTGTATATAATGTTGCTTGGAAATATATTTTTGTGACACAGTTAAACGACCCTCACCCTGTACACATACAGCAGTGATTGGTAAATCTTGAAACAAGAACCCATAGGGTACTCACTACTTAACGAGCGACACTCGTCATGAAGATTTCAGACAAAGTCTAACAAATATGAATGTTAGGCGTTTCTTTTTAAATGAAATAAAATTTGTGATTCGTTTGTAATCAATATTTCACCATTAAAATAAATATAGCCATAGAGAAAATATAAATTTTCTTTTTTCTTCTACGACATTTTGGCGGATAAAGATGTTTTAATCGCTGTAACTGTAGAGAAAATGATATACGGCAAGGGGTTAAATTACGATTGTATTTTCGTGGGCTACTCTTTACTTTACCGGACTCTAAATTTTTGCATTTCTCCTAGAAATTATTATGTATTTGGTATGTAATCCAGTAGATTTGTACCCGGGGATCCTGCAGATCGAAGTTTCGATCCTGTAGGATCAATGGTTCAGAAGTTATGCTTGCTTAAAGTTGAGCATTTTTCAGTGTTTTTAACAGGTAAGCCGCCATATTGGTTTGTAGGGACGATTCCGCGCCGCTTTCCCACCGAGCAGAACCGCTAGATGGCAGCACGAGCATACAGTAATATCGCTAACATAGAAAAAATATCTCAGAAAATGTTTGAGAAGAAATATCGTGGAAAATATTTGCAGAAACCTAAACTTAGGCCTAATCTAGACCTAACCCAGACCAGATAAAACGCAACATCGCGGCCATGTCTTCCAAAATTCAAACAACAATCCCAAACAAAATCAATACCCGCTCTATATTAGCATTAACGCGTGCTATCTAGCGGTTCTGCTCGGCAAGCGGCGCGCGATCGTCACTACAAACCAATATGGCGGCGCCGTTACCTGGCAAAAACACTGAAAAATGCTCAACTTTAAGCAAGCATAACTCCTGAACCATTGATCCTACAGGATCGAAACTTCGATCTGCAGATTCTCGGGGTACAAATCTTCTGGATTGCATACCAAATACATAATAATTTATAGGAGAAAGGCAGAAATTTTGAGTCCGGTAAAGTTTACCCTTTTCGTTAGTACAATTATGAGAATAAGTAGACGGAGAGTCTGAAAAATGCTGGTAGCAGCGAAGGTGCATTCTACGCGGCGGAGGATGAGACGAAAAATAAAATTAAAAAATCCGTGAATGATATCCGAACGCGAACGTGATTACCCAGGCTGGCTTCGTACTCCAACCGCGTCAGTGTCGAGCAATTTCCTTAACTCACGTACAATACCACTCGGCGAGGTCGACAAAGGCGGCCGTCACAGCGTCTGAAGGGAGAATAAAAATACATCTTGCGCCGCTAACGAGTGTCGTAGAGAATGCCCGCTAAAACCGAGAGACACCCCGTCCCGTCTTGTTTCGTTTCTATTCAACCTGATCTCGTTCTCGAACAACAATTTCCCCTGCGATTCTTTTGACGTTAATCGCCCGCGATTCCACCGCCTTTGCATCGCGTTTGCGTTCTCTCTCCCCGATTGATTCTCCCGCTTCTCTCTGGAAAATATTCAACTGTGAACGCTGCGCCCTTCCTGTCAATTTTTTTTAATCTTTTTCATTCCCCACAGAGCTGCTCTCTTGAGGACATTTAGGTGAATAAATGTTCTCCATGTTTTGTGACGTTCCTTTTCGCGGGAAGCGTACTGGAAGATATAAACGTTTGATTCATTGGCTCGCACAGTGACTGTGAAAAGCAATTGTTGAATCTTATTGTAGTTGTTTAAACAAGTCGACGTGTTCAAACCGTTTTTAAATTCTATTGGGTTGGCAAGAAATTAATTTCGGTGTTTGAAGCTGCAATAAAACCCAATTTTTATGTGTTCGATTATCTTTTGCCATCTTTGTCGTAGCTTCGCAATTCTGAACTCATAAAACTTCTGGTCATTATCGGCGAAGAATTAATCAAAGTGCGATTCTAGGCCATCATCATTAGTGAAAGCTCATTGCTTGAATAAAAATATCGAAATTACTTTCTTGCCAATCCAATATACAACCCCTGTGGTTTCACTTCAATTTAACATTTTATTTCAATCTAAATATTTCATGTAGAAATAAAATAACATCGAACATTTGGATTTTAACAGATTTCCCTATAAACAATTTTTGATTCCAGGCCAAACAATCTATATACGAATAAAGTGAGACCTAATTGGAATTTTCTATGTCGGATCAAACTGTATTTTAAATTATTTGTTTTTAAGTGAATTTAACTGAAAAAGCTTGAAAAAAAAATAAATGCACGAAGATCCTAACGAATACAAAGTACCAACAGACTTAACAAAAGCCGTTGATAAGAGAAGCCAAATATTTGCAGAAATCTCGTTTGTTAACAAAAAAAGAGAACCAATAATTTCATCTCTTTGTTTTAGAAAATCTGCTGAAATATTGAGGTTTTCATTAAAAAGAGAAAGAAAAGGCTGCTCCGGGGTTAATAATTATTTAATCACCCTCCAGACAGCTCGTAGCGGAGGTTATCACGTCTGGGGTCAATGTTAGAGCGATTCCCAGGGTATTCTTTGCCGTCGTTCAAGTCGAAATGTCTTCCGCGAGTTTAATTTGACTCGTCATAGACTGGAAAAAGCTCGTTACGACGAGAGTTCGCGTTGAAACTGCTCCTAAATCACGTTCTCAGTGCTCGTGCATGAAAGAGGGAAATCATCCCCCGTCCGCGGCCCGTGTGACAAAAGAAGGGGTGGCTGAAGCACGTTCCTTGAATCTCTGCAGTAACGTGCATGCGTAACTGCCACTCTCCACGCGTGCTTATCCGTATAGTATTTCCACGACAGTTAGTCCCACAATGGTGGAACGCTTAAAGAGTCGCAGAAAGGAAAGCGTATTCTCTTTAACCCTCTCTTGTTTAACCGAAAAATCTCACACTAATTCATGACTAGACTGCGGATTTTATGCATTTTATGCATTTATTACAAAAATGGGTAAGCACAATTTAAAGCAGTGCTCATATTAAAATAAAATATAAAAAGATTTAAAAACATCAGCGTATTGGCTTCAAATTAAAGGTATATTATATATTGATGAATAATTTAGTAATATTGGATATGAAGAAGTATTAAATCTGAGGATAATTGGTAATTTAGTAATATTGGATATGAAGAAGTATTAAATCTGAGGATAATTGGGGGTAAGGCTATGAATATTAATAAACTAATAATATAAAAATTAAATTTAATGAAAGAAATAAAAATTAATATTGGAATAATTTTTATAATAGTAAGTAAAGGTATTAGAATGGAATATAATTAATATTATTTATTATAAAATTCATTCACTATTTAATGGTAATATACCTAATTTTAATCATGTGCTGAATATTAATAAATAGTTAATATTTAATATATAAGAATGATTAAAAATTGAAAATAAAATTAAAATAGATAAAATTCTAGAAATTAAAAAATATAAAATTCAAATAAATTAATTTTAAATAAGTTAATATTTAAATAAATTACAAATGATATGGATGAGATTTCTAGGAATATTCATATGAAAAATAAGTTATTAATATTTATAGAAATGATATAACAATTAATAAATTAATAAATTGATTTATAATCAATTAATTATATTTTTAATTTTAAGAATTAGCTTAATCAGATAATTAAAAGAAGAAAGAAATTTTTATTTTGCATAAAGATCCGCAATCTATTCATGACTCATCAACCACCATTATTTAAAATTCTTTACCTTTCTCTTTCTCTGAAATAACTGCGAAATAACTAAGTATTGTATTTTTTTTAATTAAAAAGAACAAAAGCAACATTGTGGTTCAAGTAGAGAACAATTAGTCAAAGTGAAAATATTCAAAGATTAATTTTAGATATAAAAACTATATTAGTTTTAAATATATATTCATTAACACTGAACCTACCACGAGGGGTCAAATGACCCATTTTAGATTTTTTATTTGACAATTATTGAGATTGTAAAGGTGTTTACATGGTGAGTCACCTCACGTTTTCACCTCAAATACATATCTTTGTTGTTTTCAAAGATACATTAAATGTCTCGAGGACAAAGTTGAATGGTAAGATGGGGCTCACAGGATAGAAAAAATTTTTATTTCTTTGTCATTTTTTTTAGAGATATGGTCGCCTTCATTTTTTTAAATCGACCTTTGTTAAACATCTACAATGATAGTCCCCTTACGAATTCAATGACTAATTACTCAAGGTCATTCGAGGTCACGGACATTCCCTCAGAGGTCGTTTACAGGCATGTATCGACGTAGACGGCCATCATTTCGAACATTTATGAAATACAGGTATTCTGCTTTCATATTTCAGTTTTATACGTTTGTTCTGCCCGTGACCTTGAATGACCTTGAGTAATTTTGAGTAATTATAGTTAATAAATTCGTAATGAATCCGACATCTAATGAATTGATATCTCTTAAAGAAATGACATAGAAACAAAAATCTTTTGGTATCGTGTGAGCCCCATTTTACCATTCACTTTTGTCCTCAAGACATTTAATGTATCTTTGAAACAACAAAGATGTTTGAGGTGAAAACGTTAGGTGACTCACCCTATATATTATAGTAAATATTATAGTAAAAATCGCACAAAATATAAATAAATTTAATCTTGTCATTTTTATAATACCATAAACATTAGTGACTTTTGATGGTCGGGAGGTATAGCGTTAATAACAATTATTAATTTGAGGATGTGTTGAAGATACATTTGAAAGATACCTAGCATCATTAACCTTAGGGAATTATTTTCAACTTTGTAAGGATGCGGTTCGTTAAGAAGAGTCTCAGAATGAAATGATTACTTGCCCGAGTGAGTTGCTTAGCTAGAAAGGTAAGACTTTCCACGGTTAATACGTTTGTTGAGCTAAGAATGGCGACAATTCCACTCATCTATCTACGGATGCCACGCCTTACGTTGATCTAATTTGGGATGATTGCATTTACCTTACATTCGTTGTGACTAAACTCGGCATCCGTTTCACCTGCGAGGCTGGAGGCATGTATTACATTTGTCTAAAAACAGCAAGTACATAATCTACTTGCTTAATTGTAGCCTCTCGTACCCGTTGCATGAATATCTTATCACGTCAAATGCTAAACCAACTGTCATAAAATTGTATAGAACCAGAGTTGAATGTTGTAGCTATGCACACCATTAGCAGATCAATGACGATCATGAAATTTTAAAAATATATTTTATGTAACACAATATAATATTCAAGAACTTCCTCATTCCACTAACACTTGTTTTCAATTTTGTTTTCAATCTATTAGAATGTTCTACATTACTTTTTAATTTCGTATAAACATACGTTTACTACAATGTTGTAGCTATGGAGACCACATTAGAAGATTAATAATATCCCCAAATTTTTCAGTTGAACAAACTCAGATTAATTTTAGAATTAATTTGCATTCCACTGAAACCTGCTTTCAATTTTGTGAGAGTCTAATAGAATCTTCTACATTACTTTTTAATTTCGTATAAACATACGTTTATTACAGTACAATGTTGTAACTATGGAGACCATTAGAAGATCAATAACATTCCCAAATTTTTCAGTTGAACAAACTCAATTTAATTTCAGTGATTACAACATTTTTGTAGATAGTAATTTTCTAAAACAGGAGGTATCTATTGTATGCCTATATAGTCCCAAATAGCTGTAGATTAACAAAACCAAAAGGAATTTTTTTTCGGTTTAAAGGAAATTAATAACATACATATATTTATTAGACTCTGTTCTGAATCTTCATCACGAGTTGTGTGAAGCTAGTTCTAATACAATAGAATGTTCTACATTACTTTTTAATTTTGTGTAAACATACGTTTACTAAAATGTTGTAGCTATGGAGACCATTAGAAGATGAATAATATCCCCAAATTTTTCAGTTCAACAAACTCAGATTAATTTTAGAATTAACTTTCATTCCACTGAAACCTGTTTTCAATTTTGTGGGAGGCTAGGTCTAATAGAATGTTCTACATTACTTTTTAATTTTGTGTAAACATACGTTCACTACAATGTTGTACTTATGGAGACCATTAGAAGATCAATAACATCGCCAAAACTCAATATTAATTTTAGAATTAACTCCTTGCCCTGCGATTTATCATACGATTTCAGTGATTAGAAATTTTTTGTAGATCGTAATTTCCTAAAACAAGAGAATGGAGACCATTAGAAGATCAATAACGTCCCCAAATTTTTCAGTTGAACAAACTCAGATTAATTTTCGAATTAATTTTCATTCCACTGAAGCCCGTTTTCAATTTTGTGGGAGGCTAGGTCTAATAGAATGTTCTATCTGTGAAGACGACTACCGGAACGAACGCCAGCAGCGAGCGTGTCGAAATGTCATTAAGATTCCTGCAGTATCGCTAGTCGGACGCATTCGGTTGAGCGTTAAACGCATAAAATCTGCAGTCTATTGATCACGGAGCATCACGTGCCGATGAGACCTGCGATACGGTTGATCCCATCACTAATAAAGAGCAGCGTAGAACCGCAGAGGGAAAAGCGAGAATGAGACACGGCGAGGCGGCCTGTGGAAGGAAGGTAGACCCGAGAGTCGACGAGAGCTTTTATGCGCGGCTCAAAAAGAGCATCTCGCCTATCCGCGCACGGCCGGTCGAGTACACCGCGAGCAATTTAAAGGCGACAGGCGCGAAAGACGCTCTCTTGTCGGTGACGGCGTTTCATGCTCGCAATTTCCATTGTCGTTGGCAGACTGTCAACAGCCCGGTTTAACGCGCTCGCCCGTCGAGCGTATTTCACTTGTTTTCTCCTCGGTTCCGTCGAGGATCCAACGTATTAGGCCGCATCCGAACGATTCATCAGAGATTCCGCGAACGCTGCCCGCCACCCTCGTTTATTCAATTCCCGGTCTGCTAATGTACGCTCCGAGAATGTTTGCTCGGCCGCTTCTGGGGAACGATTCCGATTCGGAAGGAAGCTTAGACGTGTAGTCTGTAGAAGTAGTTTGTAAAATTCATGTTTCATGTCATTGATCGGTGGACTTCAAGAAATGCCATAAATGAATTTTGTCTTGATGACAGTGACGATTTTTGTTTTTAATTTATACAGTGTATCCGCAATTTTTAGTTCATTATCTACTCTAAAAGACTGCTTATAAACAAAGCTGTATCTCCCCTTTCGTATTATGTTGATCAATATTACTTATAAAGTCGTGTATTTACCTCCTGTTTACCAGAAGACGCTAAGACTTTCGCATAATGATAAATTGCAACCCTAATAAATGTGTCACATGGTAAGTAAGTTGCTTAAAATATATCTGTTAAATATAAATATAATATTATAGTTTAATACGAAGTCTTCACAAGAGAGACGGGGATCATTGGAACAATAATTAGTTTCAATCATAGCTTCGTAACTTATCCAAGAGAAGAAGTTTAATAGTTATTTTCAGAGTCGAGTTTTCGTCCATCTCATTTTGATTCGGTCTACCATGGTTGTTATTGAAAGATAAGTAGACAGAACAGAAGAGAGGTGAAACGAACAGTCTGTGGTCGAACAAGTAGAATAGGGCGTCCTATGGCCAGACGAGTAGCTTGTGGTTAGACAAGTAGAATTGGACTATCGTCTGTGGTCAGACAAGTCCTCCGCATGTAGATAGACACGTGAAGCAGTTCAAATCGAACAAGTAGAATAGGTTGATCTGTAACTAGACAAGTAAAAGGGAGAAGCTATTGTCGTACAAGTAAAGTAAGATTGATTCTGATTGAACACGTTAGAATAGACCGGATTGCGGCCAGCCTCGAATCCCATACTTATCTGTGTAACCTACAATTGTTGTCTCACAATAAAAGAGAATATACTACTTTAGTGGTCATACAGGATCCTATAATATTATCTGATCCTAGCTACTAATTTATTGTTGCTCATGTGACTTCGGCTGCTCCTACACTACTTGTCCTCTAAAGAAATGTCCTCACATTCGTTGTCTGGCTACAGACAACTCTGTACTACTTTGATAATTTCAAGTATTTGTCTAATTACTTTACTTGTCTGATTACACAAATGCTTCACTACTTGTCTGACTAGTGAAATCTCGCATCACTTGTCTGACTAGTGAAATCTCGCATCACTTGTCTGACTAGTGAAATCTCGCATCACTTGTCTGGCTACAGATATCATTCACTGCTTAGCTTTCTACAGGAATGTTTCACTATTTCTACGATTAGAGAAATCTTTTACTACTTGTCGGACTATAGAAATCTTTTACTACTTGTCGGACTATAGAAATCTTTTACTACTTGTCGGACTATAGAAATCTTTTACTACATGTCGGACTATAGAAATCTTTTACTACTTGTTTGTCTATAGCAATTTTTCATTACTTGTCTGATTAGGAACATCATTCATCACTTGTCTGCCTATGGGAAATCTTGCGCCACGTGTTTGACAACAGAGCTCCTTCACTACTTGTTTGAATATAAGCAATCTTGTCCTACTTGTCTGAATATAGGCAATCCTGTGTTACTTGTGACTTTGACAATCCTGTACTGCTTGTCTGATTACACAAGTGTTTAGACCACTTGTCCTCCTCATTTTGTATACTACGGTTGCGGTATTTACACTATTGCATTTGATGAAATTTTTTGATCTTAAAATATCGACGATTGCTTCGTTTCAACGCGATATCTATTTTAATTTGTACGACCAGCGGATACGCCCACTATATTTTTCTCTCCAGAAATGGTGTTTACACGACTTGTCTGACGTCTTACAGTATTTTTCCAGTTACTGCAAAAAGTTTACTTATTTGTCTCACTATCTGTCACTTAATTAACTGAAAGCAATACTTATTCTATTTGTTCCACAAGCTCTGTGCTCTTACATTTACGACAGCACCCGCTTGTCTGACTAAAGTTGTATCTACACTACTTAATCAATGAAGAACCATGCCCACGTCTCGTCCAAAAAATATACATTATTTATCATATCAGTGCTTTGTTGCCGTATTATTAGGACCGCAAATGAATGAATGGCCTTCACAATTAGTCAATTATAACATTGCTTTACATCAATTTATTTTAAAACTGTACAAGTATATACAAAATAAAGGGGATTATTTGTAACAACTGAATATGTCGTTTCTAAATTTTGTAAAAAGAAACTCACGGAGTAATTCGTACAGGCAACACCTCTCTCACGGTCTGACCAACACCCTACTCCACTTGCAAGCTTCCACCAACCGTCAAGAATCCTCCGTCGCGTAATTGCTCAAAGAAATAATTCAGGTCGCGCTTCGGATAAAAGAGGCTAAATTAACGACAGGAAAAAGTGAGTCTCCTGGCCAAGACGCTTCCCTAATCCGCGTTCAACAGGTTACATTTAAATGGTGTTATTGATGAAAAGCTGTTATCGCTGAATGCTGCTCAGTCGATCCAGCGCGGCGGATACATTCGAAGGTGCAACAACAACGAGCGCATTCGCTCGAACATTTCTTTTAATGTATTTCGAAGCCGCGGAACGGTCTCGATGAATGGTTAGATGAGTTTAAGCGGAACGAGCTCGGGACGGCTCGCGGTGAATTCATAAACCGTTTTCATGGAGCTCGATCAGCTGGGCTGCCGCGGAAGAACCGAAGCTGAAGCAACCGTTGTTTTTCTTTTTCTGTTCCGCGGGAGAGCGCGCCGACACTCGCATTACGAGCCACTCAAACGACGCTTAACGAGAGGCCTCTATTGTCGCCCCGGCCTTTCCCGCTTCAACCGCTTCGAATCGGCGCGATCCTACGAGTGTTCTTCGACGAAACTCGAGGAAATTTTTCACCTTCTCTCCGCACTGTCTCTTGGGAACGAGGAGACAAAATCATTGAAACACTTCTACGACCAGGGACAAAAGGGTGGGACATCCTATGTTTATGTTTTCATACAAGAACGGAAGAAAATGAACATTTTAGTAAATCAATTACACTAGTGGAATTAATTCTGGACACTTTTAACCCTCATCCGTCTCTCGTGTCAATTTGACACAATATTCCCGAAATAAGTTATACTGTTCTGTAATTTGTCCGAAACTTGGTGACTTTTATTTTTTTAATGCGAAACATATAACCGCAAAAACCTAAAATATAAATGTTAACTCATCAATTTGAATGAAAAAAACATTGAAAAGTATTTTATCGATTTTTTTTTATCACTGTGTCAATTTGACACCGAGGGACAGATTCAGTTCGCGAAATGAGGGTTAAATTTTTACTTAAACTTCGCATTTATTTAATATGTAATCATTTATATATTTTATATTCTAATCATTGTTTCCTAATTTTAGAACGTCGCGTCGCTTATATTAAAAAATCAGTAAACAAACCATTTACAGCCATACTTTTAACCCTTTGCACTCGGAGCTATTTTAACTGGAAAATTAAACATTTCTTCCTAGCTAGAATATTTCCATTGCCTATGATTTCTTAAATTTTATGGATATGAAATTGGTATAATACCCTCGTACAATGCCTGAATGTTTAGTAATGGATTAGATAACAACATATTTTATAATGTAAACAATATTTTGAATAATGGCACAGCAATTTTTAGTGGCTCCTAAGAGTCGTCATTCGAGTGCTAAGGGTTAATATACAATAAAAATTACAATTTCAACACGTTTCGAGGTATTCGAAACCATTTTAGTCGTTATTAATATTTTTAAAAACTTCACTAAGGTCCTCACTTCTGAAAACACAATGCCTGACTAAAATAATGATGAAACTATTCGTAAAGACCGTCAAGACCTTCCTGATCGCTTGCTACAATGAACCCACGCATCCTGTGATTAATTATTTCACATCATGCGACGTTTCGTGTTGCCAGACGCAAAAACGAAAATAACTGTTCATATTTCTTTCAATTAAAATTTTAAAACATTTAGAAACCAAATCATGTGAAAATATTCAGTATAAACATTATAGATTACCATAAATATATGGTATCAATTTAGCATAGCAGAATATACATTTTCTGCACAAATATGAAATAAAGAATATTTTTATTCAGTGTCCAGAATTAATTCCACCAGTGTATATTGTACAGGGTATAATTCTGCACCTCTGAATAGGCGGAGATCTGTTAAAATTGATCTGTTAATAATGATCCGCAAATTTCATCTTGGCCCTCTTTTCAAGGTCAAAATTGTATTTTTATTGCATCCTATAGTACTTATCGTGAAGAACAAAAGTTTCGAAAGAACTATAGGTCTCAAGAGAATCGTTTTCTTTATCTTTAAAAAGAATGACGTTAACCCTTTGCACTCGGTTGTCCCCTCTGAGGCACCACTAAAAATTGCTGTACCATTATTCAAAATATTGTTTCCATTATTAAATATATCGGTATCTAACCAATTACTAAACATTTAGGTATTACATGAATTATTATACCAATTTCATATCCATAAAATTTCAAAAATCATAGGGAATGGAAATATTCTAGATCGGAAGAAATGTTTAATTTTCTAGTTAAAATAGTTCCGAGTGCAAAGGGTTAAATGAATAAAGGAATAAGCTCTGGCTGAATAAATATGGATGAACTAATTCTAACCCATTATTAGACTGCGGATCTTTATGCAAAATAAAAAATGTTGACGATGATTGCAGGACACAGGAACCAAATATAAATTGTATTCTTCTTTTAATTATCCTATTAAACTGAAATTAATACACTGATGTCCTTAAATATTTTTAATATGTCCTTAAATATTTTTAACATGTCCTTAAATATTTTTAACATGTCCACTGCTTTAAATTGTACGTGCCCATTTTTGTCATAAATGCATAAATGCATAAAATCCGCAGTCTACCCATCATTTATAATGTCTGTGTGTTTACAGAGTAGTGCAACCGTCTGAAACACTACACTTGGCTAATTGTGTTTATGAGATCTCTATTTTAAGGGAAATATGCAAGTGAATTTCTCTAATTTTATAAGGTTTGTTCCCGAGAATTCTGCGAGATATTCAAATGAGTCCAAAAGCAAATAGTAATTAATATATCTATCCGACGAACTTTCAAACTTCTAATATGTTTAATAACGGAGAAAATAGAACTCGTTGTTCCACATTTTACACGTTGTTTAACATAAAAAAATTCACATATGCGTAGTTATACTATTTTTTGATTTGATCTTTTTTAATAACGTTATTTCATCTAAATTCTCATCAAACTGAATAATAATTTCATTAACACAGTGTCAATTTCGATTTTCATAGGTTTTTTCCAAAGGGTTATTTTTAAAAATCAGAAATATTTTTCCAACCTTATCGAGCAACCAATAATTGTGAAAAAAATATAAAAAGTTCAGGTAATTTACATTTATACAACTCGCTGTTTGGATTCATTCCAGCAGAAATGTTACGTAAAATAATGGTATAAAATAAAGTTAATTGTACTATTTCATCATGTATGATCGTCGACCCAGAATATTTCGTCGATACAGGTTCCGACTGCATTCCGCACCAGTTATAATTTTTAAAAATCCATGTTCAACATAGCGGAACATACGACCAACTGACGGTAACGAGTTGAATCGTACGTTCACGTCAACAACGATTTTTTATCCGCGCAGCCACCGGACAGGAACCACATGTCGCTTTTAGAACGGAAATTAGAAGGGAGGTGTAACTTATTGACTGACCCTCGTACGTGACCACGTCGCCTTCCTGTTATGAAAGATAACAGTTCCACAAACACATTCAACTCCGACTGGACCTCTTTAAATATCGAATATTTCTTTGCTTGAATAAAAACTCGAAATACCATCAAGTTTCATGCATTCACATTCGGTTAAAAAAGCTGTGAATTTAATCAAATTTAATATTACACATTTGTACGAAATATTGTTTCATTACATTTAATATTTTATTATTGAAAAACGATAGATATCGAGCTTCAATTTACGTGATAGAGAAAAAGTAATTTTTAATTAAATTCTGTAGGCTGACATCAAGGCTAGCTTGGAACTGCCCAAAATATTCGCCACCGGACTGCGATGACTAATTAGAGCAATTAATTCCAACGTAGTTAGTGTACACGTGAAATTGAACGTTACAATTATTTGCGACATATAATGTGGTTTATATTTCCGGTGCTGAACGAAGAATTAGCACGAACATATTTCATAATTTTCATAATTTCGTGGTAGCGATACAATTTTATTTTAGAGTCATTTATCGCGCAAAATTATTTATTGAAATAATCCAATAGAAACTCCGAGTTGAAAATATTTAAACTCTCCAATTACTTTTAGAAGCTACCACGAAATATCGCAATGTCAATCTCGGTTTAATGTTCAGTAAAATTCGTAAGTGATAGCGCTAATTTTTCGGCTATTTATTCAGACTATCAGTAGTGATAACGTTATCGTAAAACAGATCAGTTAGTCCACCCTCCATGCTCTAAGCGTGACAAACAAAGTTAGCACGGGGTGGTAATGATAGCTTTTAAGGGTTATGAGATTCCCTGCGTTCAATAACTGAATCATTTTTCTAACAGATGCCTGGCTGATTCTATTAATTACTTTGCTACTGAACGTATTAGAGCTGACCTCTCAAACATTACACTGAATTAAACCATCCATCGTTTTTCTTCGTGGGCGTCAAAAATCCAATTTCTAGCTATTTTATATTTTTATCTTCTGCCTAAAATTAAAAAATTAATCGTACACCGATTTCTAAAAATTTTAACTGCATATATTTTCGTGTTGCATCGCGTAGCTCATGAAAAAATATTCGAATATGTACCGTGACATGATTTTCAAATGACCTTGAACTCCAAAGATTTGAACTCCAAAGATGAAGGTCAAACTTAAATTTTGTTTGTAAAGAGAATGAAGGCATTGCGGGAAATGCTAACACTTGTAAATCTGTGTTAAGTGTGTTTCGTAACACGAAAAATATATGGATTATACATAAAAAAATTTGAAAATTATGATATTTCGTTATCGTCGTTATATACATGTATGATGTTATTATATTATATTATATATAATAATATATCGTCTAAATTCTCATGACACTGAATAATATTTAATTAACACAGTATCAATTCCAATTTTCATAGGTTCTTTCCAAAAGGTTATTTTTAGAAATCACAAATATTTTTCAAACCTTGTCGAGTAACCAATAATTGTGAAAAAAATATAAAAAGTTAATTTGCAATTTACATTTACAACTTGCTTTTTGGATTCATGCCAGCAGAAATGTCAGCAGAAATGTTATGTAAAATAATGGTATAAAATAAAGTTAATTGTACTATTTCATCATGTATGATCGTCGACCCAGAATATTTCGTCGATACAGGTTCCCACTGCATTTCGCAGTTATAATTTCTGATTATTTTATATTTTTATATCTTCTGCCTAAAATTAAAAAATTGATCGTACACACCGATTTCTAAAAATTTTAACTGCATATATTTTCGTGTTGCATCGCGTAGCTCATGAAAAAATACATTCAAATATGTACCGTGACATCACCTTCAATTGACCTTGAACTCCAAAGATGAAGGTCAAACATAAATTTTGTTTGTAAGGAGAATGAAGGCTTTTACACCAGTAAATCTGTATTAAGGCGGTAGACTCGTTTCCAGAATTGCAAGGGTGCGGAATTCGCGTTCTCATTTCTCGATAATACAAAAATGGGGTTTTTCAGTAGTCAAAAACGCTAGATAAAAGATCAATCTAGGCCGTTATCGCCCTCGAAAGTCCTATTTTTACGTTCATAAGGCGTAATTTATTCGGCAGCGTAATTTGCATTATTCGGAAGCATACAACTTCGCATGTACAGTTACTCGAATTGATATTCGAACACTCTAAAAAAGACGATAAGTTTTTAAATATTGTACTACACAAACGTGCGTTTGTTGAACGTTTTTGGGAAGCTAGAGCAATTAGTTTACTGCGGGTGAACAAATTTTTTTTTTAAATTAGCAAATAATTGAAAATAGCCTATATTGAAAATTTAAAAAGTACGTTTTGTAGATCTGTGCCAATTATATGCACTGTGAAAGTTTCATCGAAATCGGTTAATGCGAGAAAAAACGACAGGCATTGAAAGATGTAAGAATTCTTAGATATAAGCCGAAAATCGTGAAAATCTGCCAATTTTACCATCTTTAAATGTTTGTAGCTCATTGCAACGTCAACCGATTTTGACGAAATTTTCAGAATATGTTTAATTCGCACAGATCTACAAAACGTATTTTTTAAATTTTCAACATAGGCCCACATAAAAAAGTTGTAAAATGCAACTTTTAGTATTTTTTCTACAATTCCGTTGCAACTTTTAAAAAAATTTCTTTTCACATCCTGTAGTAAACTAATTGCTCCAGCTTCCCAAAAAAGTTCAAATCGTATAGTACAATATTTAAAAAGTTATCGTCTTTTTTACCACGACCGGTCAAATGACAGCTTGCACATTGTTTATTTCTCAATTATTGGAATTATAAAGATGCTTCCATTAGAAATTGTTCAATAAATTTCTTTATTCGAGCACGTATTATAATAATTGCGAAAAATTTGAATAAATCCATTCTTATAATTTTTATTAAATAATATACATCGGACACATTTTGTACCCGGTACGGTTAGTGTTAATTCGAGTAACTGTAGCTACTTTCATAGCTACATGCTGCCGAATAATGCAAATTACGCCTCGTAAACGAAAAAATAGGACTTTTGAGGGCGATAGCACCCTAGATCGATCTTT
Source organism: Lasioglossum marginatum (assembly GCA_028455795.1). Lineage (NCBI taxonomy): Eukaryota > Metazoa > Arthropoda > Insecta > Hymenoptera > Halictidae > Lasioglossum > Lasioglossum marginatum. The sequence goes on along the minus strand of CM052257.1, from coordinate 1,877,400 downwards.
TATCTAGCGTTCTTGACTACTGACAAACCCCATTTTTGTATTATTGAGAAATGAGAACGCGCATCCCGCACCCTTGCAATCCTGGAAAAGCGAGTCTACTCCCTTAAGTGTGTTTCGTAGCACGAACAATATATTGATATGGATTACAAATAAAAAATTTTTTTTAAATTATGATGAGGGGACTGTTCATTTCGTTTTGCAACGTGTAGCGAACAGTTCGTCTGACATTAGGATAAGAGGAGACGACCGCCATCTTGCGTCATTTCGATCTGTCAACACAATGGAAAAGATCAGAAGCATACTAATAACACCGATAAAATATTGAGGAGTGCCAAAGGTTAATGGATGATCAATCGATACGCGGCACTTTGTCCCGCAGTTCGGGCACAAAGCTGGCCGCGCAGCATTCACTGCTTGCACATTGTTCGTAAAACGTTTGCCATAACGTTGTGAAATTTTCCATTACAATAGGAGGCAATGGCAATTATTAAATCTATTGACTTAATCTGGCTTCTCCTGTCTGACACGATGGAAACTTGCTCGATAGCAGGCACATTATGCCCGCAGTTGTTCCATTCACATTACTATGGATATTCACCCTTCGATCACGTTAAGGAAATAATACTGTTCATCAGAGTTAAATGAGAACGTGTGAAACATATTGACCAATTAGCAACCTTTAATCTATTTCTGTATTCATGATCATTTACGTAGGAAACTGGATTTTCGATTTTGACGAGAGAGAAACGATAAATTGTTCCGGTTTCTTTGATTTTGGAAACACGTCACCTAGACAAAGAAAATCTAGATAAATTATTCTACAGTTCCCTAAAAATATTTGTAGTTTAATCGTAAGTACCTTTAATTTTCGTTGTAAATTAAACATAATACAGTTGATGATCAAATTAGTAGGCACTTACACGATTTCAAATTAAAATGATCAATTTTTAAATGAAATTTATTATACATAAGGTATTTTACGGAGTATATTAAATTGCAAGTCTACGTTAAACAATTCTAAAGGCAATTTTTCCGTACTGTGGCTCTAGAATCATTTGTTCACTATAACTTGATATACTCCTCAATTAAAAGAATTCACGTCACGTTCGACGAAAATAATTTTTAGATCGATATTTATAAAAGCATTAAACTGAAACCGTGTAGACTATTCGAGATAGAGAATAAAATAGAGTTTTTCGATCCGGGCTGGCTTATTGCTAATACAATATTTTCGTTAGAAAATCTATTATAATGGAAGAGCCAATACGAAGCACATCAAGATTGGAAAGTAAATTAACATCGAAAAGGTTTCGGAGGTTTCATGAATCCACGCTTTGCCATACGTAATGGGTTATCGATTGTTTCTGCTAACAGCATTAGAGAGAAAAATTGCAGATGAATTTATAATAGATTTACAACCGCTATCTACAGCCTTCGAACAACCTTGTTATTAGACTGCAATCTCTATGATCCTTGACATTACTTACTGTTAAAGCACGCTTAAATCTTAAATTAAAAAATACAATGATCAAAGGGTAATAAAACATTTGGAAATATACTGTAATATATTAGAACATACTAGAATATACTAGAATATAGTACCATATGCTCGAATATATTACAATATACTAGAATATAGTATAATATAGTATAATATACTAAAATATATACTAGAATATACAGGATCATATTTACTTGTTTAATCCATGATTGAGTAGCAGCACCTCGATTATCTGAACTAATCTGTGTAACACAATAATAAAATAGAAAAGTCGAGTTGTACAATGAATAGTGTTCCACATACATTACCGGCCAAAAATTTGAAATCATTTTTGTAAAAATCGAATATATCGATAAATTTTGAAATGATTCATCGTTATAATATGAAATATTAACTAGTTGAATAATATTTCTTAACAGATTCCAGCATTTTCTTATGTCCATAATGCTCTTGTACAGTTTATACACCCAGTGTAAGACAATGTTCAGAATGCACTTTTCTAAAGGGACATCTTTGGCAACTTCTACAAGAAGCACGGAAAAATATCAAATTAGAAACATTCGAAAAACTAATTGCCAGGATAACCTGAATATGTCAGGCTGTTATTAAAAATAAAGGCGGTATTTTTAATGGAAGAGCAATTTTAAGAAAAATACGCGTTCCTTGATTAAAAAGAATAATACAAAATGTAAAACATACTGCTCGTAAGTTTTTTGACAAGTTAATCTTCCTGTTCTAAAAGCATTCAGTTCTTATAAACCTTCTGTTTCTCTGAATTTACGCCGTGATTCCAAACTTTTGGCCGGTAGTGTATGTGGAACACAATTCATTGTACAAAAATCGACTTTTTTATTGTTTAATTATTATTCTATTCTATTATTATTATAGTACTAAAGAAGTAAATATGATCCTGCATATTCTAATAAATATATTCTAGGATATTTTCTAGTAAATATATTCTAGGATATTTTCTAGTATATTTTTTAGTACATAATATTTTCTAGTATATTCTAGTATATTCTAGTATAATGGTTAATGGTTTGTTCTAGATTGAAGAATTCAGATGTAAAAATTGACGATCTCAATAGCATCGGTTCGGATAATCGAGGTTTCGCTAAATCGTGAATTACATAGGCAACTAAGGTTCGAATCATGTCATATTGGATATCATTTTAATCAGCAAAATGCACTCGACTTATTGGTAAACGTTTCACCAACAAATAAGTGAATGCAAAAAGACTTTTTCAATGCTTCAAGCTTTCAAGCTTCTGCCTCAAGTGGCACACCTGACCTGAACAAGGACCAATTTATCATAAATACCCTGCACACACCTCTCTCCTACATATCGACACAGGACTCATATACCTCATACAGGGATCGCCTATATTTGTTTCTATGCACCGGGATACGTTAGGACCGCATAGAGCCCGCAGTCGCGATCAATTTCCGGCGGGTCTCGAAGGCAGAAATCGCCAGCTCCGCGAAACTTTCTTAATTTCACTCGCAAGAAGGAAAAACAATATCGAACGATACCGATATATTTTTTCCCCGTTTTTCTTTCACGTAAGTGTAATTACAGAGGTCTGCAACGATGGAAGGTGCATCGAACGAAAGAATCCGCCCCTCCTTCCGGACGGGAACTTCCGCTTCAGGAAGTTCTGCCCGGAGTAAGCAAGCGGGAATCGGTGCCGCGTTTAATCACCGGGATTTCATTAGTTGCGCGAAGGAGACTCATGATTCGATTCGATTCGAGTCATGAGACGAACGGTCGCCGTGACCGTGCTCGGAATCGATATAGACGAGACTCCTGCGAGATCGAATAACCGGCCGCGTCTATTGATCCCTGTAAGTGGTAATTCAGACCTACCGCGCGTCTTATTCTTGCGAAGAAACGCGAGGAATGTCCGCTCCCGTTTTAAATGGAGCTCTGGATCCGGTTCGAAGAATTTTACAGTTTGTTGTCCGAGCCGTCCCTGTTTTTCTTCCCGGGACAAAGCATTGTGGAGGATTCACAGAAACTGGCAAAAATTTTATAATTTTAAAAGAGAAATTATCTAGATGAAATATAAAACAGTGAAAAATATAAAAGATCTAAGAATATTGTTATGTTGTTTTCTACGTAAAAGGACTATTAACCACTTGCAGTACTACTAAATATAAAAATACATACTTCCTCTGTCCCATGATAATAGTAGCAAGTGAATATTTAAACGCGAATTATTAGCGAATGCAGCTGTAAGTTATATTGTAGCGCAAAATTGCGAAGCCTTCAATCAAAATTAATGTTTCATGACATCTGTCATTTGTTGTTTTGATATATCTTTCAATTTATAGGTTAACCTAATTATTACGAATTATAACTATTATTTCTAATTTCACCCGTTGATCAAAATCAATTGTTTTATTTCAGTTGAATATCAACCCATTTGTAAAAGCAAGATGAAAATAAATAAGTTATGCTGAAAGTAATGAAGAACGATGGCTCCAATAATTTTAAGCTCACGCATATATGGAAAGCAAAGCTTCGCAGCTAAGGGATCCTACCTACATGTTTAAAATGCAGTAACGAAACTATTGAAAAATCTAGAAACTATTGAAAAATCCAGAAACTATTGAAAAATCCAGAAACTATTGAAAAATCCAGAAACTATCTGAACACCCAAAATGAAAATTAGGAGTAATATTTTTAATCTGGTTTTTTGATAATATTGTAAATGCTGCGTTCTATATTTATTTTCTTCTACTACTATTATTATGGGACAAATTAAATTCATCAACTGCTACTATTATGGGACAGAGGGAGTATTATTAATTTTTTTTAGACCGAAATAAAATTCAATTTTGTTGTTGCCAATATATAGTCATTAGGGAACATATAGGCATAGATTAGATATAATTTCTTCTTTTTCTAGGAAATTATAATCAATAAAGAAGTTCTAATCATGGTAACCGTAGAATAAGTCGTAGTGCTAGGGGTTAAGTAAGGTTAAGTAATATTTAATTATTTAAATATTTTCGTAGAAAATTCGTCGTGACTTCTGACGAATTGTGCACCTAATTAAAACGAATGTAGAGGATAAAATAGAGGTTCACGAAAGACTAGTTTCGAAAGGGTTGTAACAGGTTTATGTCTTCTATTTCACGCTCACTTGTCGCCAAAAAGATTCTCTTTAGCGCTACATAGTTAGATTTCAGTCACTCTTTATCCGCATTTAAACACAACGAGGAAAAGTACGCCAATTTCGGAAAATGCACTTGTAGCAAGATTCGAGTCGTTGTTGTTGATGATGGTGTAAGTCCATTTGTTTATTAATTTTTTTATATGTCTGACCCAAACTACCATTAACCCCTTGCCATATTTTAACGAGTCAGACTCGTCATGAAGATTTTAACAAAGCTTAACAAATATGAATTATCTGTTTAGATGAAATAAAATTTGATTCGTCTGTAATCAATATTTAAGCATTCAAATAAATGTAGCCATACAAAAAATAAAAATTTCTTTTCTCTTCTACGACATTTTTGGAAATAAAGACGTTTTAATTACTAGACTGCGAATCTGTATACAAAATAAAAATTGTCTGCATCGATTGTAAGAAATGGAAACTAAATTGAATGTCGTTTCTTCCCTTAATGATTTTAATACAGGAGAAATTATGTAATATATTGACAACTTCAATTGTTAAAATTTTTCAACAATTTTGAATTTCATCTTCTCAATTTTGCTATAAAAGCATAAAGATCCGCAATCTAATAATTACTGTACCTGTAAAGAAAATGGTACGGCAAGGGGTTACCCCATTTGTTCAAAAACAACATTTATGCATGATGTAACATAGTCTGGGTATTTTCACTATCAAACTTTCATGAAGTTTCTACGATTCTGACTCATCGGTGCGACGTCTTGCAACCTCAAGTAGTTAAGGCGAGAGCTATCGATCAAACACGCTCGCGACGAATTGTTATCGTCGAAAACAATGCCAGCAGTGGTACCGAATCCCGTCTAATCCTCGGCAACGTCGCCTGAACGGAACGCAGCCGTATCAGAGGGATCGTTCCAAAAATATTTCGCGCGCCCCGAGGGGGTGCAAGCAGCCGCAATCGCGAGTAGTCTGTCCCGAAAACGGCGAGAAACGGCGTGAATTTCAGGCGGGTTCTCACCGGAGCCGGGCCACTTTGTCCTTGCAGTTTCCAGCGTCGGCACAAAGGGGTTAATCATCATCAGACCGCAATAGAGGCTGGACTAGGCCTCTGCCGTTCATCCTCGAGAAAAAGCGCGAGATATATACCAGAGATAGCGAAGAACAGCTTCGGATGGGGCAAGTAGAAGCGATAGAGAATGAGAGGGAGTAGAAGAGAATCGCCGGAGGCAGTGTCGTGGCTATCTCTCGCTTAGAATAAAAAGGAACACGCTCCAACCTATACACACGCTTCCGCATAAACGAAGGCTCAACGGGCGCTTTAGAGTGCACGAAACTGCAAAACGAACAAGCCTATTGTTTCGCTCGGTGCTCGACTATTTGACGCTTCTTTCTTCCAGCCACCACTATTTTTTTCACCCTCGTACCCCTGCCACTGCGTCTATCATTTTTTTCACCTTTCTACCCTGTCCATCTTCTTCTTTTTCGTTTCGTCTCTCTTTTCCCCTTTTTCACTCTTCTTCTTTTTCCTCTTTTTTCTCGTCGCTCTCTCTCTCTCTCCGAGAGATCCCGCCGATGCATAGATCCCTTCCAACCCCACCAATCCCCTTTCCGAACGCTTTGTGAGCGATTTTGCCGGGTCGCGTCCGCGTGACAAAGCAAACCGCGGGAACAATGGACTTTCAGGCTTATTTGGAGGAGTTATTGGCTGATTTTCTGGGAGCGATACGTACGGAGCAATAAAGTATCACAGGCCGAACGTCCGTTCTGTGCCTGTGGAATTCTGTCTGGTTGCTCTCGCCGGCTGTGTTCGTTTTTAATCGCCCGCCAGAAGAGAGCCTCGTTACCGGTCACCGGGATGCGTCAATGGAAAGTTTGAAAGGGTTTCGGATCGGTGATGGACTGCGGATTTCGTGAGCAAAAAATCCTATGTTCTCGAAAGCTCGATGAGCTTTAATGAACTTCGCGTTTTATTTCGTGCAACACCCTTAACACGGGTGGCTTGTGTTATCTTTTGATAACTTTTCTGCATATGTCAGTAATATAGTGGAAAATGGATTTATGAAGTTTCAATTCGAAATTCGAAGTGCTAACAGAGTATCGAGCTTCTTTTGTTCTGCGAATTTTGTTTCTAGCCACTTCCTATCGTTTTAAGTGTCTCGTCACTATACAGCAGAACTTTATGAAAAATAAAAATTTTTTGCCTGAATTGTACAATAAAATTAAAATTAAACCCTGGAGAAAACTAGTTGAAATCATATTTATCAGAAAATAATGTAAATTTTGAAGTCAGCATTTTACTCTTGGCGTTCCAAACTTGGCGTTTGGTGGGTTAAAAACTGTCCCACCTTCTGCTTTTTATGCATAGTGGGATATATTTTAGCCCACATCGAAAAGTTGGTTATATTCATATTAAAAAAAATTCTGTGATACTTCGGGTTTTATTTTCTTTCGTGTGCCTCAAAGTGTTAAAGCATTCCAATTGTTTTCTAATTTTCTTGCTAAAACTTTCAATTGTAATTTCTAATTTTCTTGCTAAAACTTTCAATTGTAATTTCTAATTTTGTTGCTAAAACTTTCAATTGTAGTTTCTAATCGAAAAATAAACTACTAATAATTGCTTTCATACTTCATTGAATCCTAACAAGTTACAAATCGATATTTAATGTTTTTCATTTAATCGAGTATCTTGTTGACAATCGCATAATTTACAATTCTGGAAAAGCTAGCAATGGCATTGATAAGCATCTGCAGCATATCTACGCGCCTCGTCAAACAAACTTACCTTAACGAGACCGATCGAAATCATTCGTCAACAACGGAAGAATCAAAACTTGAAATAGAATAGGAACAAGATCTACTAGTGATAACCATGATGATAAATACAGCGTACCAGAATGTAAGTATCGCTTCTGTTTTTGCGCATGCATATAGTTATAATATATATACGATAAAAGAGAAATTCATTAATGAATAAGAATGTGCCTCCTACGAGATTAATCTTAGTTTCTAGTCGCTTAAATGCACTATGGATACGGTGTGAACGTTTCTTATTACATTCATATGAATAAATATATATAATATATATAGTAACGTATATCATATGTATATATACGTGTACATAGTAGAATAGAAAATAGTGAACACGAAAAAATCGATGAGCATGAGAAAAGAGAGAAAGTTGATGGCATGCGAGATACGTGTGTATATACAAGGTGTCACCGAATTGTTGATAAAAAAATAAGAATATGTAAAAGTTCATCAATGATTATCAATTTAAAGGTTTAAAGACAGGTTTAAATAATAAAAGCCTGTTCACAATCTAAGGTTTTTGCTTTTTAAAAATATAAATAATGCATGTTTTCTTCAAACAAATTGAATATGTTTATGACACATTTGTTTATGCAAAAGAATCCCCTATTTAGTTAGTTGAAAGTTTGTATAATATCCACAACTATAATATCCGAGACATGTATGCAGCTATTACAAGTAGTAATAGCGAGCAATGGTCAGACATAGCTGCAACCCTGACAGAAGGTATTCGATCGAACAAATCATGTCTCCCTCACAGTAATTATTCATATATTGAATGCAGAAAATACTTTCATTAATGGTAAGGACAATTATATAGATCGTCGTGCAGAAATAAAATGTTAACATGAAAATAAATACAATGCACAGAATATAACGAAAATTGTTGTCAGTATTAAAGTAAAATACTATATGCCAGTATTAAAACGAGTCTAGATCTTAATAATCTTCAATCTTTATCACAATTAATATTTATTTATAATTTCCACTGGTTGGTGCATAGAACTTTATTTTAATTACAAAACCCATTTATTAAAAGGGGCGAGCACTTTTATTATCGTCTTGTTAATAGTAACTAAATATTTCCTTGAAAACCCAAGACTACTCTATTCTATGTTTTGCATCCCTTATTTATCAATTTTCTAATTTCTATCTTCATTAAACTTACAATTATAAATATTTAATTTTAATATTCAATTAATTTTTTTTTGAAAGAAATACTCAAACTAGTATAATAAAATAATAAATAATTTATTAACAAATTTATAAAAATTATATTTAACGAGAAATCGTTATCGGTAGTAAAATTGTAAATAAATTTGTCCATATTATACTAATCTTAATTAGTCAATTATTAATATCCTGCGACACCCTGTACATACGAGCAGGTACGTATGAGAGGCTCGAGAGCGAAGCTCACGGCTCGGAGAATCGAAATAATTGATATAAAAGTATGTATATAAATATAAAATAGACTGTGATAGAAAACACGTAGGAAACGAAACGAGACGATGTCTGATCAGCTAAACAGATGATTACAAGAATTATAATATATAAAAGTATGTATACATGTGTATATACCATATATACATATACTTATATATAAATATGAATCATTAAACAGTAAGAATAATAGAGAAAAATCCAAGCATAAAGAATAAACGTGAAGTGGAGAAAAATTCAGAAAAAAGAGTCAATGTACCCTATGGCTCATAGTCTGCGATGTTGATCGGCCGGAAGCCCCGACAATTCTCCGATTCCTACCAACACAACAACAGAATGATCAGTGACACGTTCCCCGATTTCACGGCGCGATTAGATGCGATTTAGATCGTTAGATCCGACCGTTAGATTAGAAACGAATCGTCGAAGTTAATCCGATTCGTTAATCTCCACCGCTGTCAACTGTCTCCATTCGCGAGAGAGGACACGATCAAACTAGTAAGTGGGCTTCTTTCGAGTGCGAGAGTGGCCCGACCATTAATTAAAAATCTATAGTCCGGTTACATCAACTTCAGCTCTTATTGGAGCGTGATTCTACGATTAATCAGAGACCGAGCGAGACAATTATCCGTGGATGAAGCGTCCAATGAATCCCTGCGGTTCTCGAAAATCGGATTCGCTTGGACCAAACCAGTTGCGGTTGCTGGGCTTTTTCACGGGGACACAGAAATCGAAACAGAATTGCGTTTGTAAACGATCAACCCCTTACGATTAATACCTTCAGAAAAATAAACATCAAATATAGTCGATTTTATATTTCATTATATTTTCATTGAAAAAAATTAAGAACATTGAAAAATATGGAACTGGTATCTCTGAAACTTCTACAAGAAATATGCACATTTTTCAAAAAACCCTTTAATAACCATAATAAGACCCAATTACCACAATAATATAAACGTGGTCGTCCGACCACTTCAATATAAAACCAGCAATTTCAAGATTCCGTGATTTTTTAAAAATCAATTTTGCAGTCGAAAATTCGGAAAAAATTCACAGTCGTGTGTGCTGTCAGGTAGAATGTTCACGATTTTTTTCCAAATTGTTTGTTAAGCGAAACAGAAGAAATAATTCATTAACCCGTGTGCTCATTCTGTAACTGTCCATGTGGTGCCGACTTGAAACTTGCAACAGAAGGTTTCCGTTGGGGGCCTGTCCAATGGTATGAAGAAAGATCAATTTGATTAGGGGACATATTTGACTCCTTATCAGTATACCCTTTCTGTTGAACTCCGATATCAGGGATCGGATGATCGGGAGCAAAGGGTTAGGGCAGAGGCCAGGGAAGTCAGCTCGCTCATCTATATCGCCATGAATAACGGCGCGCTGCACATCGTGACCATGTGTTTCATCTCTGGATCGGACTGGGGCGGTGTTCGCCATCATCCGGAGAGCGCGGGATGTGGGTTAGAACGCAATATTAAAGATTGTAGTGTCCTCGAGGGTCTGCCGGGGCTGCGAACCTCGACAGAGATTGCTGAGATATGAACCATTCTAGCACTTCTTCTTCGCCGCCCTTTCGTCTGCGGTCGGTCCGCCTGGCTTTCAGGCCCACTCGAAAAACGCCTTTGGCTGCCACCTATTTAAGCGACAAGGCCTACCCTAGCCACTGCCAAACACTGACGGAGATCTGGGTCGGCGATTCCGATCGGGAAGGTATCGCCGCTGCTCGTACAATTAGCGAAATCGTTGCAGCGTTTCTTCTTTAATAAAGCTGATCGGTCCTTCCTTTCGACCAACCGACAACCACCCTTCAAACCAGATCCACCCTTCAAACCTACCCACCATTCTGCAAGCCCTAGCAACCACCTTCGATGTCCTCCTCCTCCTGCTAACTCGCCACCATTCTGCCAACCTCTGACGCGAATAATTCAACATTGAACGTATGCCAAGCGAGGAGACGTCTGGCTGATATACGATACCCGCTAATCCACTGCGGGTTCTTGTTAAAACGACACGAGAAACGCCCCCCCCCCCCCCCCCCCATCAGTACCAGGTCTTCCACCAGGAAATTCCGATCGGAGGTTGAAAAGGAACCTGGCCGGAAGGCTTTGATCGCCGCCTTCTGCTCGGTAGGCAGCTGTCTCTTAGCTACCACAGTGAGACAGCCTGGGGTACCGCTTTTTGAATGGCGTAGAACGAAATTTCTATGAAAACAATGACCTCATCGAGAAAACCATGAGAATAGCTACTCATTTTTAGGAGGATAAATAGTCTAAACTATCCGAAGTTTCCAAAATGAGACAAAGTATCTCGAATAATAGCTATTCCTTTGCTGATCAATAGAAAGCATCAAGATGTTATTTCAAGTCTACGATTTGGACACCTACGATTTGGACACACAAAGTACAGTAACTTCTCGATATATGCGATAACTTTGGGACAGACACTATTCTTTGATCTCTTACTCTAGCATTAACTCTTTGGGGTTAGGTGGGTTGAAAACTGTCCCACTTTTTGCTTAGCTTTTTATTATTATTATTATATTTATTATAAACGGACCGAAGTCCTTTTACACAAATGTTTACAATAGAACAAGACTTAACGTAAAGACTTTTTATGCATAGTGGGATATATTTTAACCAAAAATTGAAGTTATATTCAAAGAGTTAAACATAGAAAAGGATAGGGAGTACTACGAATTCAGTGACAAAACTTTCTTGTTTCTACTTATTTTTTAATAAAACCATTACCATTATGTTCGCGACTGTTTTCTAAATAAAATGATACCAAACACGCCACAATTTGGTTCATATTTGCTTGCTTAATCCACGATACTTTAGAACCTCGATTATCCGAACTAATCAGCTGAGCACGCGCGCCTGTTGTGCAGGGATCGCTCTAGATTGAATTGTTCACATACAAAACACGAAGCTGGGGAACTTGATATGATCGTTTCGATTAATTAAGGTTCTACTGAATCGTGGATTAACACTAAACCTACCACAAGGGGTCAAATGACCCATTTCAGATATTTTATTTGACAATTATTGAAATTGTAAAGGTGTTTTCATGGGAATTTATTGAATATATTTTAATGAATATATTGACTCCAATATATATTGGGTTGGCAAGAAAGTAATTTTGATATTTTAAGGTGAAATAAAACCGAATTTCTTTATTCAAGCAATGACTTTTAATGAATAAGATATTTTCCCTTCTGTTCGATGATCTTTTGCCAAAAAGAATAAATAAGAAAATATTTTATTGATTAAAGTTCGTCGCTTGAATAAAGAAATTCGGTTTTATTTCACCTTAAAATATCGAAATTACTTTCTTGCCAATCCAATATTATAGTAAAAATCGCACAAAATATAAATAAATTTAATCTTGTTATTTTTATAATACTATACACATCAGTCACGTTTGATGGTCGGTAGGTTTAGTATTAAACAAACAAACAAACTAATCATGTTATGTTTGCATTCATTTATTATTCATTTATTCAGAAAAATGTCACGGATTGGTAAAAGTTGTATAAAAGACGATTGAAAACAAAATAGTCTGTATGGTTGTTTATTGTTTGAATATTGAAACGTTATATAAAGTGAATAGATTAACGTTATATAAAGTGAATAGATTAACCTTATATAAAGTGAATAGATTAACGTTATATAAAGTGAATAGATTCACGTTATCAAACCGTCTCCAGTTTCGACTGGAGGAAGATGAACAGGATCTTTTTTTATCGTTGAAAGACCATGAATTTATTTATTTGAATGGATCGCACGTGCCAGTGTAATAGCACTTCCGATGGAAGCGGATTGTTATATCTAGTACACGGATTTAGGGTGTTCTTAATACGCTCAAGGCGCTTCAAGGACTGTGCAATATTGAAAAAGTGATTTCGGAGGAGCCATTGTAGTGGATTGGCGATTGATTCGGGAAATGATGTTGGAACGTCAAACTCTTCGGCAAAGAGAGCGCTTTGAAGAGGAAACTGCAGGTTTTTTTAAGAAAAGAGAGTTCACAGAGTGACTACGTAATTTTCAGATCCAGGATCTCCACATGATTATGGCAAAACTTGCAAAACATTGAAATACAAGAAAATTGATATTGCAGATTTTATGCATTTATGGGAAAATTGAGAAATACAAACATTGAAAATATCAGATGATTTTAAGAAAACCATTATGTTACTTGTGACTTATTAAAATTATTAAGAGAAGGAATAAATGTTTGTTTTTTGCAATTGACTTTTGAAAATTCTTAATTTGAATAAAGATTCGCAGTCTGGTTATTTATATTTGATGAATGCAAAATGGAAGATTTAAAATTTGGAGAATTAAAATTGTAGTTATTATGATCAATGTCTTATTAATTAAATTACGTTGTGTTTGTAATAATTTAAAAATTTTGAAACAGCATTTTTGTTTTAATTACGATATTAGAAATCAGTTTGTGTGAGCCTGAATAATATTTCTTCCAAAACACTTAATGTTGTGCGATGTTTTATAAACACATGATTCGATACATTTCGTTACAAAGTCTTCGAAAATTCGCTGAAAATAAACGCGAGAAAAATTGCACAGCGGCGTACACAGTGAGACACAAAATTCATCGGTCAGTGGGACGTGTTAAATCGCCAATACCCTTGGTTCATGCCTCGTCTCAATTTGACGGCGTTCAACATGAAATTCCGCGTTCCACCGGGCCGAAACGGTAAAACGCAACCGCGAATCGCGAAAATCCAAATTTTTCCGCGGGACAAAGATCGACGTGTCGACCAATTAATTAGCCTGCCGGATTCCGTGCTCCCACCGAAAAATCGGGCGACATTTTTTGCGCTGACATGGCTCTTGACGACTCACTGTGTGTGCCACGTGTCCACATTCCGGAAGAAAAATAGGAAATTGTTTTTGAATCAATATTCTCATTTTAAAAAACCAACGCATACTCGTTAGACACAGATTAATGCAGGTTCCAAAATTCGCTATTTCTATTAGTATATTGTTAGGAGAATTGAAGTCTCAAAATATATAATTGCTAAAGTTCTGAAAGGAAAATCGAGAATTGTTTTTGGATCAATAATCTCGTTCTAAAAAATGAGAATTCAGTGTTTTTAACTGAATGATAATAACTTTCATATATCGATTGTAGTATTCGAATCTGATTTTGAATATTTAAAAATAGGTTTACAGATTTTAAGAAACCCATTCAAACAGATTGATTCTTAAAAAGAATGATACTATCAATCAATCACAACATACTGGATCAAAGACAAATTACTTTCAATTTGTATTTAAAATTGTTTGCATATTTCAGCTTTCTTGGGTAACTATAAACGAATTTGTATTCAAGACTTAACCTAACTTGACTTAACCAGAGTAACAACAACCTAACCAGTCTTTATTTCCTAACTTGAAATTTATTATTATTTGATATTTGATATTATTATTTGATGATTATTAATATTTGATAACTAGAAAATTCTGTACACGACATGAAGGTTACATCACAAAACATCCACACCTGAAACAGGAAACCTTCAACCACCGAAATATATCTGGGGTTGAAAAAAGCAGTTTCGCAATTTCCCAGGCCATTTCCCAAAAACCGCTGTTCGCTCCCAAAAAGTGTGCCTCACTGGTTTTACAACCCGTTGCAAAACGGAGAAAGGCTCTACATCTTTCTCTCCCTCACCCAGAATTTTTTGTTTCTGGTCCATGGTGCACGACTGTGTGAAATTTCCCGTGACCAACGGCAAAAGGATCAACGAGAAAGAAACGTCGCAAACATGGTGGACGACGACGACGAACGTGAGGAGGATGGGGAAGAGTAGCGACGCGGAAGGAAGAGAGGAGAGAAAAGAGTGAAACAGCGAGAGAGTGAGAAAAGAGTGAAACAGCGAGAGAGTGAGAAAAGAGTGAAACAGCGAGAGAGTGAGAAAATACCGAAGGAACGAACGAACGAACGTACGGGGCTCAGCAAAGAAGGAACGAAGAGAGGAGAAGGACGGAGGGAAGATAGAAGAGAGAGTAGAACGAGGACTACAATATGGGTCAGTTATTGATTGCTCCCTGGTCGAGTCTCCGTGTAACGCCTACCATACACCTCCGCCGTTTCTATCTTGTTATCTTAGATTCCGAAACGCAACCACCACTTTACCACCCTCTCCTAACGTCCCGAGGTCCTCTTTATTGGCATGCAAACGTTATTAGAAGATCGTCCGTGTGCACGAGTCTCTCTGTGTGTCTGTCTCCTCTATCTAGATGTGTATGTCTCCCTCTCTCTCTCTCTCACTCTCTTGCTCGTTCGCTCCCTCTCTGTTCGTGCAAGTATGTGTTCGTGCAAGTATGTGTTCGTGCAAGTATGTGTTCGTGCAAGTATGCACCGGCTGCTTCATTTGTTTGCGAGTGTGTGCCAGTGAGCGCCGCAATAACGTTTCGCATCGTCACCGAGTATTTATGGAATTTACCATGGTGTGGGGCAATTATGGCTTGTTTCGCACCCGCAGACGCGCATCCACGCGCGGCTTTGGTACTGAGCACTTCCGGCGGACTCTGCAGGGACCAAACGCTGAGATACATTCCGCGAATAAAAGATAGCACACTATCCAATTTTGTAACTTTTCGCGAATATAGTTGAATAACTATGGTTCTCGTATTATATATCATTGCTCGGTTAGTGATGGGTTGTATCTGTGCAGGGTAAATGCTTGTTTTCTGTCTATAGGTTTACGGTTAAGGCGAAAACGTAAATAGTAGTGCTGACTTGTGTGTTTCCAGTTAGCGTCAAGACGTCAAAGTGTTCAGGTCGACAAGTATTTAATATTCTTGATTTGAAATATTGTGAAATTTTCAACAATGAGTCGCGGTAAAAGATTGACTGGTCCTGAAATATTAACAATTCAAAATTCGCGTAAAGAAAATTGTTCCATTGCTAAAATTGCGGAACTTTTGAATCGTAGTCGCAAAGTTATTTACAATTTCTTAAAAAATGTATAGGAATATGGTAAAAAACAGGGCAGGTCGTCCAAGAGTGACAACTTATCGTCAACGGCGTGCAATTTTAAGAACTGCATCAAATTCTGCTGCTACTGCAAGAGAAACTGCAGCAGAAGCTGGAGTAAATACTAAGATACGTAATGTACAACGTATTATAAAAGAATGTAAATACATAAAATGCCAAAAATTAATGCGTACACCACCGCTAACTAAACGACATAAAGAGGCGCGTTTACAATTTTCTGAGAAGTATGTTCATTGGAAGAAAAAATGGCGAGAAGTTATCTTTAGTGATTAGAAGAGATTTACATTAGATGGACCGGATGGCTACCGTTGTTATTTCCACGATTTGCGTAAAAAACAAAAAATTTTATGCAGTCGACAATTCGGTGGTGGTGGAGTTATGGTGTGGGCGGGAATTGGTTACTATGGAATCACGGAAATTAAGTCTATAAGTGGAAAAATGAATAGTGTAAAGTACATTAGTTTAATCGAACGATTGAAGAGACATGCTGTAAAATTGCGGGTACAAACATTATTTATCAGCAAGATAATGCAAGTGTTCATACCGCGAAGATTGTAAAAGAATATTTTACACGAGAAAATATTCAAATTTTGGAGTGGCCAGCCAGGTCTCCAGATTTAAATATTATAGAAAATTGCTGGGTCCATTTAGAACCGGTATATGCCGGCGGAAGACAATTTCGAACCCTCGACTTAATTAAAAACCTGTATTGAACGAAACCGGGTATCATTAAGCAGAAACGTGGTTAAAAAATTATATAAATCTATACCGAAACGTTTATTCCAAGTTATACAAACAAAAGGCGGAGTTACAAAATATTAGACATTTTTTTATACATATACTTTATTTTTTAGTCATTTTAAGAAATGTGTGCTATCTTTTTGACGCACCGATGTTTCGTTTAATGTTACATATTTCCCAATAAAATTGTTTCTTCTTGTAATAAATGCATAGAAACATATTGAAATAATTTTTTATTCTTATTACCCAGTATCCAGATCACAAACAATATAATATACTACTTGAAAAGCTAAAGAACCATTTATCTGTATAATGTGCTTTTCTTTTTGTCGCGGAGTGTAAAAAGCGTTGCCAGTTATTCTCAGAACGAGCTGCCAATTTATGCTAAAACTCTTTGCTGTCTAAAAGTGTTGCATCTTTTTTTATTTCAGAATTTGCTAGAATATCATGTATTTGTTAATTTCAAAACTGATTCCGCTCACTGTAAAAAAATCATTAGGGACGTTCGGATCAAATTCAGGGATAAAAAATCGTCATACTACCAGCTATTTTCTAAATGTGTCCGATTTTGGTTTATCATCAGTATTCTCCATCTTTTTCTTTCGTTCTTTAACGTCGTAGCAACATATTTATCATTAGCCACGACTGTTTAGATTTTATCTAAGCTTTTATGAATTTTAGTAGATTTTTTAAATTGTGTTTTTGCACACAGTTAGTCATGACTCACTAATTTATGAGAACTTATCGTTTCAAGCTAATAACATGAAATTTTCAAAGAGTATAAAACCAGCAAAGTGGCTTGGACGCTCCGAGTGCAGCAAATAAAATTTTCATGCGATTTTTGCATAAATGTACGTTTTCAATCTAAAACTTAATAATTTATAACGATGCATTACGACAATTATGTCTCAAGATATTACGTCCTCATAAAGGACTTTACCGTGCAATAAAACCAGTATATTGCCGTAGAATTTCATAAAATTCTCATATTGCATCCAGTTTATTGAAACTCCTCGTTCAGAAAATAGAAATTGCATAAACGTCTCTGCAGTTTGATAATAATGGTATATCATTCGTCTATATTAAGTTGAAGATGTTTGAAGATGGAATACTGCGTGATGAATCGTGATAAAATGAAATAGCGAAGCTAATGGGCCATTATGGCTAGGCTGCAGATTTTTTGCATATGTGACACAAATGATTACGTGAAATGCAAAGATAAAAAACATTAGAAGAATCTAAAAAGGTAGAATACATTTTTAAAAATTTCTGTTTCCTACAGTCGAGTTAGCAAAATTTTATTTTGTATAAAGAGTCACAGTCTAGTAATAATAAAGGTAACATGTGCTGTTAACGTAAGTTTTAAAACAGAAAGGGTAAAAAATTTCGGAACGCAAAGGGACACAGTCTACGTCGCCATAGTCGAAGGGAGGAATAATAACAAATTGTTTTTTATGCAGAATTTTGATTATTATAGAAGTGTTAAACAATCTGATTATTAGTTATGTTCCAGTAATTTTGGTCGCGTGTGTAAAAATTAGTAGTACATAAAATAATTAGTATATTAAATAATTAGTATATAAAATATAAAATTCCATTTTTATGGAAGCTTCTGTTCTTTCTCAAGTTGTGGATTGTAATTGCTTAAAATACGCAGCCCGGTAATTACTATGAAAATATTATTTTGCTTTTAGAATTGATGTTCCCACGTTTGCTCGCTGAATAATGGGCAAACAGCTTCCTATCTTTTGTTCTCGTCTCGGTTCCCTGGCGCAACGTATTCGCCCACTTTATTCCAATGGGATATTTTAAAAACTATTGCTCGAATGGAGCATTATGTCCTCCGTTTTAGCTGTTTTATCAAATGCTCGCTTTAATCTTACACGCTCGCAATTTCGCCAATTCGAGCTTAATTTTATTTTATTACTGCCATTCTTTTCACGCCAAAAGTTAACGCAATGATTAAGCTGCCGCGCATTTGTAGCTCGTAAAATCGTCGGCGAACAAAGAAATAATATATCCACACTGTACATGATAATTTTATGAGTTTTATGCATTCGACATTAGCAATTTCAGGTGACATTATTCATTAAATTTTGTGAGTTTTATGCATTCGACATTAGCAATTTCAGGTGACATTATTCATTAAATTTCTTATATTTTCTTAAAAACGGTGAATACATGAACAAACGATTTAAATATTTTGCATATAATAACTTTATATTGTAATATTTTATCTTAATCAACTGAGCAATTTATTAATTATATTTTTCTTTTAATTCAGCAATAAATTATATAATCAACCCACAGCATATTGTAAGTATTTGTAAAACTAGTCCACAGTTATTCGACGGTATAAATTTTTAGTTTAAATCGAACTTTAGCTATCACAGGCAAGGGTATAAAGTTTAAAAGCACAAAAGGAACAATTTACTGTACACATACGGGACAGTTGAAATACAAAGGGAGAACGTTGCGTTTTTCATTTGAACCCGACCGAAACAGGGGGAGAAGGAAAAAAAGAGATACATACTCAGACGCAAGGGATCGTGAATACTGGCTTCATCCGTGTTCAATCCTCGGTGAGTTAACCCCGACATCATATATTACCCTCGCGTACCCCTAGCAGTTCACGTCAGGTGCAGCATAGGACGAACAAACAATTATACACGGCCCGTACTGATACTCATAGTGAAGGCAATGAAAATTTTATTAGAATTTTATTCGATCGTTTATCCTCCGGTAGAAGTGCCATCAGCTGGGATCCTAAACGACATCATCGGAAGTTGGACGGTCATGTGCTGCTATACTAACAGTAAACTGCGAATATCAATACAAATGCACAGTTTTATAGACGAACTGAAAGACATTAATGTCAAACGTTTGATTTTATATATCAATATCATTTTAATGTAGATTTTTATGGTAGAAATAAAATAGAGTTTGAATTAGGAAATAATTGGAATTTTAATAAATTAATTGGCGTCATATTTTAACTAAAAGCCCTAATTATTAGCTAACCAATAAATCTTTATATAAACACACATCTACATAAATAATTGAATGAATAATTGAGTAAATGAAAAATTCATTTCACAAACTGGATTTCTTTCGATAAAAATAAAGTAATAATTACTAACTAAATTTAACTGAATAAATCGTATGCCAAAAGATTTTATTATTAGAAATAAAATAGAGTTTGAATTATAGGAAATAATTGGAATTTTAATAAATTAATTGGCATTATATTTTAACTAAAAGCCCTAATTATTAGCTAACCAATAAATCTTTATATAAACTCACATCTACATAAATAATTGAATGAATAATTGAGTAAATGAAAAATTCATTTCACAAACTGGATTTCTTTCGATAAAAATAAAGTAATAATTACTAACTAAATTTGACTGAATAAATCGTGTGCCAAAATATTTCATTATTAACTAGCCATTAAATCTTTATGTAAACTCACATCTACAGAAATAATTGCATGGAGAAAAGATTTATTTCACAGAACAGGAAGTCTACTATGGTAGAAATAATCTAAAAATTAACAAGAAAGTCCTAGCAAACAAATCACCCATTAAAAGAGCTAATTATAAGCTAGCCATTAAAACTTTATACCAACTCGCATTCTTATAAACTATTTTACAAGACTCTGACCCAAGGAAAAATTTATATCTTGACCTAGAAACTTTGTTATCGTAATGATAGAATGGGAACAAAACATTTTCCTGCACTTTATAAATTCGCGAGTGTTATGTAAACGTGAAGAGGTGATAGGCTGCTAACAATTGCGCGAATTCGCAGAATCACGAGCGTGTGGGGTGTGAAAATTAGTTAACGATTTGCAGCGCCATTGAGCGGGAAAGCGAGAGACACCGGTAGATAATTTTAGGTCTAAAATTGGAAGATTCGTCGAAAAGAAACACGATTTGTCAACGCCATCCGCAGGGACAGGAATTTTACAACCGGCACCGCCCGTCCACCTATTTCGAGCCACGTAAATTAATCACCGATGTCTATAGGTGTCCGTGTATATATGTGTGTGTGTGTATATATATATATATATATATAGACATGTACAATATATATGTATATATTGACGTTATGTAAATTACGCGCGGATTATGCAAATTAGCAGGGCGCACACGATCCCTGCGTAATCATTTCGCGAGTTATCGCACGCGTTGACAGAACCGGGGAAAAAACGGTTGCCAAACGATCTTTTGGAGTGAACTGACTCTTGACTATCTGCGTCATTTAATTGGACGCTGGTATACTGTCGGATCGCGGAATGACAGACCGACAAGCAAAACGAGGAATTTGGCAATTTCGGTAAACGTTCCATGACAACAATTTTTATCCAGTTGGAAATAATTGTGCAATATACAGTGTTTCGGTCAACATGTCGAAATATTATATTATATCGTATTTTTAAAATTAGTATATTGTATTTTTAAAATTAGTATATTGTATTTTTAAAATTAGTATATTGTATTTTTAAAATTAGTGGCATATCGTATTTTTAAAATTGGCATATCGTATTTTTAAAATTGGCATATCGTATTTTTAAAATTAGTATATCGTATTTTTAAAATTAGTATATCGTATTTTTTGGAATATTGTATAATTTGAAATATTGTATTATTTGAAATATTGTATATTTTAAAAAGCAGAGAATAGAATAATATATATTATGAAGTAATAAGTGCTCAATTATTTTTTTAAAATTCTTGTATTATCAATTTTTGCATTAAAATAATATAAATGAATAGAATGTGACATAATTTTCCTTAGAAAGAATTCCCAAAAGTCAGTCCATTTAACCATCACAGTGAGCGCCCCTTATAATCTCTCTTAATCTGTGAAAACCTCTTCTACTGTGAGAAGACGATTTAATTCGTTTTATCTACTGCACTTTATCTTGCCATAATTCTCTTTATTTTCTTTGCTCATCTAATGATAGAATTGCTTGATAATATCTACATTGATAACTTGATAACTCTACATAAAACGAAAAATATGTTGTTATAATATACAATTGTTAAAACAAAATGAAAAATATATTTATTGACCATGGACAATGGTGCATATAAAGTAGCAAGAATTCAGTGAAGCTAGACATTCAAACAAGAATTGTTTTAATGAAAACTGGTGAATTTCATTGTAATCATGTTATTAAGTTGTGGAATAATTTTCTAACCTCAATGTGTGAGGTAAGTTCTCTTTTTAGTTGCCTGAATTATGAATTTCTGATGAAAAATATCACCACTTCTCACTTCGGTTTATTGATTTATGTGGTTCGATAAAACGAAGCTGGCACGGCGCCTGCTTTCGTTAGGTTGTTGCATAATTTCGGAGATATTCCGCGCATTTGTTTTGCACGTGCAATAAATTGTTTTTAAGCCACAATGCGGCCGTATCTACTATGAAAATATTACTAATTAGTGTGCAAATTGAATTGTGGGTCTTTCTTCTGCAGATGTCGAAGTCAACTTTGATCGAAATCGATTAAAATGTTAATGCAACAATTACTCAAGCATCGCAGAAGGATTAAGTACTTATTTAAAGTATCCGGCGTTAACCGGGCTTATCGGGCAAAGTGTGAAGGGTAGGAAATCTGGAGGATGGTATGGGGTCGCCAGTATATAGATAGAAATAATAATACACTAAACTTAAATTATAGCACAGTGTCAAGGGGATGAGATCAAGGGATGAGTGTTCAGGTCTCCTGCTGGCCTGTATCTCTTGCGAACTGGTAGGGTAGGTAAGTATACCTATAACATTTTGTTCAAGTCGACCGAAAGATTTAGAAGCTAATAGAAAACGTGAAGCATGTACTATTTCGTATGCGTACTCACTGAGAAATGTTACATAATTATTTTCACTATGGATATTAGTTAAAATAACATTAAAATTGCTTTTTAAAATTAATAAACTTTTTATATCTTTTAATGTATTTAATACTATGTTTCCCCAGTCAATTTACTTTACTTTTTAATTCGTTACTATATTTAATACTACGCTTTCAGCTAATTTACTTAAATTTTTCATTTTGTTATTATACATATATCGAATATTATGATTTCAGTAAATTCAGTAAATAATTGAAAAATAAGTTCTTGTGTAACATTTAAGATTTATGAATTTTATTTGGAAAATATATATTCGAATGACTTTCAAGTAATTCTTCATTTTTATACAAAAAATAAATTCTTAAAAAAAAATAAATTCTTAAGCAGGATTCAAAAAAATAAATTCTTAAGCAAGATTCAAAAAAATAAATTCTTAAGCAGGATTCAAAAAAATAAATTCTTAAGCAGGATTCAAAAAAATAAATTCTCTATTCTTACTTGTAAAATAATTTTTCAATAGTATTCCTAATATACATGGTTTATGTGGTGTGTTGTTTCGTAACTGGTATCAGCGAATATAGAGTCCATAAATCGTCAAAAACAATGGATAACATCAAATCTATCTTGATGAAATATTTCATAGAATTACATGAATGAAAGTAATCGTGAAAAATTGCAGGACTCGGCATTGCACTACCATTGTTCCGGTATTTTACATCCTGTAATGGAATTTCAGGTATCGGTTCCAGTTATGGAATTCCCGGAAAGCATGCAATGTCGCTCGTGGCGCAGCCATTCTGAATATACTGTCAGATTCTTTGTTATAGGACGATCGACTGAATTTTTCTCGAATTTCAGCATTTCGGAAAACTCAAAAAGACATTAGTTTTTTAATAAAATGGCTTGCAAAAACGGAAACGTGTCTAGTCAAAAGTGACAGAAATAATCCTATCAGATGAAATGTGCAAATTCGAAACATAAACAAGCTTAAGTGGAAAGTGTCAAGATCCACAGATTCTGAGAAAGCAGTTGTACACCCTTGTGCAAATTAATGTGGACAAGACAATTTTGTTCAACTTTTTTAATATTGTACTATAAGATTTGAACTTTTTGGGAAGCTAGAGCAATTAAAAAACGTATTTTTTAAATTTTCAATATAGGCCCACACACATAAAACTAGACTTGTGCAGAATTACAATTGAATTACTCCAGGAATTTATGTATTATAATTATATATATTATATGAGTTACATTGTAATTCAGTCATATTGTAATTTATAATTCAGATCTTCATTCGATTAAATTACAATGTAATTCGTAATTGCAATTGGAGTACAATTATAAAATATTTTGTAATTAAATTACATTAATTAATTGAACGAGGACGAGGAATAAAAATTACACCGCATAGGCAGCAAACAAATATATGAAAGAAAAACAAAAATATATCGCACTTATTCAAAGTTCTGGGCTATAATTTGGAGAGATGTATTTTAATCATATTGTATTTCAATTACACATCTGATTAAAATAATTTGTAATTGAATTAATTGAAAGGTTTGAATTATGTAATTCAGTTACGATGTAGTTGAATTACTATATAATTGAAATACAATGTAATTCAATTGTGTAATTGAATTACTATGTAATTAAATTGTGTAATTGAATTACTATGTAATTGAATTAGCACAACTCTGCATAAAACATTTGTAAAAAGCAACTTTCAATATTTTTTCTACAATTCCGGTCAATTGCAAATTCTGAAAAAATTTCTTTTCACATCCTGTAGTAAACTAATTGCTCTAGCTTCCAAAAAAAAAGTTCAAATCGTATAGTACAAAATATTGTACTTTTTAATTTGATAAAAAAAGTTGAACAAAAATTGTCTTGTCCACATTAATTTGCACAAGGGTATAGACATCAAATTGGCAAGGTAGACGTTTCAACTAGTCGTCGCCAAATTCGTCGACCCGGTGCGGCGACAGCATCAAGTTCTGGCTGTTATTCTTCGTATCGCGGCATTGTGAGATTGTTAAAGCGCAGAATTTCTTTGATCGCGGTCTAGAGAGAAAGACAGAAAGAGATAGAAATCGAGAGAGAGAGATAGTCTGTCGACCCGGTTGTGGGATCGCGTCTTTCTGAGTGGAATCGCGGTGAGAACGAGATCGGAACGCGAATCGCTTTGCCGAACGACACGATTACGTAACCGGTTGAAGAGTCGGCAACGCTCCTCGGGCCGGTCTCTCTTCTGGTCTCTTCCCGTTTTTCAATCGTCGGTATCCACCCCCGCCGACACCCCCTCTTTCTCCTCCCGCTTTGTTTCCCTCGACTGCAGCATCTCCGACAGTTGGAAACGGTTCGAGCGTAGCTCGGTGCAACGAAATTGTAGCCCCGGGCCGGACTCGCACTTGCTCGTGTCATCGGGAATGCTTTGTTCGCCGACTGATCTACTTTATCGCGCCCATGCAAATATCCTTGCGTTAAATGACGCGTCAAATCCGCGTCGAGCTGCTCCATTAACGCGGTCGAACCCGCGCAGCCCGTCCCCAAGGCATAATTGTCTGTGGCGTTTCGGGGGAGGGCTGTGGGCGGTCCCCGAGGACCGGGGGAACCGATGCGACTTCGTCAAGAAACGGAATCGATGACGTTTTGCGTGACGGTTCTCCCTCGAAGGACGATCCCTCTGAATAGACGTTCTACGATATGATTTATAGTCGCTGATTGAACGGCGATGGTAACATCTTTCATTTGAGAGTACTAGGTAATTTTGTGCAATTTTAACCTTTTTCATAATGCTGGAAAATGACTGGTTTTACAATTTTATTTTAAAATTATTACTTCATGTTACATTCTTTTTCCGCAATGATGTGATGACTTCTGCAGCGATAACTAAAGGTGTAATATAATGAATTTTATTTTTGTTTAATTTATTCAGAATCAAAATAATTTTTTATCATAGCTACTTATACCAATACCAGTCATTTGAACTGGTACTTCTCAAAATGGAAAAGTATCCTACAATTTGTTTACCGAACCCGAAACCGTTTATTAAATCTATTTAGATAGATTTATCGACGTTTTTCGTTTGATATTTTACAAGCCCTAAAAATGGCAAAACAATTGAAAATCTCTGAATTGTTGCAAAAAGTGAACAATACACCAATAGAATGCTCTGAGATATCGAGGATGGCGAATTGTATGAACATGAAGAAAGTGGATCGGGAGAAAATGAAATTGAATTTTATAATAGTGATAATGAGATTATAGACAAAGAAAATGTTCAAGGGTCCTCGGAAAGTGAATTAGAAAATATTTTGAATTTACTTAAAAGAAGATGTGCTTGTGTACCTTCAAGTTCTGAAGATGAAAATGAAAGTATACAAGATCATCAAAATGAAATTTCCGCAGACGGAAGCGGTTGAGAAAAAAATAAGAAGGATCTACTGCCGGAAGAGTACCACTATATAATATTTTCAGACATATTCGGCCCCATATTTCTTTTGTAAGATAGTAAAAAATCAATAAATACAGAAATATTCTATTATTACGTATTTCTTAAAGACCAGTCAAAATGACTGGTTTTGGTAGAACTAGCTTCGTCTTAACCTCGGTAGTTCTAGTGTTAAGAAGACAATACTGAAGACTCTGAGCATGTTGGTTCCAAGTGGAAACATCGCGATTTTGTACCTGCATATGTATAAAGTTCCCATACAGGAACAGTCCTAAAATGCAATAAATAACATTTTCTAATAAAATTCTATTACATATTTATTTCATGACCACACTCATTTTTAAGTAGACTAACGCCATATATATTTTTTCAACTCGTCATAAAAATTCATGCAATAAATGGTTAACACTTTTCATAGTGCTGCGAAATTTTGTGCAATTCTAATAACTTTAATTCTAGATCGTACGGTGGGAGAAATGGATGAAAGCCTCGGGAAGAGTCGAAATTAAAAGCCTGAACCAAATACATTGCTAAATAATTAAAATATTAAGGGCAAAATAGAAGGTGGATGAGGGGATTAAAAACAACATTCAATAAAATCCATTGGAACGCTAAAAAATCAGTAAAATGTGATTACCAAATTCACAATAAATCCATCATACCCTAAACGTCTCGTAGCTCAGCTTCAATAGTTGTCCCAAAACCGAATACAACTGCCACCAGCCGCAATAAACACGTGCCGTTTTCGAAAACGCTGGTCACGGTAGCCTGGTGCGCGTCACCGTTTCCATTAAAGCGATAAAGGAAAAATCTGTTGGGGTCCAGGTGAGCACGGAACGGATTGGGGGTCAGGCTGACCCGGCGTTCGCTGAGGATTAATCTCGCCGTGGAAGCGTTCGCGCGGATTCATAAATCGGATAACAGACTCGTAAAGCTGCGAAAGCGAAAGGGATCGTAAGGGAGGTCTCCGTCGAATGGGAATAAAAAACAAGCGGTTTCCGATGGTTTCCGATGGTTCTAATAATTCCTGTAACAAGTGTTCTCTCTGTCGATTGCATTACACGAACGCAGGAGCAGAAAGAATCGGGCAGTCCGTGTGCACAGTGTTTGCATCGATCATCGTTTCGGCGGTTTGAAAGGAAGAAATTCTGTCGATATCGAGTTCCACGAGAAGCCTGGGACGGGAGATGCGGGGGAGTATTCACGGTCTACAATCGCCTCGATAGGCTTGCTAGAACTGATTATCAGAATCACGGGCCTGTCGAGAGAGCGAGTCGGATCTCATTCATACACGCACGGCCACGGACGAGAACGAAGATCCTTTTTGGGTATCTCTTCCGACTCGTTCCAGTGTTTGAACAAAAGTTTTCCCTTCTCTTTGCCGACTAAAGAGACGTTCGGCCCCTTTGAAGTGTCCGATTTTAATCGCTTTTAAGACTTCGTCTGATCGCTGTGGCCCCACATCAGCAGTTAGGAATCAACTTTCTTAGAATAAGTTGACCTGTCCAACGAATGAACACTTAAGCTGCGTGTTATTCCATTTTCTGAGGGCTACAGTTTTATTTCGATATAAGGCGATAGCTCGGGACTATTCGGCTTGACATTGTTCCTGAGTGGGCTGAAAGTTTATGGATCCCATAAAGTTATCCGGCAGACCAAAGTGGTCGGTCGAGCAGCGAAAAGGATAGAATATGACATACCCTCTCGTTCTGACACTAAGCGGTGTCGAGCGGACAACTTCGAAAGAGGAAGAGGGGATATAGAAATCTTCAACATGAATAAATGTTACTTTTTCGTTTAATAAAAATTATGATCATATTCACTGGATAGGTTACCCTAACTACTTTAATGGTGATCTTCCCCTGACGCATTAACCCTTTGCACTCCGAATTATTTTTCAATTTTGTCGCTAACAATTCCTTACTATTTCAAGTGTTTTATTTGAAATTTACTTCAAAGGACTCTTCCTTCATTAATTACATTAAATGTAGCTCTCAACTTTGTTGTAATTTATATTTGTGGAACTTATATTTGTTTTTAACAAAAATATAAGACAATCAAATAAATAATGGAAGAACCAAATACATATAAAAATCCGTTCTATTTACATTTTTCTTTCTCTAATGTTGAGTCACACTCGACAAAGAAGTGCAAAGGGTTAACCCCTTGTCTTAAAACTTCGAATGCCAAACTTGACTATTTTTAAATTTCCATTATAAATTGACAGATAACGTGCAACAGCAGCTTAATTGATAATATTTTACATTGATCTTAAAGCAATACGTGCGTATATAGAGCGTCGGGAAAATTTATTATAATTACAGTAAACGCCCCTTTACTGCCCAACAGCCGTGTTTTGCACGGACAGTGATCGTACCCGGACACTATTTTTGATTTATGACTGCGTCTACCGCGCCGACCGCGCCGAGCGAGACTTCAATAGAGAGCCGAACATAGAGAAGGACAGAATGGGCGTTGGCAGGCACTGAACAGTGATCGTGCCCACGAACCTGAACAATGAAGGTTTACTATAGTACATTTAGTCTGAATCCTCAGTATAAAATTGTAAGGCAAGGGGTAAATGGTAAATAAAAGGTTAAGTTTGCCAATACAGCAACTGATCAATATGTTTAAATCATTCAGACAGCATTCGATGCCTGACATGCACAGAGCGAATCTGTTACACAATGTAATTCGAAAATTGAGTTTGGAACAGTTTTTCCAGAAATGGCGCCATGGATCGCGAAAGAACAGTCGCCGTCACGCCCCGAATATTTTTACGGCGACGACTGGAAAAAGCTTGGATGGGATCGATAGGTATAATTATAAACGGATCGTTCTGAAAGAAATTCGTGAAAAATAGACGAGGCAGACGCGATCTGAAACGGACCCCCGAGAATCCGAGAGACCGAATTAAAGCTTCCCGGCGACGGAGTTCCGCCTTCGTTTCTGGCTTTGAGCTCAGATAATCGAGTTTTCGCGAGCGTCAAAGAGCCGAGGCGGCGCTGCTAAGATCTAGTGTGTGGGGATCAAGAATATTTAAATAGATCGAAGCGGCGCGACGGCCCGTTTCGAATTAATATGGCCGGCCAGTTTTTCATCGAGATTGCACACGCTTAGTCCTGTCCCGCGTTGTACGCGACCATTTCCGAGCATTTCCGACGAATTCAGATTTAAACAGGATATTTGTGAAGTCTAAATGCGCTCGAAACATTCCGGCAATTCCGATTTAATTCAATGAATATATGTAGATTTTAAAATACAATGAAATACGCTTATAGCTTTTCCTGGATATAAGCTTATTTCACACACACGCAGTTAGTAAATTGATTTACTGAGTATACTTCAGCTCCTCTTCAAATTTCATTTAATTTGACAAATATTTTCAGAGCTCTTTAAATATAGCCCAATTTATTATACAGGGTGTCCCACCCGATTTTGACATCTTGATTTTCTCGCTATTGTAACTAGTAGCAAAAAATGTTTCAGCGGAGGCTTGAATAGTATCGAGTGGAGCATATTCTGATGTCATTAGTTTTTTCGTGAGTGGATCCGTTAAAGGTCATATAAAGGTCAACTTTGTTTTTTTTAATCGAATAAGGTGTTTGTACATCGGTGCAGTCAGTGATCCATCGGTTAGTCTAACGTTGATAAACAAAGCTAACGCCTTAGTGCGGCAGTAATGATGCCTTAAGAATTTAAATAATTCAAATTGAAATATCGCCTGAACTACTAACTTTTCGACATACATAGGTTAGAACCTTTATGTAACGAATGTCCAGCTGCATCGATTGATGTATTACAAAATAACCTCATTCCATTTAAAAAAACAAAGTTGACCTCTATATGACCTTTAAGTGTCCACTCACGAAAAAACTAATATCAGAATATGCTCCGCTCGATACCATTCAAGTCACCGCTGAAACATTTTTTGCTACGAGCAACAATAGCGAGAAAATCAAGATGTCAAAATCGGTTGGGACACCCTGTATATTTTTAGATCTCCTGAATTTGAGTCAATTTGCTAAATACGTATAGTTAAAGATATGTTCTAAATATTGTTGATCAGGATTTTGACGTATGAATCGAGAAGAGTCTTAATATGGAACAGCGGGGGCGAGAATAAGTGAAATGATCCGTTATGGTCAGACGCGTCTCGGGATCACTGAATCAATTCCATGAATGGTCAGACGCGTCCATGAAAATTATACGACTGCCTCCACATCCTCTTTCGACTTCAAATATACATACATTGCAATATTTAATGCTTTCAGCATCGAAATAAGTAAATTAGTTAGGTATATTTCTCCGTTGATCTTATTATACTACGATGGAAAATATTAGCTCATATTGCAGACAAAAAGTGACACGCTAAAATCCCTTTTAGATCAAGCACTAAATTCCAAGCACCTTATTTCAGGCTGCCTCTTTTTACTACCCTCACTCCGTTACAATTCCCTCCCCTAAGATACTTATTCGATCCTTCCCAACCTTTGCCCTACGCAAACGCGCTGTCAAATCTTGTATCCTTCAGAATGTTAAAACTTGGTATTTATTTCCGTTTACTCTACTTCTTCGTTCTCGTTGTTGTATTGGGTTGGCAAGAAAGTAATTTCGGTATTTTAACCTTTGCACTCGGAACTATTTTAACTGGAAAATTAAACATTTCTTCCGATCTAGAATATTTCCATTCCCTATGATTCTTGAAATTTTATGCATATGAGAAATTGGTATAATACCTCATACAATACCTAAATGTCTAGTAATTGATTAGATATCGATATATTTAATAATGTAAACAATATTTTGAATAATGGTACCACAATTTTTAGTGGTGCCTCAGAGGGGACAACCGAGTGCAAAGGGTTAAAGTGAAATAGAGCCCAATCTTTGTATTCAAGCAATGAATTTTAATGAATAAAATATCTTCCCCTTTGTTCGATGATCTTTTGCCAAAAAGAATAAAGAAAATATTTTATTGATTTAAGTTCATCGCTTGAATAAAGAAATTCGGTTTCATTTCACCTTAAAATACCGAAATTGCTTTCTTGCCAACCCAATATTTTTGTTCGGTATACCTTGTTTCGGATAATCTACATCAGCTTGACTTACTCCTCCTTTCCATCATTATATGAATATTGCTTCTTTAGGCAGTTGTGTATTTTTATACCGGAGACACGAACGCCAAGGTTTAGGCGTCGGCCAGTCGGCTGCCCCGACTTTCGAACCTAAACATTTATTATTTCTATGTTGTTGTATTATACATTGGCGTTAGACTGGCCAACAAGTGTTCTCGTTCGATATCGAAAACAGATAACTATAATCTACAAATATTAATACTGTAATACGAAATATAAAAATTCAATGTTTATAATCAAAAACTTTTGTTTTCCCGCGTTTAAAAATTTTGCAAACTGATTTTCCAAGAGATATCAACAAGGGTCCAAGATAAATGAGCTAAGAAGTTTTGATCTATAAACTAAGGAAATGTGTCCACACCACTTGGACTTTTTTCAAAAAATTTGTTCTTAAAATATTACTAAGCAGTTCGGATGATCAAGGTTCATCTGCAAGATATAATACAGTATTTTATCGATAAATGTCCCAAATGTCTGGCCGATAATAAGTGTCCCAGAACTATCCCCACTGCTGCAGGGTGTATACCCTTGAGGGGCTATGATCATGATCAATACATCATACGGCTCGGGTATATCGGTGAGACCACACTAATCCGAATGACAAAACTTCTTTATTTTTCATTATTTTTTATGGAACTTTCACTAACATATTTTTCTAATGAAAATGATACCAAATATGATATTTTACTCGTGTAATGGACGATGAAAGTTTCGAACGCAAGGAGGAACAGCGTATGGGAAGATCTTTGAACTGTGCCGGCGCGCAGCGACTCTCCGCGTCTCTTTCTTTCCCATACGCTGTCCTTCCTTGCGCCGAAAACTTTCATCGTTCATTACACAAGTATAATTGGAATTATATCATATCTGGTATCATTTTCATTAGCAAAATGCCACGAATATGTTGGTCAAAGTCCCATCAATAAATAATGAAACAGGCTTTTTTTAAAAAATTTTGTTTAATATTGCATTGTCATCCAGTTCTGAGCTATGTTTAAAGTTTCAAGTCTCTAGCTCATCGAGAAGTTAGTTTAAAATCAATTTCAAAATTTGTACGGAACAAACAGACAAACAAACAAACAAACAAATAGACGGACAGACGGACAGAAAACCGAGCTAATAAAAATGTGGTAAAAACGTGGTAAAATAAAGAAGTTTTGTTTTGGATTAGTTATGTTTACACTTCTCGGCGATCGAGGCCTCTCGAGCTCCGCTGTCCTTCTCTACGTTCGGCAAAAGCCAAAGAACAGTATCCCTGGCGGATAATTGTCCCTGGACAGACCCGTGTTGAGGACAATTATCGATAAAATACTGTAAACCGGTAATCTCGATCGAAACCGTATACGTGTAGATCTAAGAGATACGATAGATAGGAAGCACGGT
Organism: Lasioglossum marginatum; assembly: GCA_028455795.1. Classification (NCBI taxonomy): domain Eukaryota; kingdom Metazoa; phylum Arthropoda; class Insecta; order Hymenoptera; family Halictidae; genus Lasioglossum; species Lasioglossum marginatum. Next base: position 1,844,905 of record CM052257.1, on the reverse strand, counting down.
AACAAAGAGAAAGAAGAGTAAAAGTAAGAGTAAGAAGTAGAATGGTAAGATGTAGAAGAGGACTTACGGGTGAGAGACGCGGCGATGAAGACTCCTCATGGACATGGCTCTGTTCTTGCGATTCGAGCTGGAATTGGATCCGCTGGTGCTCCCGTTCGACGTGGTATGGCGTGGCGCAGCTGTAGGGGGAGCGGATTGCTCCCCCGTGGCCGCCACGACCACCGACGTGAGGCCCCCCGAAGTCGCCAGGCCGGTTCGGCGAAACGGGCCCGAGCTTGCCGCTAGTCGGCGTACTAACCTCCGGGCGAGCCGACGGGCCAGGCGCGCCCCTGCAGCACCGGCACCCACGCTGACGGTATTTCTGTCCCACCCCCCGTGGCCAGGGGGTGGCACACGATGCCCTGCTTACTACCCCCGGCCACTGAGATGCTTTCGAATATCTCTCTCGTCTCTCTCTTTCTCTTTCGACCCCGACCTTCGAACACCCCGATCGTTCGGGCCTCTCAACGGGGGCCGATCGATCGGTCCTCCCCTCGGATGGGCCTTGTCTTAGTGATCACGTTCCATTCGTCGGTTATAAAGCCCGCCCGGTTTACCGACTTAGCAGATGATGAATGAGCGGGCTGGGAGAGTGGACCCGAACTCGGCTCCGTTTACTGAAACAATAAATATGTTCTTGTCAGGGACGTTGATGAACGTCAAACTTTGGATCGTAAGTGTCGTGATGAGATGAGAAGAACAGCCCTGGGAAGGCAAGAGGAGTCTACGCTAGTCCACCTGACCCCAAACGGAAGCGGATAAGTCCTTTGCGGCCAGGTAACATCCGATAAGACGCGTCACTCAACACCACTGGTGCAAATGCGAATAGTAGGATCCCGGGGGCGTTGGTATATCGGACTTAGAGGAGGCGGCCTGGAGCCCCGGGCAGTGAAGTTTGTAGTGGGTATGAGTTAGGAAATAAGTCCCATTCTCCCAGCTTTCATCTTGGGGAAGACCGAGTCCCACAATACCCCCAACTTTCATCTTATGGGGGTTTGCGTAACAACATTTCCCCACCGAAAAAGAAGGTCCACCTGTCCCCAGATTAAGACTTGTGTCTCAACTCTACCATGCTATTCCTCACGTGACGCGTTTTGTCTCTGCCGTGCATGTGCTCGATACTGGCAGAGAGAAGGTAACCTTTTACCCTCAATTCACGCTCCCTCCCCTCGTCTGGCGACTCTAGTCCCAATATTTACGCTTAGACGTCACACGTGGTGATGGGGTCTGAAACACACACTTCGAATCGCTTCGATCTAATGTTTATAACGAAAAATTCGAATCACTTTCAACATAATTCGAATCACTTTCAACATAATTCGAATTACTTTCAACATAATTCGAATCACTTTCAACATAATTCGAATCACTTTCAACATAATTCGAATCACTTTCAACATAATCACTTCAAACATAATTCGAAGCTTAGAACTCTTGAAGATCATAATAGTCTTAAAATCCAAATTTAATCCAGACCTAATCCATGCATTTACACGTAAAGTTTTTTGCAATTATCTCGTAAACTAAAACCGACCGTCGAAAACTTTAATGGAAAATGTTGTTCAGAATGGTGACACCTTGACAACAAATTTCAGGGTCATTCAAGTCGGAGAGGAGGTATCACATGGACAAATTCGAAAGTCTTGGAAATCTTGAAAATTTGGAGTCTTGATCAAAACTTTCAAGAGTTTCAAGAATATTTGACTTCGAATGCATATCGAATTGAATCGAAATCTTGTAGAGATTGATTTGTTTGAGAACTTGCAAGACAGAGTATTGAGTGCCCATCACTAGTCACACGCTACATTTGTGAAACGAGGCGTGCCTACATGACCGCATTCTTGCCAGGGACCTCCTTCTCATCTGACTACGATACTATAGTATAGTATCTCCGTAACTATTGTATCGCCGAGCGACAATTATAGCAGAGCTGCAACATTCTTCGTAGTGTGTCGAACGTGGAGAAGGATAGTGATTGAAAAAGAAAGAGGTACCGAGGTTCGACATTTCGACCCTCTGCTTCCCTTTCTTTTCCGTTCGCCGACCTCTTTCACGCCTGAAACTTGAATCGCTTATTACACAAGTAATTATGATCCCAATCATGTCGCGTTTGGTGTCATTTCAATCAGAAAAACAAGCCGAACGCGTTGGTGAAAGTTTGATTGCTGAAAAACCAAAAATTAAGAAAATGGTACTGCAGTTAACAAATGAATTGCAGTAAAAATTGGTTCTCAAGATTGATAAAAGAATGAAGTCAAAGTAATACAAAAAAAGAATCGTTCATTGTTATTCACGGGGATGCGTTGGCCTAAAAATGAGTGAGCGTGCACCAAGATGGCGCACGCGTCGCGGAACGTGTTAAGAAACAGTTTCGAGTGAATTACGTAATTCCCATCGTTTCCAACCACAGCGGGCTATCTAGCCGAGGTGTAATTCCTCGACGAAGGGAATCAGCAGTTTCGGGATCGATAAATTAGAGTCATAAACACAGGGACTTAGCTTACAGCTCTCCGCTCTCGGGCGGCGGCCCCCGTTGTAAAAAGTTCCTGTGAATTCGTTGCGGTTTATATTATACCAACGCTGGCATGTATTGGGTGTGCGCGAAAGTTTTGATGGGTTTCGTTGTACGGGAATCGACTGTGTTATTGACCTAGCAAGCTCGTCTCTGATGGAATCTGTACGCATGCCCAATGAAAAGGTAGGGGAATGGGAGGCCCATCGGCTGTGCGCGCGCTCCCTCTCTCCTGTTTGTACACTCTTTCTCTTTCTATTGACTGAAGAAGCTGGCCTAACACAGGGGCTTTCATGCCCGTCAGCACTCACTATACACCGGATGAATCTACTCGACTTTTTGCCGCTATAGCTAAGTAAGTATAGATTGCATTGAATGAGCACTTCATTGAACGAATGGAGTTCGGGGCAGCAGCCGAAACATTTCCTAGACTTCTTTACCGCCTTCTTTACTGTCTTCTCTACCCTCTCTCCCTCCGTGCCCTGGAGCCCCCGTCTTTCTACTCGAAAACATCTACGATCCAAATTCCTAGATCCTTGCTACGGTCTCGGATGAGGAGCTTTAATGGGCTTCCGAAGCCGAATTCGCTATCAGGAATCTATCGATCGTCTATTAATTTATTTTAAGGCCTCTGTTTGTCGACTCAAATTTCTCTTATCACGCCAGTTCTTATCACACTCCTTGTATAATATATTAACCTTTTTGCTAATTCTTTGCTCGTCTAGGAGCTGTCAATCATTTGCAAATGAATTCTGAGATATCTATTTAGTATGACTATTTTTTAATGCCAGTATACTAAATTGCACACAGCTATTCATTTCTTTTTCAATTCTTAATTGTGGGACATTGGGACATATGACAGCGATTAAAATCATAATGTCCAATTGTAATGAATCATCCTTCACAAGTTTGAAATTTCTACGTCAATGTGACAGAAAGGTGCATAAGCACTCACTCTCAATTATGTTGTAAAACAACGATGCACCTCATTTCCGACTTAAACGATAATCGACTGCTCCAAATTGCCAACGATGTATAATACACCGAGAAGTTCGTTGTTTCCATAAAACTATAATGATTATACCAACTACTGGGAATCCATCAAAACTTTTGCGCTCACTCGATACATTAAGATAGATTGACGAGGTGTCTGTCATCTAACTTATAACTGGCGGTGCAACCGGAAAATGGATGGCACTACGCGGGGCAAATAGAAAAATGTCGTGAACAATTTTTTATTTCAGCGGAAGTTTCACTCTTGATCAAATCGGTTGAAAATTAGGAAATTCGAATAGCATTTATCTTCTGCGATTATCCACAGGCTACTTCAAATCAATATCTATAAATATTTCCGGTGCTTCGGGATTATTCATTTTCCACAGTAATCTGACATAAATCGATGAACTTATCAAATTAGTCGGAAATAAATGGCGGGCAGTGCTTCTGTGTTTGATACGTCACAAATCATATATAATTAGCATACAATCAATCATAATAACATCCACTATAGTTTCCGCGTTTTCTCCATTGAGATACAAAATCATTTATGCCGTTTTTAACACTATGTTTACGAAGCTCTAGAAATACTTATTTTACATTATTTTATAAACATAATAAGCATGTGTCTATCCAAATTTTTGGCCATTTTTCCCATGATATATACCCACAGAAATAAATTTGGTAAATAACTCCTCGGGGAAGCATCTTTACAATCTTAATAATTGCAAATTAAGAATATTAGAATCCGTCATTTTGACGGGTCCCGTAAACCTAGTGTTAAGAGAGACTTCAATTTCAGGATGAAAAACATTAGCTAACTATTTTTCATTATCAAAATTGTAATCTAGCAGAATTGAATCAGAAAAATATACAAAATGTCAGAGTTTTTATTTATTAATTGTATCCTCTTTTACAAATCCTTAGTTAATATTATAGTGAATAAACTGCAGATTTTATGTATTGTATTTCTGATAAAAATGAGTACGCGAAATATAAAGCAATAAAAGTATCAGAAAAATGTAAAAATATTGTCATATTATTTTAAAATAATTAAAAACTAATTATTAAGGGGAGAAATAAAACTTTATGCATCTACCATATCTTACAATAGGTAAAGAAAATTTTTATTTTTTATAGAGATCCGCAGTTCAATTATTAATTTCTCAAGGAGCAAATATTTTTCATAGATCCTGTAGATATTGACTTCCAATTTTGTGTAGACACTGAACACACTGTCTAGCTTGTCTATTAGATAAGACAACCCTGCGGCAACCTAATAGAAAGATCAATGAAACCTAGACAATATCTAATCAGATTTGTGTTTAGTGCAAGTAGTAGAACTGAGTAATAGTGGGACACAGTTACCCGCCAGTGGTGCAGAATTCAACTAAGCTCCGGAGATTACTTTGGGCATCACTGATCTAACTGGCACGTTAGAATCCGCAGTTCCAATGAAGTTACTCCGCACTTTACTGTTGTAAAGATCGCTAGAGCAAAGCTATCACTACTCTCTTGTGCGCATACTCAAACCGAGAAGTTGGAGATTAGGTGATTTGATTGGTTCCACACATCGTTCTAAGCAACTCGATCTACGGGACTTCTCAAAAGTTATTCAATCAGTCCTTGAAACATACGGGTCTACATTAAAAACATTAATTTTTTCAGGAATAAACAACTTTTTTTCTACCTTTAACAATTATCTCACAATTTTGAAAAAATATATGAAATGCAGGAAGCAAGTTCGAGTATTTTCGCTTTTTTTCATCTCAATATGTTAATTCACAAAGAAATGATTATTATTTTTAAACGAAGGATTAGCGACTTAAAATTTTGGGGAATTATCTTTCAACCTAGAAACATTGTTTTGCACACGATACCAATAAAAATTAAGATGGGGGTCGCTGGACCATGCTTACATCTCTAGACCCATTCTATTTTGCAACTAGTGCAGGAAACTTTTATTTTGGGAGTTAAGGTAAAATGCCCTAAGAGTGGACAATAAAAATAATTATTTTATATATTCTGAGACTTTTAGCTACAAGTAGATGTGAATATTATTTGTTTAAGACATCAAATTGAAATTTAAAAATAAATTCAAAGTTTATCTGAAAACAGTATACAAAATAGTCTATTTTCATAGATGGTATTTAATATGTCCAACTATAGGTTAGAATTATTCTCATTAATACAATTAAAGTATTAATCTAAACAATGATTTTGGGATATTAAATTACTTTACAAAATCTGGATTTTATGTTAAAAGTCTTGAAAAATTATTTTTGTTTAGCTAAACTGATAAAATTAAAGGTAGCAAAAAAATGCAGTCCAGGTTTAGGGCATTCCACCTTAAATGGGATTTCCCAAAGCTGATTTCTCAAATAACAAGAATGTGTGGATTTAGAAGAAAGAAAATGTATTTTTAACCGTCCCTCTACTAACATCTTGAATGTCTTACGGAATTTTCTCTTACATCCGGGACCTTAAGAGTTTGTTTTAACGACGAATCATGTTCCAAATATTGTTCGATCCCGACGAAAAATATTATAAAACATTAGCGGCCTCGTGGATGTTCAATATTTTCGGATCATCCGCGCCCGCTGGATAGGAACTCGAGTGAAACAGACTTCAGAAGCTTGTCGACGGAATTTTTCAATGTTTTTTCAACATTCGTGTCGCGTGCCCGCGATTACGTCCCGACCGACCGGAATCACTTTTTCTATTTCCAAGAGGTCGTGTTTGCTTAATCAGTTTCGCGTGGCGCGAGTTTCGCGTGACTGCCGCCGCGTAGCTAATGTGTACACGTGATTTTTATCGTTCGTCAAACGGCCGTAAAGGCGCCGAAAGTGTCAAGTCGATTCGCACAGCTCCTTGTACCGGAAATATTTTCAAGCTGCGCGCCGCGCGCCGACTCATTTGCAATGATAACGCGAAAATAAAGTCGAGAACGTTCGGATATCGAATACTGGAATAATAGAAACTTTCAGCCGATCAAGTTCCATTCACCGTCACCCCTTCAAATTCCGTTTGACGATCTTCGCGAGCCTGGGCGTTAATAGTCTCGATGTATATGAAACAGATGTGCATAACTCTTTGGTGAAAAATTTACCCCCACCACGTGGTTTCAGTCATTTTTTCGTGAAACTTTCATCGACGTATTTTTGACATTTTTCTGAGTAAAATGAGACCAAACACGGTGAAATTCGAACAATATTTGCTTGTTCAATCTGCGCTTTAATACGTGTTTTATATGTAAATAATTTAATTTAAAGCAATCGAGTAGGTTGGAGAGAAAATTTTATCGTATTTTAAAGAAAACATTTTAATCAATTTATAAAAATAGATGTTTAATATTATTCAATGATATAATTTTCATTATTTGTAACAACATGTTGTCATTTTTCAGATAATCTATCAATTCCTGTTTCCCAATGACTCGCTACAAGAAAAATTACCTTATTTAAAATAAAACAGAACTTTCCCTCCAACCTAATATATAGAACAAGATTTATCCTACAAATCAGTAAAGATTCTATCTAGAATATATAATATTACAAACCTGTCAATTTAAATCGTTTGTATTTCTAATATTAAAAGGCTCTACGAGACTTTTTATCATCCATATTTAACACTAGGTTTACGGAGCTCTATACATAACTATTTCACATTAT
>CM052257.1:1821212-1837587 GCA_028455795.1 Lasioglossum marginatum | reverse complement strand
TCAAAATTAAATGAATTTTTCAAAATTAAATGAATTTTTCAAAATTAGATGAATTTTTGATAGTTGTAGAAATTGTAGTATTCATGTAAATAGTTGTCTGTGCATGGTTGCATGTTGTGTTGAATGTTTTGCATGTTTTGCATCTGTGGCATGTGTTGCATGTGTTGCTTGTGTTGCTTGTGTTGCTTGTGTTGCTTGTGTTGCTTGTGTTGTTTGTGTTGCATGTTCTATTTAATTTGGCCAGGATATAGAATACGTATTAAGAAAAAATTCATGGGGATTATATAAAAAAAAAATACAAAATCACAGAAGTGTCACAAATAAAAAGAAAATATGCATAAAGCATATGCATGCGCATGCGCATGCAATCAGCTTCTATACTATAGTATAGAAGATTAGAGGGTTCGGACGGGTAGGCTAGCAATTAAGCTCTTCTTGCTATTCATTTGTAAAGTGGTCGAAAATAGAGCGCTGTCAAATGTTTATCAGGAAGAGTACAAAAATTTATACGGGCTTTTTTTTGTTTTTTTTGTAATGTGTATTTTTGTAATTTTCCGTCGGGTGGTACGATATAAAGAAATATTATATATTATAATTATATAATACATAATATTAATATTAATATTATATAATATATAATACATAATATATATTACTATATATGTATAATATAATATAATAAACTATATAATGTATATAACTATTATATAGTATATATAATATATAATATTATAATGTAATTATTATAATATTATAATGTAATTATTATAATATTATATAATATACTAAGTGGGTGGGGTGGGTCTCACTCGCAGCAACCTCCACGTGGTGAGACCTGGGCAATCGGTGTGATCTTGATTTATAATATTTTGTTTCGTAGAGATAACACCGATTGCTTTATAAAATATTAAAAATCGACGATCGCATCGAGCCAATGCTGCGAAAATAAAACAATTATTTGACATGATTTCGAACTTTTTCTTTTAAATCTTATGGTTCTATTTCGTAGTCCAAAAATTTGATCGAGTCAATATTGTTAAAGCTGACGATAGGATTCTATTGTTTTTTCCATGTGCTCTCGAGTTACCACCTTTAATTCGAGTTGTTGTCAAACGTTTATAAATTCCTACGGGAAAACATGCTAAATGTTTTAGAAATTCTTCTTAAATTCTCGCGAATTTTCTCTGTTAACACCTTGCCGTATTTTAACGAGTCACGCTCGTCATGGAGATTTTAAACAAAGCCTAATAGATATGAATGGTTACGCCTTCCTTTTTAAATGAAATGAAATTTGATTCGTTCGTAATCAACATTTAAGCATTAATTTAAATGTGGCCATACAAAAAATATAAATTTTCTTTTCTCTTCAACATTTTTGGAAGAATTTTTTAAGAAAAATCATTTTTAAAGAAAATGATACGGCAAGGGGTTAAGGCAAGGACCCTAGAAATGAGTTTATGGTATGGTCGATCATCTAAGAGTTTTTCAATATTTTTCTTTTAGTGTGCTCTTATTATTTTATTTTATATTTTATTTATTTATTCGCGTATTTTGTCGAGGACCCTAGAAATGAGTTTATCGTACGGTCGACCATCTCGGAGTTTCTCAATATTTCTTTTTTAGTGTACCATTATTAATTTATTGTCAAGTCTTTACCATTTCTTTAGTTTCTGATTTTTCATATTTTTGAGATTAATTTCTGATATTTTTGATATTTCTAATATTTCTGAATTTTTGAAATGTATCTAACATTTCTTCCTAAGCCTAAGTGCCTCTATGAGGTACACATAATTGTCTGTCTTAAACGGGTTCTTAAAGCTGATAACGCTTTAAAATCTGGCTTCCACGGACTCATACCTTTTATGTTGCAAGCCCATGTAGTTCGTTAGCTGACCGTAACATTTCGGTAGAGTTCTCTGTCGTACTAGGGCATTTTCTACAGAGTCAGTCGGTAATTCAGAACCGTGGACAGAAAAATCCATTGCATGCAATGTCCATACTGATCTGTGATCAGTAGACTGTGGATCTTTATGCAAAATAGAAATTTTGTGCATTAATTTTAACCCTTTGCACTCGGAACTATTTTAACTGGAAAATTAAACATTTCTTCCGATCTAGAATATTTCCATTCCCTATGATTTTTGAAATTTTATGCATATGAAATTGGTATAATACCTCATACAATACCTAAATGTCTAGTAATTGATTAGATATCGATATATTTAATAATGTAAACAATATTTTGAATAATGGTACCGCAATTTTTAGTGGTGCCTCAGAGGGGACAACCGAGTGCAAAGGGTTAAGAAGGGGCTATATAAGAAATTATTTCATCCTTTAATAATTTTAATTCGTTGAAAATAGTAAATTCATGTTTCTAAATTCTCTTAATCTTTATTCTATTATAAATTGTACCTACCTATTTTTACTATAATTGCATAAAATCCGCAGTCTAGTGACCAGGCACAGACTTAGTAGATCAGGAGTCTGAATCGATATTATAGCGCAAGGGATTAAACAAATGTTAGATGTCTCCGTCAGTCTAAGGGATAGTAACTACTGTCCATGAGGAGAGAGTCCAAACGATTAAGTGTTAGAAGTTGAGTCGCATTCTCTGTTGGATGACGCCACCATCCAATTTTGTTATAATCGGAATAGGCTTTGTGGGTAAAGCTTCGCTATGAACTGCAATATACTAGCCACCTGTTGTTGCGTATACTTTCTATTCAAATTTATTTAAATAATATCTGTTTTACTCTTGTTCATTATTACGACTCATAGAAATAGAAAATAAATTTAAAAATTATGTTACAGAATGCAATTTGCAATTGAAATAATATGCAGTGCTTCAAAAAGGCTTGTATTTTCATTATAACTTTTCTTTGTATCGATTATAATTCGCCAGATATACGTAGTAGGATAGGAGGATGATGAAGCGATCATTACCATTTGAGAATTGCATGGTGTCCTGAAGTATCATGAATAAATTGCAAATTTTTATGCAAATTAAAATTTTTCTGTCTCCTCAGTAAATATACTTCATCGATAACTTACATTAGTTAATTAAGGATTTTATTTGCTGACAGATATTCTGAAAAATACATGAATCATTTAATAAGGCTTGTTTGACTCTTTCCTGCAGTTTATAAATTTGTAGATTCTGTAGGCTAGTTAGTAATACAATAAGAGAATTAATATATTTTTGTAATAGTTCTAAAGAAATTATGATGCGACACGCAGAAATTTCTATACCATCGATTATAGCAGTGTAAGAAAGCAACCCTTATTTCGTCGGTCGTGTCCTGAGCTTTCTGCGCAGGGTAGGCAACCATTGTGGACGTCGTTGTAACTTCCGTTTAGTCCACCGTGTATGCAAATCCAGGCCTACCAACGCGGGGGAATGATCACATCGACCGCGAAATAAAATTTACGGTGCTACGAACGAAATTCCGCCTATATCTTCATTCCAGTTTTATCAGCGATATCGATTGAATGTGGTCAACCTGTACAGTGATTTCGGTATCGCATAACCTCGGCGGTTCGTGCTGCGAGAATCGTTGCATAAAGCATACCGCCATCGTCCTCGTTCACCCACACAATGAATATTCGAATAGATTCCTTTTAAATGGGACAACTAAATCATTATCGCGACGAAATTTTCATGAACACTGCATATTGTTAAATACATCATACATAAATCAATTGGACTGTTGTTTTAATACGTATAGATACCTACTTTCATTAATTTTTGAAAACGGTCATGAAAATTATGTTGCTTTTTCGAGAAAGCATCACACGAGTTCATTTTTAACATTATTTTTAGATTCTATTTGTTGAATGGAGCAATATGTTAAATAAAACATGAGTAAATGAATTGTTTCACTAAAAAAGAATAGTTTTAATACAAACAAGTTTTTGTCTTCTTAAATCACAATAGGGTGATTTAGAAAATCATTTATATTAGGAATTATTATATACGTTATTTATATTTGTAATGCTATTGAAATTAGTAGTTATATATTGTATATTATTAGTAGACTGCGGATGTTTATGCAGTTTGCAATTTTTGTAGACGAATTTTAAGAAACACGAATCAAATAAAATCTTATTTTCCGTGGCAGTAGCCTTTTTAGATCTGATATAAATTAAAATCGTACTAAATTCTGTCGTATTATGTCCCAGCATTTTTAAAAAATTTTTAAAAGGCATGATTGCATAAAGATCCGCAGTTTATTCATTAGTAATACTATTATATTAATATGGTATACATATAACTGGTGAAATTAATCTCGAAATAAAAATGATATTGCTTACTAGTCGATAAAAGTTACATTTCTAGTTTCTAGCTTTTTTAATTCAATTTGGGAAGCCTAAAATAGCGATTTATATATTATTATATATTATTTTTTCTATTATGGTTTAGGGGATGATGCATTTGGAAATTCTACTGGTTACTCTGCTTTCAAAGTCTGACAAATAGTGGCGACATTTACGGTTGATGAGCAAAGTACGCAGCTTGAGCTGCGTTTCCATTAGGTTCATTTCAAAATTTAGTATCTCGAAAATTGACTACCGTGTACAGTCTAGTCTAGTCCAACATGAGGCCAGGTTAGATCCCGCTTTGTCAACGATTTTAGTTCTCGGAGACCTAATTTCTAGAGTATGTTGACTTTTATCCACCAACTATAGGGTAGTCGCACTACATGGGGCACTATGTATACAGGAGGGATCACGTGAATGGGTTTATATATTTTTTTCACTATTTATGAACATGTACAAAATTGTTCAGAACTAGGACCATTGTTAATCATTTTAGTGAAATAAATTTCACTTATTAATTTCTATTGCTTAATGCATAAATTTCGCAGTCTGTTTCTAAATTATAAACGCATAATAAACATTCGATTTTCTCCTATTCTGTAAAAATTTCTCTCCTTTTTGTAATATTTGTATTGTATTCTCTACCATGTTGAAATAAATCTCATGAGATTTTCTATAATTAAAAAAAAAAACATTCGATTCAATTCGATAACTGAACGCACACTGGGGACGTCCGAAATAAAAATGATCATTCGGCAGCACTGTTAATAAAAATGATCGATCACCAGTTTTTAAAACGTCTCATTGAAATAAAGTAGACAATTACGTTACCCGGAGGAACTTCGGAGAACAATGGATAGCAAACCGTTTCTCGTAATTCACCGAGTAAATACGGCCACATCAATTCTAAAAACAAAGTAACATTTACTTTTTAATTACCGGATGGCAGGGGTTTATGCGTTCACAGCTCATTAGGATCTTCAAAAAAGGATGAAACAGAATGTCCCGTAGAATTTTATTCCTTTCGACATTGTGTTTGAGATACTAAAATTATTTATACAGAAATTTCATTTAATCTCGGTCGTAAAACTCCCGACCATAAGAACAGAATTCGGCGGAAGACAACTGATAGCCAAGAGCTGTCCAATCAAATTCATTGCTTGAACATTGGAATAAAACATTTGGACTTTAATTTCCTTCCGCCGTGTCTTGAATAAAATACTATTGAGCTTTAATCCAAGCAAACTACTCTCGAGACATTTTGCCTTCTAGATGGTCGGAAAATTGAATAACCATTCCGAGCTTTTTAACCAGAAGTCTTAGAGGTTCAAATTTATTTAGAAATTGCCAACATTTCATCTGTTTATCTTTCTCCAAAAAAATGAATTCCTCAAACAATTTATTTCTTTCCCCAAGAAATTAATTCTTCAAACATTCAAACATTTTCGAGTACTCAAAAACCCATTATCTCCCTTTATATAAAAAGTTCAATCAAATCAAAGAACTTGAATTCTTGAAATATTAATCTTCTTGTTAGTAACTGCTCGACTATCATATTTAATAAAATTAATCTTCTCAACATTAGAGAATATTCTAATGTTTGTGCATTAAAAGCGATTGAATGAATATTCTCTACCAGACATATTTTCTGTATTTTCCTAGTAACCGCGGAGATCCCATTAATCCCACTTTTCCAAAGAATAATTCTCTTAGCAACAGAACATTCTAAATTCCCAACAAATTAACAATAGGTTTACCGGACCCGTCAAAATGAGGTTCTAATATTTTTAATTTGCGATTGTTAAGATTGTAAAGATGCTTCCCTGAGGAATTATTTATCAAATTTATTTCTTTGGGTATATGCATACAATATTATTGTAAAATGGCCAAAAATTTAGATAGACACATACTTGTTATGTTTATAAAATAATATGAAATAGATTTTTCTAGAGCTCCGTAAACCTAGTGTTAATAACCCCATTCTCTACATAAAAAGTCAATCAATCATGGAATCTGGGTCCTCTTTTCAAAATTCTACTAATAGAAACAATCTGCACTTTTCAAATTCGAATTCCCTCATCAGCTGGTGAGGGTAGTGATCGCATGGTTTATGCGCCTGAAAGCGCATCCGTTTGCGCGGCGCAGTCGCAGTGTGTCGGAATCGAAGCGGCCGACGATTAGTCTACCGAAAACGCCGTCAGGCGTCGCAGCGATCGTCTCCCCGACGGAGGGGTTGCGATTCCCTTTTTTCCAGTTTCGTAGGGGTGGTTCTCGCTGGAGGGGCGGGTATGGCCCGTGGTTGTCACGACGGAGGCGTATCAGTGTGAGGCCGGCTATCAGCCGCCTAACATCGAGGTCGGGGTTACGCTTGCACACGTAACACGACTGCCGCAGGCACCCACACCTTTTCCTAAACCCGTACACAGACAAACACCCAGAAACATCCACACAACCACTTACACATATCTGAACACGGTCCTCCGCACACGTACGCACACAATCGCGAACGGACGTGCCACGGATTCTCGCGGATTCTATCTCTCTCTCTCTCCCCTCTTCCCTCTCGCTCTTCAACTATCTCTCTCCCTTCGACTCTACTGATATTATCTCTCTCTCTCTCTTACTCTTCCTGCGAGATGAGAGCGCGGTGGCATCTGCCGGACTCGTTCACGCGGGGAATCCTTTCTGGGCATCGACGGGCGGGTAGCCTTTGCTCCATGCAGTATGCGTCGTAATCGATAAGGACGAGAGCGAGAGAAAGAGAACGAGAGGGGTCGCGTGTATATGGGATCATCTCGAAGGAAACCGTCGCGCCCTTTGAGCATGTCGAAATGAATGAAAGCCACGAGAGATCCCGCGAGCTTGGAAGATAGACGACGGCGAGACGGAAAGAGAGAAGGCTGGCGTGTGCGTGTGTCCCTGTGCGTACGGGCGGATTGGGCGAGGTGAACGAGTGAGCGTCTGTGTCTGTATGTGTGTGTGTATGTGAGCGAGTGAGAGAGAGAGAGAAAGAAAGAAAAAGAGAGAGGGAGGTGGAGAAAGAGATAGAAAAAGGAGAGATCTCCAAGGGAAAAGAAGTCGTGGGTGGACGAAGCCGAGGAGAATCGTGCGCGGCGTGCGTCCGTGAGGAACCGCTAGAAAAGGAACTCGTCTAACCCCGCAGCTAATGAACGGGTCGCTATCTTCGTTCTCGAGTTGCTCGCAGGAACCGTAGAGACTGTGCATCGGGCCACGCACACCAGGTCCGAGCAAACATTTTGGGTATAAAGTGGTGGGTGAACGGAGGGCCCCTGGGGCTCTGGTGTCGTTCGGTGGAGATCGGTAGAAGAATTCTCGGGGGTGGAAAACGCGGAGAGGTGTCCCCTCAGGGTGGCCTTGGTCGGTCTCATTCGGTGTTCCTCGAGAAAGAGTATCTCGGGACGCGTCGGTCGGTGGAGTGCGCCGGTTATCGGGCGGTAATTAAGCAGTCGCGAGGAATTACTCGGTAATGATGGCTGGTCGGGATTGACCGGAGAGAAGGAGTAAGGGAGAAGGACGCATACACACATACACACGTGAAGAGACGGAGAAAGAGAAGGCGTGCGCGCGGCCGAGCTATACAACATCGCCTACGTCCGTACGACAACGACGACGGGACACGGAGCGGCGAAGCGGCAACGAGTCTGACGGAGAGGGACTCTTGTCGGCGACGCGGACGACGACGGAGAGAGAGAAGGGGCGCAGGATAAGCGGCCGGATCCGTAATCGGGGAAAATCAGATGTTCTTAGTCCGGCCGTTCGCAGCACACCGGATATGCCGTTAACGAGGAAGGAAGCAGGAGCATCGAGTGAGACCGCTCGAACGGATTGACTCTGGTTGTCGGGTGTCGCTTCAACGTCGTCCTCCTCCTCGAGACGTGAGAGTCAAGAGAGAACGATAGATAGACAGAGAGAGAGAGTTGGGAGAGAGAAAAGGGGTGTCGATGGGTTTGCGAGGGAGACTCGGTCCTGTCGAAGCGTGCCGCGAACGAAGAGTGACGGGGTTAGGTCTCCAACGATCAAACCGATGATTTCCGATCGATCCGGTGGTGGCATGGCAGCAGCAGCATCGTGACTATCGCGCCACCGAGGATACCTCTGTACACCGTGATCGCGCGCAGAGCCTGCCATGCCGTCGGGCTGCCGTCGGAGACGCTCGCCGACGTCCAGTGACGACGACACCTAACCAAGAGAAAGAACAAGAGAGAGGAGAGAGGGAGCGAGAGAGAAGGGGGAAAGAGAGATGTGCCATTTTCGTCAGGGCCGCGCGCACAAGTGAAAAGATCCGAATCTCTCTGGAGATGCTCGACGGGTTGCGCGACGGAGGGGGAAGCACGGTGATCAACAGTGACGTGTGAAATAAAAGACGTACTCGATAGAGTGGCATAGAGAGAGGGAAAGAGAGAGAGAGAGAAGACAGAGGAGAGAGATAGATAGAGGGGCCAGGAGAGGGGATGAGATGGCAGCTGGATACTCGCGCGTGTACCAGCCGAACGTGGAAGATCGCGTCGTCGTCGTCGCCGCGACGGAACGGAGGAGCCAGCAGGGACACGAGACCAGGCACGCGACAGGATTCGATCGTCTCTCGGCTGACATAACCGTGTCCCGCTCCTGAAGCGAAAGTCTCGATCTGTTTGCTGGTGGAAGGATCTTACGTCTTCGTGGTGTCGCGGCAGGCTCCGCCAGGATAATTCTCCTTCGGTCGTTTCTTATGCGTTCTCGGCAACGACGACAAGGGAGAAGAGGATTCGGCACATTGGCCGTCGGCCCGTCGCACGTGCGCATTGATGGTCGATAGCGAAACTCCTTCCAGTCGGATACAAAACCCGGAATATCGGCCCCCAGAGTCCCCCGAGGTTCTCGGAACAGGTGAACAGGTTAGTGCACGCTGCGGGGACCGGAAACACCACGCGCAGTTCGAAACAACGTCCATCCGTCCGTCCCCCTTCGATCTTTTTCCCTCCGATGGAACGCTCAGTCTCTTCGACTTTCTGAGCAATCGACGACTAGTACCAATCGTGTGCAACCCGAAGAGAGAAAAGAGAGAAAGAACAGAGGGACACAGTGGGGGTAATATGCCTGGTATACGAGTCGGTGTGATCGTTTCGAGCGAGCAACAGCAGCACATGCTACGGGAGATCCGTATCAATTCGCGACTGTGATTTCTAAGCTTAAGGTTAAACAATTTATTAACAAGAGGTAAACGGAAGCCAGGGGGCTCCGAGCGAGGATCACGACGATGACGAGGATGACGGTGCAAGACGCTGCGGGGTAGATGCCTGTACACGCTTCAGGTTTCAACAAATCGTCCCATTGTGATACTAAGATTATTTATTAAGGAGGAGGTAGTCTCTCGAAAAGTGAAACACGTGCGCTCAAGGAGATATGGGTGTGAATGAAAGGGGGCGCGACACACAGTGGTGCCAGGATGAAATGCAAGTGTAATTAATGGAAAACGATGGTCGATCGCGGGGCTTGCGTCCGATTTACGAACTGTGATACAAAGATTAACACGATATGGGGACACGTCTGATCTTCGATCACTGACGTTCCGACTCGCGTGCACCGATTCGTCCTGGGGACACACTGTGGGATGAATCCGATGGCTTGGGATCACGTTCGCGGATGCCTCGTGATACGCTTACAGGTATGTCGGTGTCACTCGTGTCGTCACTCGTGTGTTTGATCATTGGGAGCTGGTCCGTTTGATTTATGTATCGAACTACATGTGGTAGAATCAGAGATCGAAACAACAGTCGTACAACTTTTTGATAGGCTGTATTGCGGAGCTTTTTTGAAGAACGTTCGCACGTTGTCAGTTTGGATTAGAATGGATAGAGAACAGTTTTTGAAAATATTATAAATGTGTTTGATCATTGTGGTTAACAGTACTATGTCAATATTAAATTATTGTTGCAGTTAGATTAGATATATAGATTGTATCGTGGAGCTTTTTTGAAAAACGATCGCACGTTGTCAGTTTTGATTAGAACGGATAGAGAACAGTTTCTGGAAATATTATTAAATAATTCTTGCAGCAAAATTGATAGTCTGAGTTTATTGTTTATGCTTGGATAAATCATAGTTCGAAGCTTGCCTGGATTTTTCTTCTGGGAGCCTCTTGTGATAAACAGTCTGAAATTACTTGTTTCCGAGGAACTTTTATTACATAGATTGTAAAATACCTGTTCCACGAGAACACTTTTTAAAGAAATTCCTGAGGGTAACGTTTCCTTCCATATAAAAATTCCACAAGAATAATATAAGTTCGAATATTTTTAAACGCCCAAGTCAGCCGTTTATTTCGATCTCTGGTTAAGAAAGAACGAAATGTGTTGCAGAAAAGTATTGAAGTAGAAAGTAGCAGAGATAAACAGGTAGCTGTCACATGACAAATTTTCATTTTCGTTTCCCATAAATATTTAAAAAATAATCCAGCTCTGTGAAGAAATTGGAACATTTTAGTCTTTGTTTTGTTAAATAAATTGCTTTTATTTTGTCTGACTTTTGTGATTGCTGTGCGGCGATCACATGTTAATTTTTAGATGAAAGTATGCGAATAAATGTTGATGATTTTGTCCTGGAGTTTTCTTCGATGATAGATTTGTGGACATGGATTCCATAGCTGCGTTAATAAAAATGGAACTTTTCAATTTATAAGGGAAGAATTAGAATGTGTGTTCGTAGCTCTACATCAATCAAAGTCAACAAAATAACTGAAAAAGAATATTTACAATCTCTGCAACTTTCAGCATGAAATGTGAGATCCATCAAATTAACGGGCTCCGTAAACCTAGTATTAAAATATATCGCTATCGTTAAAAAAGGCTTATGTGAATCAAATGTGTTGAAATTTCTTTTAGGCAATTTGATATTATTCAATTTGATATTGTTCAATTTGATATTGTTCAATTTGATATTGTTCAATTTGATATTATTCAATTCAGAAATTGTTTGCTTTTATTATTACTGAAAATCATCGAATGCATTCGTACATAACCTAAAATCACCCATGAAAGTGTATATACTGCTGAAAATTATCCATATCGTAATTTTAAGCATATGAATAATTAATTAATACGTGCTCTATCTTCGTATATTTTCAATCTCTTCAATTTAACAAATGGACTTTTGTACTTCACTGTACGCATTATTTGAACAGTTTCGAAACAATTAATCCAGAACACGGTCAAAAAATAACAATAGACAATAAAAATGATTCAGAATGTACGGTGTTAATGAATTATCACGTCGTTTATGTTATGTTTCGCATCTTTTGTGTCGTAGATAATTAATATTACAGTTTGGAATAATAAAATCGAAAAATAAATTTTTATCTGACAATTTAAAAGCAATATATCGAAGTGACTGACATTAAATAAATATACATACCACATTTTTCAAAATTGGAGCACCACGTTCACTAGTTTTTGGAAAATAAATACAATTGTAAACATTCCTCGCGATGAAAACGAATTCCTACAATAATAAAATCATATTTGCATTGATATTTTCATTCATTAAAATGGACTTGTTATTTTTAAATCGCAACGTGCTCCCAATTTTTGGCATATGTTTCTCCGTGATTAATAGACTACGCGATTCAATGCCAATGCATCTTTTTATAAAATTATTCAGGGAAAGGAGGAACAGATAAAATTTGATTTGCTTCATTATCGGTTTCAGTGGCTCAGGACCGAAATAATCAGGACCGAAATAAAATTGTATTTTATAAAAATTTGCATTGAACACGCTTCTAAAGAATTTTTATACCTTCTAAATGCATAATGATACACAGTTATTGTTTTTATTTAGCTTATTTATGCATTCGCGGTAAACGGAGGGGGTTGTTTTAATAACTTTTCTAAGAAAGTTATTTACTTGCTTAAATAAAAAGAAAACGTTTTATAAAAGCTTGCGGTGAAAGCGGGTGAATGCCTGTTCACCCAGTTTTTGCAAAGTGCAACACGGCGTTTAATGCTGCACATATGAAAGGATCATATGCGTCCGTTTTATTTGCATTAGTTACATTTCACGCATCTTGCAAAATTGTACGTGCTTCAGAAAAATTTCTTCGCAACGTGACACATTCTATTTTCGTTAATTTGCAAAATCCAAATACATACGGCATAATGTTCGCAGAAAATAGGAACAGTAAATATTGTGCAACTTTTTTGCACTGGTTACATTTCTCCGCTTAAAATAAACGAACAAAAAACTTTCTTCGCAACGTGACACGTTCCATTTTTGTTAATTGTAAAAGTTAGTTGCATACTTTTAAAAGAAAATACTACATTTTATTTTGTTTGGCAAAAGGTTCCAAGTTTTACTATAATCTTCAGAACAAATGAAGAATGTAAATGTTGTGTAATTTTGCCACTGTCAAGGGTTGTTTAACACGATTATTTATTTATTTCATACAGTAGTATTTGATCAACGTACATCTTCACGCAGAATTGACAGAATTCTTTGGGAAATGAAAAAATTGTTACTCTTGGAACATCTTTTTGCAACACGTTATAATGTCAATTGAAAAGTTTCACGTCCTCATTTGTTGCGAACGTAGAATCGACATAAAAAAATATCGAAGTTAGCACAGGTGGCTTAACAATACGTCGAGTGCGCGTGCACTTGATTCAAATTTTGAGTTCATGGATCTGGGTGACGAATATTGTTTCGATTTTTCTCTAGATTATATTGCATTCGATTAAAAATAATTGAATTCTTTGTATAACTGGCATTTTCCTATTACGAATATTCCCCATCGTTTAAATTACAAAATATGAGAGTGAGATTTTTTTAAAAGACGTGTGAAAATTTGATAAAATGTTTTTTAAAAATGTCATATTTACAATTGTTTGCTAATGCAGTAACAAAAACGGTATGAATAATATTTTTCTGGGATCGTGAAAAATCTAGTGCCAGTGCAGAATTAATAATTATAATTTAATTGTAATTATTAATATTTTAGTATTTTTACGAGTTAATAATAATCGTTTAAAATGTTTTATTTTTTGCTATTACTGTTTTTCGATAATTAATTGTAGAAGTATGTACTAAATAAAAACATAGATGCAATAAAAAGATTTTTATATATCTATTATATATATTTAGCTGACTTTTTAAGTCTTCAATAATTTACGACTACCATTGGACAGAATTATTCGTCATTTTTTCACCTCGATGAACTCGTCAAAAATATGTGCAGTCAAAAAAATATCCACACTACGCCACGTCCACCGAAAAGCTTCTGTAGAAAAATTCTTTTCATAATTTTTAATTTCTCACAAAATATACCGCCCCATTTTACGATACAGTTAAAAATATAATATCGTGAAAACGTTTTAAGTTTAATATAATCTTATATTCTTAAATGTTCTTAAATGTTTCGCGTAATTTTATATTCTTAAATGTTCTTAAATGTTTCGCGTAATTTTATATTCTTAAATGTTCTTAAATGTTTCGTGTAATTTTATATTCTTAAATGTTTCGTATAATTTTATATTTTTAAATTACTAGTATTAAACCAAGTTAATACTCGATGCATAAAATTATTGGGAACTCGGTCATACAGTTGTTTACAGAAAATGACGTCAAATCAGAGATTAAATATGAAAATGAAATCGCGATGGTAGTATTTCATTCATTTGATTGAATTTAGTAAGTATTGATTGATAGCACTAAATACTTTTATAAACATTAAATCAGTCATGCGATTTAGACGGTCAGGAAAATGTTAATATCTCGTTTAGTAGAAAGCTATCGGCTTCAGAAAATTATTGGTTTCCGTATTATTCAGTTTTATTTATTCCAGGGTCCCGATGATCAAAGTTCGCGAAGACGTCGAATTGACGGGGCTCGTCATTTATCCGAAAACTCGAATTTATTTTGACAGAGACGAATTTTTATCGGCGACGGGTCGGGGGACGTGGAACGAGATAAATTGACACGAAACTTTTCTCAATCGGGGCTTTTTTGTTTCGAGAAAAATGTCTTATTTCATCGAACAAGTGGCACGAAAAGATATAGTACACGCGAAAGTACGTACACGTCTATGGCGACGGAAGCATGTGGCCGTAACGCCACGTCCGATGCGCAGTATTTCAAAACCGTGGTCAGGAAGAATTATGTTTCAATTTCAAACTGCACTGATCATTACAACTAACAAGGAAAGAAGACACACGAGCCAATTTCAATGAAACTTATATACAACAGATTAGGAAAATTATTAGACACTTTTTTTTATCGGACGTCGTCCATGTTGAATGGATGAAAACATCCCCAAAGTTAATACAAGTTTTTTGACTGAAAGGTGCATGATTTTAATGGAGAATTCAATCATATAAGAAAATGTCGATAAAAGTAATTGGTTTGAACAGCATTTAAAAAATTTTAAGTGTTAGTCCATTTTTTATGCAAATCTCTGAATCAAAATATGACGTATGTTTGAATACTTTTATTTTTTGTCTCGTGCAATAATAATTAAAAAATTTATAATATCTTCCGGGCACATGAAATAATTAATTGCAGGCAGTAATTTTTTTACTAGAAAAAGAAATGTTTACATATATTTATAATTTGTTTCATTATAAATTGCATTTTGAACATGGCACGTTGTTGAGTATTAAGTACACTCGTTCATCCGATTTTTTCAAGTCTTTTTCCATGGGAACGAAACTTCATTCGTGGAAAATTTATTATACACAGTTTCAATTTACGCCGAAACGTGGTCTACGTTTCCGTTTGAATTTTAAACTTCTTGCATGTATCATCGTCCATTGCGGCGGGGACGCACTCGTGCACGCGCACCTAAAAGAATCTCACGGTTTTACGAAAAACACGCTCCCACGCAAAGAAATTTATGGTATCACTTCACTCGTGTTTTGAGTCGTATGAAAAAATATCGAGTCATATTTTTCACATTATTAAATTGTTCAATGTTAATTTCGAATAATATCAGTTTTTATTAAGACAGTAATCTCAATAAACGGCACTATCTGATCATTGTGATTGTACATAAAGAGAATAACAAAAAAACTTTCGTCTAACATGTTTTTATCCGAAGCTTTGTTTTTGTGAAAATCGGTAATCTCGAATAATATCAATTTTTATGTAAGATGTATGTATGTTTTATGTATATATATAAGATGGTAATCTCATTAAACGGCACTAATTAATCATTGTGATTCTACATAAAAGAAAATAAGAAAAAAATTTTGTCTGACATATTTTTATCCGAAGCTTTGTTTTTGAGAAAATCGAGTTTGAAAATGCAGCGAATACGCGTGACATTAGATGGGGCGCGTCTGATCATGACCGACTAATTCTACTGCCTGCATATAGTATAGCACGCGCACCCGACGGATCTTTAAACTTTTAAATAACGATTTTTTTACAATAATAATGTAAGAGAGAAACGCTCAATTGGTAAATAATCCATTTTGAGAAATTGATGTTAATAAGTTGACGGAGAGCAGAGTTGGGCAAAAATTTTAATCAAATAAAAATTTCGAATGAAGTGGGTTTTTTCCAAGTGGATTTTAAAACCACTTCATTCGAAATTTGTATTGGAATAAAATTTTTGCCCAATTCTGGTTGACAGTAGTAGTATTACCATTTGTGCATTATAAGTAGAAATGGACCATTGTTGCCAGACATATTAGGAAATATTTCTACTCCAAAAATTTTTATATTACATTTTTAACAATACACCTCACACACGAAAGAATATAATTTTTATTGCTTCGACTCCGTCTGTTTCTCTGTTTCGCAAACAATGTATTCGTTTTTTGTAGTGAAACGAAATGCAAATAAACGTTTCAAATGTTCCTTAGATAAAATCAATACAAATAAATGTATATCTGATAATTCAGGAAACATGTTACAATCGTTCAGATAATAACAATACAATTTTTCTTTCCTTCTGGAAATTACGAATACTACAAGTGATTAGATATTTTGTGGCCTGCAGTGTATATACTGGATATTCTTTAACACTAGGTTTACGGGACCCGTCAAAATGACGGGTTCTAATATT
>CM052257.1:1793058-1821112 GCA_028455795.1 Lasioglossum marginatum | reverse complement strand
AAAAATTCATTTAATTTTGAAAAATTCATTTAATTTTGAAAAATTCACTTAATTTTGAATTAGCACATAAAAATAAAAAAGAATGACATCATTGGCAAATAATTGTCCACTCGATGTGTATTTCAAACAAACCCGCGAGTGGACCATTTTCTCGCAACTCTAATCTACAAAATACGTGTTGGACGTATCAAAAAACCAAACGCGACCAGTGCATTATTCGCGATGTTAATTTAATACATACAACATGAAAAACTCCCGTGCACTTTCATTTTCATACGCAACTCTATAGCGAATCATCCTGTACAGTCATCTTATTTATGTTCAATTACTGTTCAAGTTCTTACCAATTCGCCGGGAAAGACGAAATACCTGAAAGAGACTTAATATCGGGTTAACACACAAAAAAATAAAAAAATGATGAACATGCAGAATAGTTGTCCACTCAATATTCTTCAAACAACGCGCGAGTGGACCATTTTTGCGCAACGCTACTGTACAAAATATACATTGAACATCTCAAAACAACGCGAGCAGTGCATTATCTGCCATCACACTAATTTATTTGATTTAAAAGGAAAATCTCCCGTGCACTTTCGCTTCTTTTCACGCAACTCTAAATGGGAACGCGACAGCAGCCATTTGAATTTATGGGGGGGAAACAAGCCGCGAATCATTAATTCGCAACGCTAATCTATAAATAAATAAATATCTCAAAACAAACGCGAGCAGTGCATTATTTGTCGCGACGCTAATTTATCAAATTCGATATAGAAAACTCCCGTGCACTTTAATTTCTGTTTACGCAATTCTACGGGAGAGGCAATGGCCATGAGTATTTAGGGGCTGCCACACCGGCTGCGAGTACATACTCGGAAACAGTCATATCAGGGTGCAGTGTGGCATTTTATTTATCGTAACTCTAAAAGGCGGAATTTTCTAGTATTTGCATATTGAAAAACTTTCACATTACACGATTCGATTGAATTCTGCGAATTCCCACTGTAGACGCGAAAAGGAGACTATATATACTTCACGACCTCGAATATTATTATAGATTCGGACATTGCAGAAACCAGTTTTGCACAGCGCGATGAACACTAAATTCCGTCGACAAAGCTACCGTACTTAACGTAAAGATACCTCGTCTTTTACCTTGCGGGCCGACGAGGCGTTCGATACGCTTTACATACACATCGTGTGTCTACTAACGCGATCGAACCACTACGTTGTGGGGGGTTAGTCCCAAAAAATAGTACATGCTGGTGAAACGCAGTGGTACGTTCCCTGCATTTAGCGCTCACACACCATTAAATGGCTAAAGGCACACGTCACTACGTTCAGGTAAACTACAGTCTTTTCCGCCATCGTAAGTCACGCCCAACACCATGGCTTGCACTGCATTAGATGCTAATACAATGCTCACCATGACATTGTAGTGCATACCGCCACAGGTGACGTAACTTAATACATCTTCTTTTTGCGTACGGTATTGTCGAACGACAGCGGAAACACTTGTTCCATTGCTGGAACGGCAAACGAGTCGTGTGTTACGGCACACCGCGGGGGGTTGAACGTAGCAACGTGCACCGTGATTTTGCGCCAACTGCTTACAGCAACTTGGCCTCAGGACATACCAATACATTTCTTTTCTACGTAGTGGCCCGGTGGGCATATGCTCCACATTTTCACGATATCAAAAACTCTAAAGTAATATCCAAATATTGTACATATTTGGATATTCATAAAATGTCTCTGAAATTTAATATTCGTATGCGCCGTGAGCGACTGGTCCAGCAATGTCAGTCCTCCACTCACTACTCTAATTCGAGATCGCGACTCTTATAATTGAAATTGATCTTTTAGGTACGTTTCCCAATATGCGTGTACTTTAATCCCCCGCCTTAAGACAACGCGTCGATATCTTTCGCGACACTAAGACAATCGTGACAACAAATTTGAATGAAAATTTGGATTCAAAATCGCGAATGTCTACACCGCACCCAGATAAGGACTGCGACCACTTTTGCTGTGGTTCGTTGCAGCTGGAGCATGGGCGCCTGAAATGCCGAAAGACTCGAACGCAAACGCGATTCTTTTGCTGCGCAACGCTAATTCAACGAACAGAGATCCAAAAGACTACTTTACATTTTGTGAAAGACAACTATGCAAACATTAAATTTTTTCAAAATTGGAAAACTCTTGTAAATTATGCTTCAAGTTGAAGTAAAAATAAAAAAGAGAATCCCGACTTTTTCATTCGCAACGCTACATTCTAAATAATCTATATTTAAGTTAATGGAAATTGCGAGTATCTTCGCAACGCTAATTTTGATCTCTGCTCAAAATCAACTAATGCGACACGCGTGATTTTTTTTCACTATTTCAATCGCGGATGTGCCCATCTCCGCTGATCGTTGGGGCGGCGAGACCTGCCCATGTGTATAACTAACTACTTTTACTACTACTATTTCTACAAACAAGTACAGTGACAAGGTAGTAACGAAATGACTTCGCATCCGAAGATGCGAGGCCATTGTAGTTGCCCTCTTGAGCGACAATTTGTCGGGGCCTCTTCGGCATATAGCCTCTTCTTTCTCTTCGGCGGTCCGCCAAACAGCTGAAACCCTAAACGTGCTCGCAGCGAAAACGATCGACGACTTGCGAAACGAATCTCAAATTTCGGAAGAAGCCGATCGTCTCGCTGTTGCGATTGAGCAGGTGCGCAACGTTTCGAAACCCTAATTCGCGCGCGTTCGCGTCCGCGTCCGCGAAAAGCTACACGAGCACTAAGAATCGAGCACGAAGCATCAATTCGAACGTCATGCCTTGTTCGATTTAGCTTCGAGACGAAACTTCGAGCTCTTCCAGTGACTGACTACCGTGCGAATCGCGGCCTACCCGAAAGAGAAAGCGGTAGTCAGCCCCGGCCCCTACCTACTTAGAATAAACAGTCACACCAAGAAGATAAGCTACCTACCTACCTAGCCCTATATTTAAAAAATGGCAAAACACACAAGCTCTCCAACACATTCGCAACACGATCTCCACATATACGCCAGGGTGCAAGAGCCTAACACCTAGAGAGAACGTCCCGGGACGCCTCCGACACCCTAACGTTCGAATCACAAGCACACTCTAAGGTACGTACCAGTTTTCCTGAAATCGACTGACAATGGCAGTGATCATTGCGAAATACATCAATAAATCGAAATAAGATCTGAATTAAATTACATGTAATTCTGAATATTACACGTTGTTTTTAATGAATTAAGGAAACTACTACACATATTCCAGGAAGATCCATGTAGCATGTCACAGATCAACAGGAATATGTGCTAGTGAATCTAGTTTAAAAAACCGACGCAATTCCACTGCCTATCAACATACACACACAAGTGGAAAATGCGTCGTGCACGATACACTAATCATTGCCAGTCGCCACACAAATGATTAAAACAATATTCCATGTGCCCGTTGCTCTCACCCTCCCGAGTAGCACCTGGGCACGCGAGAGGATTCAAGCAACGAACAGGGAATCTTAATATCCTGAAAATCCTAGCTAAAAGAATCAGTTAGATCTTTTACGGGCTAATGTTCTTGTATTCTTACAAAATGGCTCTACTTACAATGAAAAATTTAATCTCAATTTAAAAATCAAATATTAAATTATTGGAAAGACTAATGAAAATTTAATATGAAAATTTTCCTTCTTGGAAATATTTGAAAAAAACCCTCGGACGACCTTTTCGACAAAGCAAAATTAATATAGGTTAATTGCTTTGTCCAAAGAATCTATCCGCCGCGAATCGTCTTTTTGCACGTGGTTTATAACGCTTCCGAGCAATTCAAACTAATTTTAAGATTATACAAACGATTATATTGATGATAGAAAGTGACTCTATATAATAATTGTGCTCCAGGTTACGAAAGATATTTATCTTCTCGGAAATTGGAGTTTCATTTATCGAAATTATTATATTTATAAAAACATCGCGACGTACAAAAAGACCCTACCTAGCTAGGAAACAGATTACATATTACCCGCGGAAAACGCCTGGCGTTTTCCACGGTCACTGTACTTATCAAAATCACACACAACTATTAATCAAATCTAGTAATAAAAATGAGTTGTTTGTGTACTCACGACTCGTTGGGGGAAGAGAAAGCTGCGTTAGAGTCCTGGAATCAGAAAAAGAAACATGATATTAAAAAATTGATTCGTACTATATCATCGAGATATAGAGTCTAGGGGCCTAGGGTAAACTGTACTATTGCTGGCACTGCAGTAGTTATTGCAAATATTAAGAATTCCTGGTATAGAAAATCATTTTTTTATTGCACTTTACTTATATTTCAAAGCAACGTTGTAAGTTTTCATAACAGAGTTCCACATATGACTGTTAGCAAATGTGCCAATGACTGCACTATTTGTCTTACGATTGTTATTCACTGAATATATTTTATAATAAAAGATTTATGCCTCGTAAAACTGTTTGATTTTGCTGAAAAATCTCTATTGGCTTATAGTAATAGAAAGTTAAGCTCGTTTAAACATTTCAAAAAAAGATAAAAAGATTTTTACCACTATTTTGGCTTAGAGTGCCAATCATTGTACAGTTTACCCTATTTAAATGATTTTCGAAATAGAAATAGCAAAGAGATGGAAATTTATTAATATAATATAGAAAATTTATTCAACTTGTATAAGCTATACAATTTCTAATTATTACTGTGAAAAGAAAATGTTCAATAACAAAGATTAATTCTGAAGATATCTTGGTACTTACATTCTCTCCCCTTGAAGAAAGCACGACACGTTGCTCTCGATCTCAGCTGTCGATGTCCTCTTTGGTCATCAAGGTAGGCAGTAACAGGTATCCAAGTAAGCATCCTCAAATTTGATATCTTAAGGCTCTGTAACAGAAAGAATAATTTCATTTAATTTCAATCGATCGACCGTCAGAGACTATTCAAGTTGAATATTTATTAATTTTTCATTATAGTTTGAAGAGATGGTGTTTAAGAACACAGTTTAATTGGGAAGATAATAATACTCACGCTCGCTCACGTCCACTCCTGCTTGATGAAAGCACGACACGCTGCATCTCGATTTCGACTATCAAGTAATATTCTTTTCCCTCAGACTCTGTAACAAAAAGAACAAATTCAATTAATATCAATCGACCAATCGTCAAAGAATAAATCCGAATTAATAAAACCAAAAAATTAATTTGAACCAAAATTAAATAAACGACTTCTATTGCACGACACGAATTTAAATTGTTCGTCACGACACGAGAGTAAACATCGCGAGAAGGCAGTACGATTCACGAATAAATTTAAATCAATGAAAAATAAACAATTCGCTTGAACACAGTATTAATTTAAATATAAATTATAATAAATAATCTTTATATCTATCGAATGATGAAATACAGAAACCGTACGCACCACGTAAAGTCCCTTGTTATGCGTCGTACTGTATCTCGATAACAAGCGACGCGTTTGAGAATATCAGAGGAAAGCTCTGAGATAACGCAAAACACGTCCATTCACTTCAACTTTCGTGATTATAATGAGCCGCGGTCGAGGATCCGTGGGAGAAGGTTAGAGGGGGATGAGTCCCCGATATTCGGCGTTGCCCCGAATTGGGGCCGGCGCGGCGCGGCGCAGAGGGGAGGTCCGCGGAACGTAGAACGCGGGATCCTTCGATACAAAATATTACGTCACGTTCCGAGAACTGTCCCGCCATCCTACCTAGTCACCCTGTTTTTTGTCTCGATAGTGGGACAGTTCTCGGAACATGATATTAACGTAGCAATAAACAGGGTGACAGGTAAGTGGTGAGACAGTTCTCGGAACGTGACGTCATATATAGTTTTGAAGGGTATTTATGGTGCAACGCAGGTATGAACCCGCGTTCTCGATCGTGCGCAAGGTCCCGTTATAACACTATCCAACAAATTTAAACTTTTTTTATGTTTTCATATAACTGTTGGGTGGATCTTATAGAGTTTTTTGCGCTGATTCCGAATCTGTCCTTAATTTTTCTCCTACACGTACAGTTTTTGAGAAACTTGACTTTGAAAAAAAAAACCTATTTTTCAACTTTAAACAAATATTGTGATGTTATTATAATAGATATTGAATTGTTCTTGTTAGCAAAAGATTCTATAGACTTTCCTGAATACAGTGATATTAATACATTATGAATGTTTAAACATGTTTAAACAATCATTAAAGACGGAGAGGCACCACTTTTGCACCGTTCTTTGATGATATTTTTTAATTTTTATGAAAAAATAAGGGTCCAGCGGAAAATCGAACTATACCATGCGATAGAGCAGACTTTTATCTTGAGAAACCATGTTTTCAAGTTTCCAATGTCGACGATTTTACCGAACCAGAAAGCAAAATATCATCGTCCGACACGAGTCGCCGCCAGTGGTGCCCTGCCATTAGCGCGGTCGTTCGACGTTGCAGTGGTGAGCGTTATATGTGCGTTTTATCGTGCAACAGAAATCAAATGAACCCATCTTCTATTGTTTATTAGATTTCTTAAATATAGGTTCCCCTCTCTCACTTTTATTTCGGAAACGTACTATTTGTTCTTAAAACTCTTTTTAAAACAAATCTCATTTTTATATTTTTTTAAATATTTGCCTTGCAATTAAAATTATTTATTGATAATAAATAAATAATTCAATTTGAATATAAAACCAAGATTAATTTGAACGGAAATTAAATAAACTCGACACAAGAGAAAATCCGAATTCATACGAAATAAATAATTCAAGTTGAATATTTATTAATTGTTTAAAAAAAGATGATCAATAACACAGCATAATTTAAAAGTTAATTGGTACTCACGCTCACGTTCTCTCCTGCTTGAATATAGTACGACATGACGCCGGGTCTTGAATTCGATTCTCGAATAGCATCGATAGCATCGATCTCGGCTAGCAATGTGTTCTTTCGACCAATGAGTACTTTTCCCTCGGAATCTGTAACAAAAACAACAAATTCATTAATTTCAATTGACAAACAGTCAGAGTCTAAATCGAAGTTAATAACAAATAAATAAAGAATATAAAATTAAAATTAATTTGAACGGAAATTAAATATATATTTTATATGGCGTGGAGTAAAAATAATTTAAAATAAGATTACCCAACGATAGCGAAACTGCGTTGGTAGTTTCGTTTTTGAAATGCAATGAAAAATCAATCTGGTACCATTACGAATTTCACTATAGGCTTTTACTACGGTGGTAACGTGTTATTTACGTTTTCATCATACATATGGGTGACGGGATTGTTTGATCAGATTGAAAAATGATTTTTTGCACAAAATGCAAGAAATGCATTTTAACTTTCACTAAATTTGATTTTACGATGTTTTCGAGGTTGTTGGAAAGACATTCGAAGTATTACTAGAGGTCCATATTGACAGTGAGCATTGTCCAACACAGTATCCTGTAATGTGATAGTAACAGATTTTTTTAAATGCAATACTATTCTGGAAAACGAAGCCACCAACGCATTTTCGTCATGCTTGTCTTCCCTTTTATTTTGAATCGTGTTGTCTCCGTGATTTCATTTTTACGAAGAATTTTGAACCGTTGTAGTACAGTCGGTGTAAAAAGTGTTCGAATATGCGCAAAAACGAATGGCATTTTCAAATCTTGACCAAACGGCTTGAATTTTTTTGGAATGTTAGAAAAATTGGTTTACTTACTAATTTGCGAATAATTATTAGGTTTAGACAAGATTAGGACGGATAACGTACGGAAGTTTTTCTAAATTTGAATAGACGACGACGCAATTAGCTGGCGAACGGAACAGGAAAGAACAGGAAAAAACAAGAAAGATCAAAAACTATAGGACCGCGCAATAGTCCCTAACGCCACTGCAGGCGGTGCGGCAGAAGCGCAAACTAATGGCGTGGCGCGAATTTTCAAACTAATATATGACGGATTGCATTCGCCAGCAATAATTTTATTTTCTAAAATTACTATTATACGCCATTACGAAGAAAAAAGTAAAGATTACGATTTTTAAAATTTTTATCTGTCTCTATAATGAGGATTTATTACAAACCATTTGTAAATTTGTTAATAAATACTCATTAAGTATTTATTTAATTTGTTAATAAATACATTCTAAGTATTTACTAAATTTGTTAATAAATACATTCTAGGTATTTACTAAATTTGTTAATAAATACTTATTTATTAAAGTTAACAAATACTTATTTATTAAATTTGTTAATAAATACATTCTAGCTATTTATTAAATTTGTTAATAAATACATTCTAGGTATTTATTAAATTTGTTAATAAATACATTCTAAGTATTTACTAAATTTGTTAATAAATACATTCTAGGTATTTACTAAATTTGTTAATAAATATTTATTAAAGTTAACAAATACTTATTTATTAAATTTGTTAATAAATACATTCTAGGTATTTATTAAATTTGTTAATAAATACATTCTAGGTATTTATTAAATTTGTTAATAAATACTTATTTATTAAATTTGTTAATAGATACTTATTGAGTACCATCAAGATTGTTAATAGACAATTATTAAGTTTGTTAATATGTGAGAAGTGTTTATTAAATTTGTTGATACTTCAGAAGTATTTATTAAATTTGTTAATAATATAATAATAAGTATTTATTAAATTTGTTACTAAATACTTATTAAGTATCGTCAAGTTTGTTAATAAACAATTATTAAGTATCTATTAAATTTATTATATATAATACGTAAGAAATATTTACTAAATTTGTTAATAAACAATTATTAAATATTTATTAAACTTGTTAATAAACAATTATTAAGTATTTATTAAATTTGTTAATAAACAATTATTAAATTTGTTAATACGTGAGAAGTGTCTAATAAATTTGTTAATACTTAACGAATTTTATTAAATTTGTTAATAACTCTGTTAAATATTTGGTACGGTTTCGAAGATATTGCAGTTTAAAGCTAATAAATCAATAAAGGCCATCTTTCTACGAAAGAAAAATCTCGAAACACATGATTAAAATTTAATAAAAACAAAGTTAAAGTCATAATCTTATTCGATGATGTCAAATAACAATATTGCATTCAAACAGTTCAATCTAAAGGTTAAAATAAATGAAAACTACTTACCCCTGCATGGGGCATACATATTTATATTGGTATTACACAGCAATATTACAGCACTAACGGTTACTCTACGGTGTCGGCCATTTTGTTCACCATACCTGTCAATTGAATATTTTCATTATTAGAAAGCAGCTGTGTGTACTTAAAGTTTTATAGCATGTATAAAAAAATTTACGATAATGGCTATAAAAGATATTGAATTATTTAGACTTACTTTGGGCCGCCGTATGAAACTGTTGTTTGTCGGTTATAATGAAAGACAGCTCATGTGTTTCTATGGTGTGCACTGTTTTTCAAATTGACATTCCGGTTGATATTCGAAATGTGTACGGGAATGAAATTGTGCAAAGAACACTTGACATCGGTTTTCACTCGCCACGCCTGATTCCACATTCTGCGTATCTGTGAAATTTGAATAAGCAGAGTCGCCTTCGCACACTACTTTGTTATTCTGTATACAATTTGACGAATACTTTAAGAGTGCAAAACAGAGCGAACTCTCGCCATAATGTCAAACGAATATCAATTTAATTAAAGTACTACGCACAACAATCTAGCCTCCTTTTCGAACATATGAACAAAGTATTATCGATTTTCGTAAAACAAATCTATTTAGTAAACTCGCGCCATAACGTCAACAGAATCGAATAATCCTTCGTTAGTCACTGAAAAATAAAATACTACACACACTAGGCTAGCCTTCTTTTCGAACACATGAATTCAGCATTATTTTCATAAAACAAGATATATGAACTCGCACCATAACCGAATTTTAACCGAATCAAATAATCCTTCGTCATTTACTCGAAAATTAAAGTGCTATGTACAATAGCCTCTTTTTCAAACATATGAACACAGCATTATAGATTTTCATAAAACAAATCTATTGAACTCGCATCATAACCTCAATTGAATCAAATAATCCCTCATTGTTTATTTTCCGAATAGGTCATTCTTCTTTTCTGTCATACAAAGACAGCGTTATAAATCTTCATAAAACAAGTCACGAAAAGACCAGAGTTGAGTCGTTCACGTTTTGTTCTGTTCGTTACGTAATGTATTCGCGGCAGAAAAATATAACGACACGTAGAACTATGTTGATAAGGAAGTAATTGCAAAGTTTGTTCGAGAAAGAAAAGGTTAACTTTCAAAAGGGTTTTTTCTATTCAAATAATTTGCGATGCTAACTATGCGGTTGTACGATCTCTACCTAAATGAAGGATATCTCAGAAACAGAAGAGAAGTAACTAGGAAACTACTCTGCAAGTTTCAATGAAAAAATGCAAAGGTGTAGAGTATATAAACTGATGCTCAATTTGAACTAAATTATTGACTATAATTCTTCCCGTCGAAATAAAAATAAATCTTCATAGGAACTGAATTCGTTCAAATTTAATTCAGTCAACTTAAATCAATAGATATATACATTTATTCATTTAGATTAAACATTACAGCAATATAATAATATGATAACATGTAATACATACTGTGACAGGACGCATCCTTGTTTTTACTTGCGCGACACTTTCTAGGTTATATGTAGTGCGCGCGATCGCATCGATCGATAATTGATTCCCCCTCATCGTGTATACGTCTCTCTATCGAAATAAAAATTAATATCCACTAACTCATATTTTTAATTACCGTAATTGTGGTATATAAAACTTTCACCTCAATTTCATTTTTTGATACACTACTCCCGGTCGAAATAAAACAAGTCGTCATATCAATTCTATTGGTATTTCTCTATATGTATATTTTCAATGACTGTATTTTTGATATGCCACCCCGCTTCAAATACCTACTTCAAATACCTATTTTTATTTTATTTTATTGTTGAGTCTAATAGTACATCAATATCTTAAATTTTTGTGTAGTTTAACATAGAATGTAGAAAAATGGAAGTTCACTAAATCGAAATTACGCAGATTGTATTACTCGTTAGAACTCTTTTCGATATCGTGTTTTCGCGGTTTATTTTCACTCCACGGAATAAATATTATTGTACGGAGGACAAGCCTCTTTATCGCATTTTCGCAAATAACACGCGTTCATGCAGGCTTGACCCACCACCAGATCTTAATTTCGTAAATATTTACGCATTTATGAACACTATACTAATATTTTCCATTTAGAACCACAGAGAACGACGCCACTGAAAAAGAAATCTCAATATTGTTTGGAAACCATAAAACATAAAAAATCTAGACTTCATGTTCTATTGGACCCAGGGAAAGATCGATATTAATAATAAACGCACGAAAATGTTATGAGCACTAACACATATGAATACATTAAACGATTAATTCGTAGCCCTTTCCTCGTGCATTTATTGATTATTTACAAACAATCAAAATACATTTCACTGTCGAAAAAAATAACATTCTGTGCATTTACTCCATCTCATAAATAATTATTGAATCTTCAATTCGGCGGGTAAAAGATTTGGATTTAAAATAAAGATTTTACTGATCGATTGTAGGGGTCACGAATTAATTTATATGTCTATAATAATTATGATTACACAGCGGAGATTCTTATGCAAAATAAAAATTTATTTTCTTTCTCAATATGTTTAACAGATCGAAAATAATATACTAGTATTTCCAAATTCTTCTAATATTTTTAGTGTTTTCAATTACGTCCACCCATTTTTCTCACAAGTGCATAAAATCCACTGTCTAATTATGATACACCAATGAATGTTCCATATTGCACTGTGCCAGAAAAATGAACACATTCTTGTTTCTCCGATATTAAACAAACCCTCCTCAGTCTCTCCTACATAAGCAGCAATATACAAATTTTTTTTTTAATTAACTGAGCTAATTCGTTTGGAATCCGGAGAAAAACAAAGGGAGAAAAATATGGAAAAAGATGAAAGAATACAAAAGTTCATCAGGAAGCGAACACTGGGAACAGAGTGCGCATTACAGTTACAAGCCATTGCGCCGTTACATTCGATATGCGTTTGCAATAAAAATGGGGGATAAACGATGCGCCCGGAACGTCGTATTCGCGTCAATCCCTCTCGTGGGCGGTGTTTCGCGCCGTTGCCCTTTTATTTTTACAGATGTACGGGATTAAATGGGCTCCTTCGTTCGCCCATCGGAATCGACTCCATGGCATAGCGCGTTATAGGGGTGCGCTTTGCATAAACGCTCCGTCAAAATCGCTCGAAACTTACCAATTACGCGATGTGTATGAATATTCACGTTCCCCATGTGCCATTTAACGCGACGCTCTATCGGATTTTATGGGAACAAACATTTTTACAAGCGGCCAAATATTTCTTACGAGCTCAGCGAATTGATTTACAGACGACGGGCCTCGAAAAGAATCTTTTTAGTATACAAGTATAAAAGTTTCATTTATGGAAACTCTGTATTAGAGCCCGTGCTGCCTATTGTATTTTATAATAATTTTCTAGGTTATAATTTATATTAAAAATAATTTAAATGTCATATTTTTATGTCGATCGTTTAAAAACATTTTTATTGAATCATTTTTAATCTACAAGTATACATTATTAGTTTGCATGAAGCTTATTGTATTTTAGAATAACTTTCTATATTAAGATTTGTATAAAAAACATTTTTATATGCCATATTTTTATGTGCATTGTGGTGGAAACATTTTTACAAGCGTTCAAATGTGTGGTATATTTTTCATACTATTAATAATGAAAATATTGTTTGAACATAAATCGAACCTAACCTAACTTTCTTTGCTTTGTCTAAGCCTTTACTGCTTTCACTTGAAGCTATATAGCAAAAATGATCCAAGCAATAAGTATGATTATCTCGAAGTTAATTTATATCAATGCTAATAATAATATAAAACGCCCAAAATTGGCTATGCAAATAATTCAACTAAATTCACACGAATGAAACAGTTCAAACGAAGATTTCTTAACAGCTTGTCAGTGGAACATTTTTAACAATGATAACATTCTTTAAGCGTTGAACCTAACCTAATTTACTTTACTAAATTCATGCACATTGAACACTTCGAAATAGGTAACAACCTGTCAATGGCAAATTGAATTAGCAAATGGGTATTCTAATGGCCAAAACACTATGAAAAATTAATTCTGTGATTATTTTCGGCTCAAAGAAACATTCATATAACTCTACTTTGCGCAAAGTTGGATCTCCGATTATTATTTCGCAATCTCCGGGCAAAACGAGTCGTATTCATTATCGCTGTTGATTTAGACATAGGATGGAAATATGCCAGAGGCCAACGTATCTGGAATAATTAGAACATTTCCGGTCTTCAAAGTGGCTTACATATTGCACTCGGTTCTCAGGAAAATTCTGTTTCTCGCCGACTATCGACGAAATTTTTTACCGTAATCGTCGCTTCGACAGATTACCTTGATTCGTGTTTTTCCGTTTCATAATATTTTGAATAAATGTCAAGCATGTTTAAACGTGTGTAGCATATCTGTACACCACTGTACAAAATGTGTATATTCCATAAAGCAGAAAGAAGAGCCTGAGAAGAAACTGAGAAGAAAGCCATAAAATGTTTTAACAAAAATGCAAAAATTCCACAACCAACGATGTTTAAATTTATTCAAAATTCGTTTCTTGAGAAATGCTTCAAGAATACATTCTCATTTTTCAACATTTTCTGCTATTTTTGCGAAAAGGGAGGTTAAGCTAGACTATCTGATTATCGTAAAATAAATAAATATTGCATTGTTTTAACGTAACACATAAGAATTTTAAAGTGTCAAGATTATTATTGTTCGTTGAAAGGGGTGATTCCTAAGGTCATTTGAGCTAATCTTTTCCTTTGTGAAAATGTTCTCCGCGGCTTTGTCACGGAGTCAGAGGCAAGAAACGTTAACCAATCAAAGCGCGGCTACAGCGGACGTACTCCGGCTCGGCCAAGTTCCGCACCCTGATTGGTCCGTGTTTTTCGTCAATAACTCCTTAACAAAGTCGCGTAGAACATTCTCGCAAAGGAAAAAGTTACTTCGAATGACCTTGGGAAGCCTTTCAAGAGAGGAAGTACAACATTTTTGGGACACCCAGTATAGGAGAGGCATTATTGCGTTGTTCACGCGTAGTGAAGTAATTGAGGACAAAAGTCAAGCTGCAGCTTTTCCTCCTTCTGATGACTTAGGTTTTACGACTATCGATACCTCAAGCCCTCCATCAGCTCGTGCTCTGTGATAAAACGTTGTTGACAGCGTTCTTCCTGTGATGAAAATCTCTTTAGATTTAGCCTAGCCAGAATTTGGACGTCAAACTTACAATTTGCAACGTGAAGATCAACTTTTTCTAAGGATATCTTGGAAGCTAGTTTGAAAATTTTATCAACACTAAACCTACCGACCATCAAAAGTGACTGATGTGTATAATATTATAAAAATAACAAGATTATATTTTGTGCGATTTTTACTATGATATATAGGGTGGGGCAATAACTATGTCCACTTTGAATATTGCCATTATTTGTAATAATATGAAAAAATGTTATATGCAAAACTTACACGGTATAGAGGGCGGCATATTGTGACACAAACATTTTTTGTGTGGGTGGCGGCGTAGAGGAGATTTCAAGGTCACCTTGATTTTTTAAAAATAGGATGTCCTTTTTTTATATCATAGATCGATAGAGTATCAAATTCTGAATATAAAAGTGTTGACCTTCATCTGTCCTAAACCTAATAGTTAACGAGATATTATCCAAAGAAGAGAGAAAATTATTTCGATAATATCTCGTTAACTATTAGGTTTAGGACATATGAAGGTCAACACTTTTATACTCAGAATTTGATACTCTATCGATCTATGCCTCCACCACATTCTATTTAAAAAAGATCATGAAATCTCCTCTATGCCTCCACCCACGCAGAAAATGTTTGTGTTGCAATATGCCCCCCTCTATACTGTTTAAGTTTTGCCCCATGAACATAGTTATTGCCCCACCCTGTATACTGGATCAAAAAATATATTCCATAAATTCTCATGAAAACACCTTTACAATTTCAATAATTGTCAAATAAAAAATCTAAAATTGGTCATTTGACCCCTCGTGGTAGGTTTAGTGTTAATTACTATGTCAGGAAGGTTGCAAATACACTGCCTAATTGAATGAAATGAAAAAATAAAGAATAAATATATGATCTTAACCAGATAATATTTTTTATTGCATTTGAAGCTTGAATACAATTTTGGTAATAGTTCACGAGTAAACTGTGCATCGTCACGCAAATTAAAAATTATTTGAATGAATTTTAAGAAGGAGCAATATTTATCTAATAAAAAAGAAGGAGCTCTAATGCTCTAATGTTTGTAGATTTTTTTAATTTGTGTATTTTAAGTTGTTTGTACTCATTGTTTCCATAAATGCAAAAAAGATCGCAATCAATTTATTAGAAATTTTATTGTACGTGATATTTAAATGTCCAAGACTCTAGACTCTGAAATGAATGAAAGCGAAATTGAGTCGCAGATACCTTGAAAGTAAATTCAACGGGCTTTGCATTCAGGCAGAGACAGTAGAAACCTTTCCCATAAACACATTTCATCGATCTCTTTCTAATCGCGTCGCCATACCCGTCATTCCATAGGGTTAGAGAGCCGTACGAGTTTTTTGAACACGACAGATTGTGGCCGGTGGAGCCGCACAAAGGTATGCCAAAATTGGCTGACGGATTGCTGAAATTATATCAACGTTAAAAATAAAAAAAGAACTGACACTGGCCGACAGTGAAAGCACCGAGAAATTGATGGGCGAAAAGAGGAGCGTAATTATTAAGCAATTCAGTATTTCTTCTCATCAATTATATAACAAAATTCAATATTTATTACAAAATTAACGATAAAGTACAGGGAGTTTCAAAATTATATGTCGTGATCACTGTAGTCTGATTATGCATCTCTGAATCGGTTGAGATCTGTTAAAAAAATGGATCGCAAAATTTACTTTGAATTTCAAGATCAACATTTCACGAAACAAACAACTTCAAAGTTTCGTGAACTATTTCATTCGTGGAGGCGATGATTCTACATGAGAAAATAATTTTTTTAACAAATCTCCACCTATCCAGAATCAAATTATAGTGGTCACGAGTCACGAGACATACATATAATTTTGAAGCACCCTGTACATTTGAAATCCTCGAAGCTGCACGTTTAGGAAGAAAATTCTTAATAAAGTCGTAACACTAATTTCTCATACATGATACTATCTTGCTCTTCTTGGAACTAATATTCATAAAGGCTTTGCGTTCGTTGAAAAGAATAATGTAAACATTATGTTATGTTCCGCGAAGGAACAATTTATTCATAGCTGTGTGCATCTAGTTACTATCTCTACGGAATTCGAGAAAGCTACTACTTGTTGCTGGAACCAGGTCTTTAAACAACGATCGACGAGATTAAGTTGGTATTCTTTGCCGGTATTATGGTCAGACACTTTATTAATATTCGCTGTTTAAGTGGGAAATTGAAATAGTTAAACAGTCCCTTCTTAATTGGGTTCAACGTTATACTTCCGGGTGAAGAAAATATCGATGAAATGAATATCTACAGCGATGGATATTTTACTTCATTGTTAGCAGGCTCCTGTGCGTGTTCCTTGATTTGTTTACAGGAACTTGCAGTGTTTACCTGCGTTTGTTGAATCAGTTTCATTTAAATTTAGTAAATCTAATGTTTACGGCCGATGCTCACACAAACAGCGGAGGTTGAACGATTAAATTCTAACAAATATTTTCAAGTCTTTTCAAGGTAATATGAAAAGCTTTTAAATCTTTTGAAACGGCAAAATAATCTCTACCTTGAGATTCAAATTGCATTAAATAAAAAAAAGAAAAAAACTCGATTTCAG
Organism: Lasioglossum marginatum; assembly: GCA_028455795.1. Lineage (NCBI taxonomy): Eukaryota > Metazoa > Arthropoda > Insecta > Hymenoptera > Halictidae > Lasioglossum > Lasioglossum marginatum. The sequence continues at coordinate 1,804,096 of CM052257.1, read as the reverse complement.
TCGTAAAAAAGAATAGGAAACACTTTTCGTATTTCTTATAGTACTATAAATAAATTATATTAATTTAATAATTATATAATAATAAAGTAATAAATTAATAATTTAATTTTACGCTACAATATTTTTTGGCAATTTTCACTTTACTCATCTAGAGCATGTTGTTTAACACATACTTCACAAGATTAGTTACTGTGAAATTATACGTGATATTTATAATGTATTTAAAATAGTTTATTACTAGATCAACATGTTACAAAATTAATTTTATTCATTATTATGCTACAATGTTTTCTACAATTTTCTTTTTATACATATTAAACGTGACATTACTTCACAGTGAAGTTGCAAAGTTATACGTGACGTTTACGATGTAAAATGATAAATTTTGCTGAAAGTGGAAGCAGCAATTCGCGCAGAAGATTTGTGGTTCACGTACTATGATACTAACTTTAAATAGAATTCAGGCGTTCAACTGCTCGAGCTTATGTCGTGTGGTCTGACCGAAAAGTCTCGTTACCATTTAAGAGCATATGATCTTGTCGAAACCTTTAGCGATAAATGGTTCCGCACTGATTTCCAGGAAGTTACTCATGTTGCATAAACATTCAAAATTTAGGATATTGTTTACAATATTGATTAACGTAATTCCAGAACCAATAAATTATTTATAATGTAATACACTGAAGTGCATCTGTCAACCATAACTTTATGAAATATTGAAATCTTTAAGTAGCTTTTATATGAATTCCACAAACTGACCAGTAATAATATGAATTTATTCGCGATAGGAAATTATAGTAATAATATCTAATAACGCTAATCTTCAAAATTAATCCTGACCGCCAAATTAAGCCCCCGTTAAATATTTTCGTACAGTTTAAACTGTTTGATGTTTTGAATTATATTAGATTAAAATTATTGATATGGATTATATCCATGCTAAATGTTTGAATAATATATTGTTAATATCATGACCGCATGCTAACGAAATTATTTGACTCAATTGTTACAATTATTTTAATTACTTATAATTTTAGTATTACATTTAACAAATATATTAATTAAAAGAATATATTATTTAGGTCACTTTTTTGCATATATTTAAGATATCGTAATAACAATATTTTTATAATTTGCATGAAATTGATTCCCCATGATGATATTTTTATAATTTGCATGAAATTGATTTCCCATTGATTCGAAATGCTGTATGCTTGAAGCAATTGCGAAAGGATGAAGGCAATTTGATAAATACGGATAAATAACGTAAAATCATACTAAATAGATTTCCGAGCTGTTTTTGCGGAACATAATTTCTCATATAAAATTAATTGCGTTAATTTTAGATTAAACTTAAATAAACGCGTGCGTTCATTTTCATTAATTGTGATACAATCATTGACACTAGTCTGTTCTTTAAAATTCTGAGTATGCTACCCACTGATACCTGAACATTAATCCAAACGAAATCTCGGCTCTCTACGGATTTATGAAGTCTCGACTTTATCGAATATCGTATTCCAATTTTCGTTTACAGTTATGTTTTATATTTCTGATATACAGTGACTCGTGTAATTGTTCAAACGCTCTTGAAATTAGAATAAAAATGGATTAAATGGATTTTAAAAAATGGATCAAACGATTCCAATTCCAAAAATGGATTAAATGGATTTTAAAAAATGGATCAAACGATTCCAATTTTCCTGTACGGCTAGGATTGATTTCGTAGATGACACACAATGAAAATTTTGACAAAATTCCATTCCTTTGAAAGTTCCTTTCTACAAATTTTTTATCCTGGTATATACAAATTTAACGCATATGTGTTGCAGATATTATTGTTTTGTGAAAATGTTGCTATGAGACACGAACGATTAAGAATGATGAAAATTATAGTTATTGGAAAAAAAGTCTCTCTCCTCTTGTTCACTGCTTCATCGCGGCGCGACACCATCGCTACCATCGTGTTTTTCGTTAGTAACTCCTTGAGAAAGCCAAGGCGGATATTTTCGCAAATGAAAATGTTACTTCTAATGACCTCGGGAACCGTCCCTTTCAAGGTTGGACATTTTTGGGACACCCTGACGTGGTCATCAACTGACGTGAGTCTACAAAATATTTTTCAAATTTTCATTAACAGCCTCTTTATTATTGTAATCAGCAACTTTAATCTTTCTCTTTGGTGGTTCAGACTAAATGCAATATTTTTTTAGTTTTCTGGTTATCTAGTAAACTAACACTTCCAGATTCGCAAAAGAACCGAAGTTGTTTGGTCCACTTTTGGAAAAGTGGTTTGAAGGGTGTTTGAACACAATTACGCAAGTCACTGCGAGTAAGATGTTTGTATCCGAGACGGGAGCTATGTGAAATTTAATAGAAGGCCTGCGGCATAGATTTACGAACGTACGTACTCCATTCAGTGTTCGTAGCTTTAGAAATTCTTAAGCGTTCCTGTTTACTTTCACGGAAAGGTGCGTGCAGGAGTGCACTTGTCGGGGATGAGTGACAGCTCGTATTTGGAAATAAGGATAGCTAAGACTGCGGCGGCGCTGAGAAAGAAAGGGCCCAAGAAAATTGAGCGGTGCAATGAAAGTTCGTGCACACCGACTAAAGAAATACCTCTAACACACATCTTATACAACTATGTTATAGCAACTTCTTGTCTGGTGGAGCTGCATATACAGGGTGTCTTATCTAACTTGAGCATGAATACCTCGCTCATTGTTTACGATAGGGAAAAATGTCACAGGAAAACATTTTGTTCGAAGGGCAAATACTGTAATGGGATAAACATTTTTTTCAAGGTCATATTTGTCGAGATTTCAAGATCGTCGGATAGCTCAGGTCAAAATGCATCCAACCACCTATAGTATAATGACCTTCGCGTAACCTTGAGTACAAAAATCCATAAACTGTAGGAAATTGATGGAAATAGTGATAGTCATCTTTTGCATCTTTGAAATCTCAATGAACAAGTGTTAAGGGAGTAGACTCGTTTTTCCAGGATTGCAAGGGTGTGGGATTCGCGTTCTTGTTTCTCGATAATACAAAAATAGGGTCTTTCAGTAGTCAAAAAAACTAGATGAAAGATCGATCTAGGGCACTACCGCCCTCAAAAGTCCTATTTTTTCGTTTACAAGGCGTAATTTGCATTATTCGGAAGCATAACTACTATTTTCACAGCTACATGCTGGAAAACTAGGACACTAAGACTTTTGTGGGCGATAGCGCAATAGATCGATCTTTTATCTAGCGTTCTTGACTATTGAAAAACCCCATTAATACCCTTAGATATTTGAATACTACCCTTCAATTACGTTAAACTTTTCACTACCATTCTAAATATTTTAATATTATCCCTCAGTAACATTAAACTTTTCAATTAACAAAAAAAAGAATCCCGTACCCTTGCAATCCTGGAAACGAGTCTACCGCCTTAATACTTAAAGTATATTTTGAAATAAACATATATATAATTTCTTGTAAAACTTCATTTTCATTTTGCAGATTATGAAAGTACAGGCTATTTATCTGTAATAGTCACAATTCGAAGCATCGATTACAGAAACTCGATATTGAACACGTTACTTAAATGTTCACCAGACGACTATCGCAAATGTATCGAGCTCAGGTAAAAGTTGTGATGGATTTTTCAGCGATGGGTATACTCTGACGGGAAGAAGAGTCAATGTAGTTAAATATTAATACGCTCTTGGCAACGTAAGTAGTAGCTGGTCGTTTACAATAGAAGTGAGCTTGATCGAATGAGTTCGTTTTAAAATATGTATCTAGATAATTTTGAAAAACTTCGGACAGCTGCCAATCGTACAGAAAAGTTAAGACTTTGTAAATGTATTTGACAGGGAGCACCAGGAGTGACTATGTTACATTGTAAAAATAACAAGAATGTGCGTATCCAAATTTTTAGTCATTTTTTTATCATGTGCACCCAAAGAAATAGTTGAGTAATTCTTCGAGGTCTATATTTCTTTCTAATCTCAATAATAGTGAATTAACAATATTAGAACACGTCATTTTGACGCGTCCCGTAAATCTAGTGTTAAATATGAAATTGCTTTAATATTAAAATATTATTTTAATTTAATTTGATATTAAAACGAACGTACAGTGACCCGGATTAATATTCGGACGCTCTAAAAAAAGACGATAACTTTTTAAATATTGTACTATAGGATTTGAACTTTTTTGGGAAGTTAGGGCAATTAGTTTACTACAGGATGTGAAAAGAAATTTTTTCAAAAATTGCGATTGATCGGAATTGTAGAAAAAATACTAAAAGTTGCATTTTACAACTTTTTTATGTGGGCCTGTATTGAAAATTTAAAAAGTACGTTTGTAGATCTGTGTCAATCAAACGTATCCTGAAAATTTCGTCAAAATCGGCCGACGTTGCAATGAGCTACAAACATTTAAAGATGGTAAAAATTGCAGATTTTCACGATTTTCGACCTAAGCAGTAAACCTAAAGATTCTTACATCTTCCAATGCCTATCGTTTTTTCCCGCATCAACCGATTTCGATGAAACTTGCACTTCTTCAAAGTTCTGGGCTATAATTTGGAGAGCTGTATTTTAATTATATTGTATTCCAATTACACGTCTGATTAAAATAATTAGTAATTGAATTAATTGAAAGGTTTGAATTATGTAATTCGGTTACGACGTAGTTTAATTACTATATAATTGAAATACAATGTAATTCAATTGTGTAATTGAATTACTATGTAATTGAATTAGCACAACTCTGCATAAAACATTTGTAAAATGCAACTTTCAGTATTTTTTCTACAATTCCGATCAATTGCAAATTTTGAAAAAATTTCGGAGAAAGGTTCAAATCGTATAGTACAGTATTAAAAGAGTTATCGTCTTTTTTAGAGCGTCTGAATATTAATCCGAGTCACTGTACATGTATAACGACAACACATGACCATCTGTTAATTTATTGTTTTATTTTTTTCCGAGCTGCGTCTAATTTAATTTTTTCATGCAGCGCGCACCTTCGCTACGCAGTGGTGCTTCGTACTTTCTAGGTCGGCAACGGAGGGACGTACGAGGTGGGAAACGAAGGCACGAGGCATCGCGGCACGAAAGAGAGGTTGCTGAACTCAGGGGCTCCTAGGTGCCCATCACTGGTGTACATCATTTCCAAACATCAGCTCCCGTTAAGTTTCACGCATTCCTTGTTTATCGCAAGTAAAACAGCGAAGATATTTGCAATCTTTTTACACAATACTGTATCTGACAATTTCATTCCACGGTCGAGGGGTTACGAAATTTCATCAAGTTTGACAATCGTCATACAGGTGTTCCTTTATTGCACGCAGTTTTAGAGACACGATGCGCCCACTCGCTTCGGGTAATTGAATTTTTCTCCGCTTTCATTTCACTTCAGTTGAATCCACGTCTTCATTTTTAAGTCACAGGATCGATCTGAACGTACCTCACTCAACAAGTGTTTATGGGCGTTTCATCGATGGAACAAAGAATTTTCTTTAAGGAGTATATGGCCACAACGGGCCTAAAAATATCAATTAATTGAACAATCCTTTTAGTATTAAAAGATAATTTATTACGAAATCGAATTGGAGCACTATTTACAACGTATCTTAAGGTACTTGCACAAACTTTTGTATTTTTTCGATCCAAAATGACGGCGCTACCGCTTCCGCAACCTAATACGTTTCTTTAAGAATGAAAACAAAATTATCTTCAAATCTACATTAAAATACCTAGAGAAGTACGTAGAGATGTTTTTGATATATGAAAACCTTTTTCTTTCATGTTTTCCGCAAAATTTTATTTTATTTTCATTTCAGTCAGTAAATAATATTCAAGATAAAATCGAATTTCTCGCGTAAAAGTATTTGTATAATAACTAGACTGTGGATGTTTATGCAATTTGCAATTTTTGTAGACGAATTTTAAGAAACTAGAATCAAATAAAATCTCATTGTCCGTGGCGGTAGCCTTTTTAGATCTGAAATAAATTAAAATCGTAGTAAATTCTGTCGTATTTTATATCCTAGCATTTCTTGAAAATTTCCAGAAGTCATAATTGCATAAAGATCCGCAGTCTAATAATAACAAATAAGCGATAAGGTGTGTTTTATTCGGATATTGTTTACATCATTCAGTTTTATAATTATAATTTTTGTGTTTTATTTTTAACTAATTTTGAAGTCAGAAAATAATATTAAAGTGAATACATAAACTCGAATTTATCGTGTAAAAGTATTCCTATAATAATATGTATAAGGAAAAGGACTGCTTCAGATAAAAGCAACACTAGTGTAGAAAAATACATGATTGGAAATATACAGGGTGGTTCGCTTAAATAAGGCCACCTAAATATCTCTTCAGGTTATTGTGTTGCAAAAAATATTTGTTACGTAATGTGACCAAATATCTGGCGAGAATATTTGTTTCCGAAGGTCATTTTTTCGGAGTTATCAAGGTCATCGATGTTTTTTGATACATAACTACATTTTTTTTGTATTGCATCGTGTAACTGATCGAAAAATACATTTAGATATGAAGCATCTTGAGATGAAGCATTTGACCTAAAAGATCAAAGTCATTTCATGATCATGTTATTATACATATCTGAATGTATTTTTCGATCAGTTACACGATGCAATACAAAAAAAATGTAGTTATTTATAAAAAAAACATTGATGACCTTGATAACTCCGAAAAAAATGACCACCGGAAAAAAATATTCTTGCCAGATATTTGGTCCATCGACACCATGCACATTACGTAAAGAATATTTTTTGCATCACGATAACCTGAAGAGATATTTAGGTGGTCTTATTTAAGCGGACCACCCTGTACAGTTATGATTAAAAAGCAGATCTTTATGCATTTATAGCAAAATTGAGGAGATGAAATTCGAAATTGTTGGAAAATTTTAAAAATTGAAGATGTCAATGTATGATTACCTCTCTATTAAAATCATTATATATATAAAGGAAGAAATAACATTCAGTTTGGTTTCTATTTATTGCAATCGATGCAGACAATTTTTATTTTGCATAAAGATACGCAGTTTAGTTATGAAGGATTGAATAAATTTTGGAAAATATTATTCAATGTATAGTGTTCCTCTAATTACAGAAGAACGTTTTATATCACGTGTAACTCCACGAATTCATTAAATCAGAGGTCCATAAAAGTTCGAATAAGTGAATGTTTCTTTTATTTTGAAACCAACATAGGTTTCAGTTAACCGACAGGATAGGACATCAAGGTTACACAAGTATAACTATGAATGGTTCACCTCCATACACAACAATAAATTGTATTCGTCGAGCAATATTCCTTTTTTTTTTAACAAGGTGACATTTTCGAATGAATCGATTTTGACTGAGTCACTTGTATTCAATTACAAATTGATTCCATAGTTTTACTCAAATTTGCATTGTGTACAATTTGCAGTTCGTGACAGCCTATTAAACATTTCATATTTTCATTAGACTTGAGCACGTGCTTTACCGTATCCAATTTACTCTAAAACAAACGTTCGTTCGGGGAAAAATGTTTTTTTCTGCAATTTCAATTGGTTTTGGAACAAAAAGTTGTGCTCCTCGTGGTTTTTTAGTATTTCTATACCATTTCCCCATTCCCGTTATTGATATTTCTTTTGGACTTCATAGAATTCTTAATATATTCCTGTTTGGTCGTTATTTTAATGTCCGCACTAGGGCGGTTCTTATTTACTCTTGTCAAAAATTTTTGTCAAAATTTCCTCTACGGCACGCCCCAGAATTGATCCAAATAATTAAAAAGTATCTGTGCAAAGTTTGAGTAGCCACAGATAAAAAAAATTAACTGAATGTTCATAAAATCGTTTTTCTCGAGTATCTTCTAAACTATTTACCGCGTTGAAAATGTTAAACGAAACTTGTAGACCTGGACAGGCTTTAATGTTATTTAAAAACACAAGAATTTCTGGTCGATGTACAAGAATGGAGATGACCACTAACTGCTAATTATAGATTTATTTAAGTGTTGCACAATATTTCTATATTTATTTATTTTATATTTGTGTTATTCAAATATTATACATGATCACGTCTCTGATGAAAAAATTTCAATATTTCCACAGCAAAAAGGAATAAAAATTAAAATGTATGAATATGACGAACCACCTCTGTGCAAAAATATATTCAGCATATCGAACATAATCTTCAAAGAGTGTATGGATCAAATACTTTTTAATTTTTCCATATCCGTGTGATCAAAAGACCTAATCCATATGTAAGAATTACCACATGCTTTTCATATCATCAAACATCCGGAAACACGAATGGAACTACGTCAATGGTAACTTGTATGAAATAATAATTATTAATCTAATTTATGAAAGAAAATGTTACCATTCATCTTTCCAAACGGGTTCCAAGAAAATCACCGACACAGGTTTCACCGACACAGGTTTTTTCAAAACAATGGAAGACAAATTGTCTGCTTCCCGAAACTTTTTATAAGCGCGTTATAAATATTTGACTGTTAAACGTTTCTCGAAGTTTGTGAAATATTCATAACCATCGTGTCTTTAGGACAGGTTTTATGAGTAATAAGCAAACCAGGTTCCGTCAAAATTTATGCGAAGAAACAGCGAAAGTAACTATTTTACTTGGGTATAGGGAAAAGAGTATGAAAACATGCAGAAACATAATGTCTTTAGTAGAAAGTTTATCTCTTGTTAACTTTTGATACTTCTTATTTCGTATCCTGCAGTTGGTTTCTGATTTAATCACAGAATCAGCACGTAGAAATTTATTTATTAAGAACAGTGTTTATGAATGCTAATTACCAAACCTAACCTATATGTTTTTAGAATTAATGGTATGTTTCGTCGACAATTTTTATTTCTAGGGAGATCATATTTATGATTTCTTTGAGCACGTGTGATTTGAGAAGTAACTGTTTCTGTGTCTGACCAATTTCAGTTCTTTCTACTTACTACTTTGAAACGAATTAATATTCGGACGCTCTAAAAAAGACGATAACTTTTTTAATATTGTACTATACGATTTGAACTTTTTTGGGAAGCTAGAGCAATTAGTTTACTACAGGATGTGAGAAAATTTTTTTTCAAAAATTGCAATTGATCGGAATTGTAGAAAAAATACTAAAAGTTGCATTTCACAACTTTTTTATGTGGGTCTATATTGAAAATTTAAAAAATACTGTGTCAATCAAACATATTCTGGAAATTTCGTCAAAATCGGTCGCTGCAATGATCTGCAATGGTAATAGTTGCAGATTTTCACGATCTTCGGCCTCTAACTGCAGTAAATCTAAGGATTCTTACATCTTTCAATGCCTGTCGTTTTTTTCCGCACCAACCGATTTCGATGAAACTTTCACAGCGCATATAATTGGCACAGATCTACAAAACGTATTTTTTAAATTTTCAATATAGGCCCACATAAAAAAGTTGTAAAATGCAACTTTTAGTATTTTTTCTACAATTCCGATCAATTGCAATTTTTGGAAAAATTTCTTTTCACATCCTGTAGTAAACTAATTGCTATAGTTTCCCCAAAAAGTTCAAATCGTATAGTACAATGCTAAAAAAGTTATCGTTTTTTTTAGAGAGTCGAAATGTTAATTCGGCTCACTGTATAGAGGGTCTTTCATTAAGAGGTGTCATTTTAAAGTTTGCACGAATTTTTATTTGTGGAAATTGGAGTTGTCACTTTTCGACACGTGGTTAAAAATTTTAAAAAATTATAAAATTATAAAAACATTGTTAATTATAAAAACAAAATCGTAGTAAGTGTAGACTTGATATTGTACGTATTTGATTGAATTTAATATGTGTTAGGTACTATTTTTGGAGAATTAATGTATCAAACCAGTACCAATATTTGACAATATTGAGGTAAACAGACTTGTGAACTAATATTACTGATATAACTCTGTGTAAATAATGTTCAACATTTCATATAGAAAAATAAATAGTTACAAAATCTTTATTCCCCTTAATTATTATTTATTAAGACTAAATAAATTCTTTCTGGTTTTTTTATTTTGCGTATAGAAGTTTGTACATGTTTAAATACTATTCAACTCTCTCTCTCTCTCTCTCTCTCTCTCTCTTTTTTTCGAAACATTTTTCCTTAGATAATGAAGTGCTTCGACCAAAAAGCTGAAAAAAGATATTTTTGTATGTAATTATGTTGAAATGATGTAATGTATTACTTGAATACTAAATATGTAGATCAGGAAATTTTTTAACAAGTAAATATATATTTCTAGAAATTTTTAAATTCTTACTGTAGCCATATTCGGAATAAATGGTCAGGAAATTGTTGGATAGACAAGGTTTATTCGGGATTAGGTTTCGTATACAAATGTTTGACGTTCGAACGTTTTAATTACAATACGCAGATATGTTTTCTCGAATTCACACGTGTACTCTAGCTAGGTTCCGTGGTTCCACTCCAAACGGGCGTCCAGGAGTTATTCTGTATTTACCCGTTCGGACGGCGTTCAACAATATTCCCCCGTACTCTCTTGTATCTAGGGTGCACAGTGGGCAATTTCGGTGAAATCTGTGTCAAAATCAAAGATAGAAATGAGATAGTGCGGTAATTTCTTTTAAATTAAAGCTGAAGCATTGCAGAATATGGGAAAAATAGAGAGATTACGGTGCCAACGTTTTTTAACCTTGAAAAAATTCGTTAAACTTGCACAATTTATACGCTATTGTTAAGTGGTTTGGACACAGTGATATTTTGAAAAAAATCGAAAATTTTTTGTCTTAAATAGTAGTTTCAAGTCTTGAGAACAGAATGCGAAAGGTTTTACATGGATTTCAGGCTTTAATACAAATTATGTCTCGAAGTACCGTTTCGAAAAATTCCATTCGTAAACTTTAAACGCGTTTTTCTCGAAGTTGCGTTTTTCAAAACGGTGTACAAGATATCTCGAGTTTTACCTTAGCAATTACATTAAATTAAAATTTTACAGTTGTCTCCATTATAATATCTATCAGGCATTGA